>JAVXUO010000394.1:0-421125 GCA_033065855.1 Escallonia rubra
GGGCACGCATATAATTGATATTTCAAATTTGAAGTATGTTGCTACTGGAAGTAGGCTGAATGCTTCAAGATATAGAGGTGTTATTTTAAGAAAATTCACCTTGTCTTGGCCAGAGAGGTAACTTTCTCCCCAACCACCGGAATCAAGTTGCTTGGATAGGAGGAAATCACAAGCTCTTCTGATGCTATTGCTACTTTGATATGTCTTGCCACCATTAACCAAGCCCTTGATTCCAAACCATGTCCCGTATGTGTAGCATACTGCCCAAGTCCCAAACCTAACTCAGAACCCAACAATATTAGAATAATGCCCAAGTCCCAAACCTAACTACAAGTTGACAACCACAGATGTCTATAAAATGTGTATATCAAAACAAGCTGTCACATGAAATGCTTATAGAATCTTCATACAACTTGTTTACCATTTTTGAAAATGTGTATATCAAAACAAGCTATGACATTAATCAATAGAGAATTGGTCCCTGATGCTTAGCAATATTCAATATAATCAATAAAACCAACTTGCATCCCATTCATCTGCTAAAGCAACCATGAGAGGCTGAGGAAAAACTAATATTTTTTCTTGGTGGACGAAAACAATATTAATGCAAGAAAAAGAGAAGACAAAAGTGTAAAGTCACATAAATAATATCCACTGCACAATTTGGAAAAGGATATTTCAGTCACTTCTACAACTTTTCACTCGGTTGCAACAGTTTTCGACCAAACAAAAAATTACCAAACATGCACCTTGCAATCTGATTACAACGGCGATTATTTATTGATCCAACTAGTGAACCAAATAGGCCTTTAGAGACTTCTTGATGGTATTAGTACATCATTGAGATACTTTCCCAGAGCCCAGATGGGAAAGACATTTCTGTATGAAGCATAGGTTATCATACTGTTGTTATTAAAAACTCCCACGAGTTCCTGACAAAAGCAATTTAAAAAGAAACGTTCATTGATTAGGCAAGTGTGTTTGTCTAACACTGTAAACCTTAGCCCGACCCTGGATAGAAGTTACCTGTTCAGGGAAATCTCCATTTTCCATTTGGTAATTTATTAGAACCTTGGCAGCACGATGCAATGGGGTTGAATCTATTTTGCCCTGTTTGTCATCCCATATAGCAACAAAAAAATAAAAAATAAAAAGGAAATTTGTAGTTAAGAATATGTCCTTGTGTGACGACTAACCTATTTTATCATTTCACCTATTTTATCATTTCACTATACACACATTTATATCATTTTAGCTCGTAGATGAAATTAGACAAACCTGCCCAGCCTCAAGAAGAGCCAGCATAGCCCAAGCAGTATTCACCAAATGTGATTTGTTCCCTTGTAGATTTTTATATACCTGCGTTAACGTATAGGGCACGCATATAATTGATATTTCAAATTTGAAGTATGTTGTACTGGAAGTAGGCTTGAATGCTCAAGATATAGAGGTGTTATTTTAAGACTTCACCTTGGCTTGGCCAGAGAGGTAATTTCTCCCCAACCACCGGAATCAAGTCTTGGATAGGAGGAAATCACAAGCTCTTCTGCTGCAAATGCTACTTTGATAAGTCTTGCCACCATTAACCAAGCCTTTGGTTCCCAACCATGTCCCGTATGTGAATGCATACTGCCCAAGTCCCAAACCTAACTCAGAACCCAACAATATTAAATAATGCCCAAGTCCCAAACCTAACTACAAGTTGACAACCACAGATGTCTATAAAATGTGTATATCAAAACAAGCTGTCACATGAAATGCTTATAGAATCTTCATACAACTTGTTTCCCATTTTGAAAATGTGTATATCAAAACAAGCTATGACATTAATCAATAGAGAATTGGTCCCTGATGCTTAGCAACGTGATTCAACTTTAATCAATAAAAACAACTTGTTTCCCATTTTGTAAAGGGTCGAGTGCTTAGCAATGTGATTCAACTTTAATCGTTATGTAGTTATGAACGTAAAGCACACAAAACGTTAAATATTGGCTTTGTATATGCCGTAGGAAATGACTTGATATAGTTTCTTGAATAATTAAGTATAGGTCCTCATCAAGAAGCCCGAATTCCTAAATAAAAATAGGAATAATTACAGCAATGTCTCTAAGGTTAGGGTAAAATTACAGTCAAGGATACTAAGTTTCAAAATGTAACATACGGTGATAAAAAAATTTTGAAAAATGTATCGGTCGTGTCCATTAGTCCCAAATCCGTTAAAAAATGTACTTTTTGGCTAATGTCATCCATGCGATTTTCTAAATGTCAATACTACCCCTATATCATATATCTACATATACAATGAATAAGAATTATTTCAAACCTAACTCTCTCTCCCCCCCCCTCTCTCTCTCCCCCCCCCCCCCCCCCAAATGAAGGTTTTAACCCTACTTTCTAAATTAGGGTCTTTCTAATGGAAATTAAGCCCTTTTTTTCAAAATTACAGAGTTAAGCCCATTTTTTTTTCTTCCAAATTTGTGTTTTTATTCCCTTATAGTCAGGAGACCCTAACTCCCTCTCTCTCTCTCTCTCCCTCCAACTTCACCCACCTCACCGCTGCTGCCCCCACCCTCCCCACAACCTGTCGTCGTCCTCACCCCCGCACCCCTTGTGGGCCCCACCCCGTCATCGCCGCTGTGTGACAAATCAGTGTGTGGGGCCTGCGTGTGTATGTGATTCCCACTGGGATAACTTCCACATGTCTGCGCCGATGAACGTCCCAGTCCAGTCGAAGGCAGTGCAACGGTGCAGAGCGGGGGTGAATTCGACGACATTGATGACACCAACGGCGACTGGGAAGCAGTCGGCAATTCGACGATATAATTGACACCGATGGCGATTGATGACACTGACAGGTTCTTCGGGAGATTTGCAACGCGAGGCAGTCGTTGATGCTGGTGTGCGCTTGTTGTGTCAAATAGTGTTTTTTTAGTGGAGTTAATCTAGTGTTATCTTTTGGTTTTTTTTTTCACTGGTGGTGATGGGAGGTGGAGCCCGACGTGTGGTGGTTAGCGGTGGGCATGGTGTTACTGCGGTGGTGGGTTCTCCAAAAAGAAGGGAAAGAAGAGAAGAGATGAAGTAATGCCATTTGAAAAAAATAATCTTCTAACTTCAGGGCAATAAAGTCATTTTTTAAAAGCTATTAGGTTTTTAAGATTCTGTTTGGTCGACGGACATAAGTGTAATTTGTCCAAACTAATGGACATGCATGTAATCAGGAACATTGATGTAATTATCTCATAAAATTATTATGTGAGCTTGCGCATACAAGTATAGGGTTCTTATTCCTTACAATCTTAGTAAGTCGCTTAAAGTCAAAGGAAAAAAAATGAAAAAGTACAAACCATGAACCATCCGGCAACTGCATTCTCTCGACGTATTTGAGTGCTTTTCTGAGGCATGATTCGATTTCATGGCTCCTGTGATCGGGATATAACATCTTGAACAAACAAAGTCCTTCAATTACTGAAGAGGTGCATTCCACGGTCCTATGTTCAAAGGTTACAAATGTCACGATAAAAAAGGAGCAAGATTCAAGGCTCGTGATAATAACGTGCTCTGTGTGTTAAAAGGTCACAAGTGTCCAGCTTTATTTGCAGTTATCCTAGTGAGTAATTTCTTATACCTTTTGCCTTAATAACTTCTTTAACTACACAATTTTACTTTCGCTATGATGCGGTTAAATGGCTCTGAGACGATGATTGTAATGCATCGTCTCACTCCAGTTCACTAAATACACAACTTGTACTTTTTCTATAGCCCCTTGGTGAAGATTCCTTTGAACCAAGATATCCCAGAATACGAATAATCAGAAAACCTATCATGTGGCATGAGCATTAAATATTTGTATGTGTGATCTTACTGGTAATCAATCATGATATCCCCGAATGTTTCAGCTGGATTGACCATCTTCAAAAAAGACAACGTCCATGCCAATTAATACTAGTCAGCGATATCGGTCTCTTGAAATGGAAGAAAAACATGGAAGTGTAACACACCTCTAACCACGGATATGATCTTGCGAGCTCATATGAACCAAAACCTCCATTGTTGTTCTGTAAGTCCAAAAACACTGAAATACTAAGATGGTTAAGCGAAAGTACCAATAATCACTAAGATGTGAAGAGATAGTACCTGAAGTGATAGAAGCAAATTAACCGCATTATATAAACCTTCTGGTGCTAATGTATCACCAACAATATCAGATGGCATCTGCGCTAGGAACAGTGATACCTGTTCAAAAACCAGAGATTAGATTTATCTCTGATACAATTAAAAACCTTAGATAGAATGGATGAAGGAAATTATACTATATGACCTATAGATTTGAGGTTTGAATAAACTTTTGAAAACAAGCGCCAACGATTCCCACCATGATTTACAGAAAAACATATACACGAGTGTGAATTTAGAGATATATGAGAGAACTATGACTTGGTTTTTAACTTTTGCATTTCATTTTTGTATGCAATGAATTATTAACATACCATAGCAAAGGTGATATGCAAGGCATATCCACTAAAATATGATATTCTACAAAACTTTACCTTCAGACTTTCTCCGGTGCAATCCGATAGAATCCAAGCGTGATCCATTGTACTAAAGCTCCATCCACCAATTGAATTGTCACGGTACCATGGACTTAAATTAGCTGAACTATTGATTGTAATCTGAACATGAACATCAAAGGTGAATAGTAATATTCGAATAGCAATAGTAATGGAAACTTAAATCAATCAAGTCAACCACCAGCCTCGAAATAATTACTTGTGAGCCTTTGATGAACTCGTTTGCTCTTTTAAGTACTGAACCGAATTCGTCGCTGAGCTTGGTCCCAAGTATTGCTTGAACAGCAAGTACAACATCCCATACTTGAGATCCATTGTAAGCCTGTCATTAGAAAATTTTCGACTCAACATATGCAAGATCCAAACATCGTTCTCTTTGTTCCAAACTATAACACCAAACGGACTGCAATACTTAATCAAGTAAAACATAAGTTCAGGTAAGAAGCAAAATTTAATTAATAACCTTCCACTTCATGCCATCTTCAGCCACCCATAGATAATCTTTTATCCTTGAAAGGTGTAACTTATTTGCCTTTGAATTTGGATCATCCACCCAACGACAGATCATATTTAGTGCCTAATATCATGTATAAAATGCTTCATGGTCAAGTTGTATACAATGATTATTGAAACAAAAGTCTTGAAATTCAAACATGATTAGTGTGTGCGCGCGCGTGTGTTTGTGCGTGCGCACGTGTGTCGGTGTGTTGAGTGTCAGGTGTGGGTAGTACCGAATCAAAGTTAGTTACCTTATTTACAGGTCCGATGCATACATATTGAGTGCTTTCGTCCTCATATTGGATATGTTGCATTACAGTGCTTAATGCCTTCTTCCGTAATTTTGAAAAGGGCCATGTCATTAGAAGAGGTTCAATAAACTTGTTTAAACCATTTAACACCAGCTATTGTATGCGAAAATGTGGGTAAAATAGATCTTCCTGCAAAATATGTGTTAACCTTGGTAAACAACTGAACCCATGCAAGTGTTGATTGCAATGCTTTAAAAGAACGTTTGTTGTGTCTATGGAATGTTTGTGTACCTTGGCACATTCATTTCTTGTCATGTCCCAGTCAATCTCATGGTAAGGACGTGTATAAAGTTCTCCTCTTAGAGATAAAATTGTTGAGTTCACTGGGCCTACAAATCTTTTCCCATAAAGATATGACATAGGGAGATAAACCATTCGACAATGACACCACATACGCCCTGCATCAAATGCATTACCTTGTAACACTTTTCGTGAAATTATACATGTCAATGCATATTAGAGCATCAATTGAGTTAACTTTGGAGATTTTTATGTTAAACCCTTTTTCTTTTTGTTTTTAGTCAAATTTCTCGGTCAGAATAACATGTAATGGAATCCAATCACTGCTCAATGCATTACAGATTTTTTGCACTTTCGAGATAGGGCGTCAGTTTTTGGTCCTCCATAAGGCATGTAATTGTGACAAGGTTCTTGGGTTCTTGGGTTGTTTGTTGTACGACTTCGATTTGCTTTCTTATTCATATGGGTAGGTTTTCACCTATATCCCCAAAAAAATTATATATATATAAATATATATATATATATATATATATATATATAGGGAGCTGATTCGTTGCTAGCGCTAGCACCGTCCGCTACATAATGTAGCGGACGGTAAGTTATCGTCCGCTACATTATGTAGCGGACGGAAAAACAGCGCTAGCAACGTGCTAGCGTTAGCAATGGATCACGACCCATATATATATATATATATATATATATATATATATATATATATTAACGGAGAAAACAGGTTGTTAGTTGGGAATTTGTCCTTCATGGAGGCTGGGTTTTGCCTTCTTTTGTTGATCTTTTATCCGTCGATAGAAAATGCAAGGAGCAGAGGAGATAGAAAATGCAAACAAAAGCCTTGCAGCAAATGGCAGGTAGGCAAGGCAAATGATAACTGCAAATCACCTATATCTTTAGGTTTATGACAAACTAATCATTGCTATAGATAAAGATAACCATATCACATTCCTAACCAACACCTGGATGCTCCCTCGCATAGTCAAAGCATTGCCTCTTCGGTTATGTAATTTTCTTTGGTAATGGCATTTCAGTTTAGGAAAAAAAAAGGAATATTGCCTCAGAAAACTTCTATGTAGCATGTATGAGCATCTTTTTTGGTCGTCTACAGCATGTATAAATATCAAACAAGCATTGTCGAAGTATTTTGCGTGAAAAAGAGGACCTGGATGTATGGGAAGAAAGTAAGGAAGAAGCCATATCTCTGGTGGTATAGGATTGTTGCCGCTCCACTCATAAACTCCAAGTACCTAGTAAATTGTTTCACCATACAAAAACGTTGAAATTGTAATGCATATTTGAAAAAAAAAATCTAGAGTAGTAAAAGTGTAAAGATTTTTTTTAATTGCACTTAATGATCATGAACTGTTGTAGACCATTTCGGCTATCGGGATTATAGCCAAATTCCAGATGGTAGAACCACTATTCGTGATTCTAACTGCTGCTTTGGAGTTTCTTGTCATTCTTGTGGTTTCAATGCAAGAGTAAGATGTAAACAATGAAGTTTCTTGTCATTCTTGTCATTCTTGTCGTTTACACTTACCGAGAGCCACATCTTTCCCCAAGATGTAATGCCGGTAGCGCCACCATGATCAAGAATCCAGTTTCTTGCTTTCTCCATGGCTCCATCTCCACCATCCATCTCTTCTCCCAGCAACCTCATAGCCACATAGTTAAGGGCCGTACTGAACATGCTGCTCGGTCCTTCTATGTGAAACCCCCAACCTCCATCTACATTCTGCAAAAATTCAACAGTTCGGTTCAGCTACTTCCACTCTGATCTCTTAGTATGAGTTTTGCAAATACTAGTTTTATGATGATCTATAAAAGGAAAATGCCTAGTGAAGTATTCTAATATCTGTCTACGTAATATCAATGTCTTAGAAGTCACGAGTTCATTTGACTTAAAATTTACTTTCGCAAGAAATTGGCAAGGAAAAACATACTTACCTGATGGTTATAAATGTAACGACATAGTTCCCTTTGGTGTTCTTGCGACAAGCCTGTGTCTAAGGCTCCTATTACAGACAGGGCAATAACCTACACAAAGATGGAAATGCTTAAGTAGGGAAAGCCACAAGTCATGATAAAGAGCGATTTGGAGGACTAGATTTGCTAACAGTAATTATGAAAGTATCCGACTTAAAATCAACTGGCAAGAAGAGAAGAGACTCACGTGATTTAGTTATTGACATGCTAGTGTTTAGCAATGTGGGATTGTATCTCAACACGTGGCTCATGTGTGGCCAATCTTTTTGACTGGACCTAGCATGTGGATGAACTAATTGGGTAACAGATGAATTTAAGTTTTAATTATTTGTTAGGCCTAAATTGACCTGCTCTTATAGCATGTGAAATTATACTACTCAAAACCAATTAGTAATTGGAGGAGAGACTAACAATTGTATCCTGAATCTATTTTCGAAGGCAATGACAATAGAAAAAGACGATAACCAAAAGCATTTGGGCATGTTCGTTTACAATTTCCATTTTTTATTTCTTCCATGTGTATTGTGAGTTTTTGTTTTGAAGACTAATTAAAACAACACTACAATCTTGTTCCTTTCAACTTTCCAAAAAGTATTAGATATATGTTACTTTTTTCACTTAATCTTGTTCGTTTATACTTTTCATATTCGTTTTTCACCGTAATTTCTTGAAATGTCCTCCCTATTGACGTGTCAAATTACCATATTACGTCTCAAATTCCCAAATTTTCTTACATACAGCCCCCTAATTAGCCTCTTTTTCAGAGGCAAACCCCACTCAGTTTTCATTTCCCACACGATGCCAGAGCAAACCCCATTCTTCTTCTTCAACCACCGCTGCACCAAACCCCCAATATCCACCATGAGATAGTGCAGGCTAAAGCAATAAATGGGGTATAGGATTGGCAGTGATGGGCTTTGGTGTGTTTGGCAGTGGCAGTGGTGGTGATGGTGGTACAAAGGGTGGTGGCAGCGATTGATGGCTGTGAAAAGCAGCGGTGGTGATAGGATCTGGTGTGTTTTGTAATAGGGTCTATTGTGGTGCAGAGGGTGGTGGCGCGATTGGATGGCGGCGGAAGGCTCGATTGGATGGCGGAGGGTGGTGGCAACGATTGGATGGTGGTGTTATTGATGGGATCTGGTGCCCTTCGGTGGCGATTGGATGGCCAAAACCTAAGCTATGGATGGTGGTTCTATAGCGTTCGTCATAGTGGCACAGTGGCGGAGCAATTTTTTTTTTGGTGGCACGAAGGTGGTCGATGATGTGCTTGGTGGTCCCATAGTGGTGATGGTGTGTATAGGGAGGAGATAGAGAGGGAGAGAGGGGGGAGGAGAGAGGGGAGGGGGAGAGAGAGAGAGAGAGAGCTCGCGCGTGTCAGAAAAAACACTGTTTGGATGAATTTTTTTAAAACAAAAAACTAAATAGTCAACAAATAATAATAAAAAAGGAATCTCTTTGCTATCATTACAAGTCAAGAGAAGCAAATAATTGTAAACGAATGGGGTAAATTATTGGAGATTCCTCGGAACATAGACTCAGAAGTACTCTTCCTTTATTGGGAGGTATAAATTATTGAAGATGCAACCGTAGAAGATCACTAAACCAAAAATTAATGCACATGGCTTAACTAGATCAGATCACTAAATCATACAATTGGCTGGGTAAATCAGACAATGTGGTTGGTTGAATAAGTTAAAAAAACTACTTGTTTATTGAAAACGTGTCAAATGCAGCTATGGGAGTTTGTTAAGGTCTTTGGTTTGATTCATCAGGCTTGCATTTGGCCCTACTTACATGTCCTTCGTTGATAGCCGTAGTTTAAATTCTTATCTCGAGCTATCTCTCGTTAATTTGTTTTTCTTGTGCAATAAAGGGTTTGCAAATGAGATGCAATATGATTTGCATTGTTGGCCACATTCTTTGACATTTTAAGCTTCAACACATCGTGGATTGACTTGGTATTATAAAACCATTAATAAGCTTTTAAGCATGTATATAGAGTCCTAGTAAAGCCTGATAGAAGATTATGTTCTTGATCCTTGATTTCTTCATATTATATTTTTAGATGATCAAATCCTAAAACTCTCTGAAATAAAGGTGAGACACAAACATTGTGCCAATAGCCGGAAAATTCAACTCTTTGCTTGTTTAGGTAGTACTATTTACCTTTTGCAATATAACCTTTTAACACTAATTGCTGCTTCCTGCAGTAATGAGATATTTAGTTTATTAGAAGTTTTGTAGGTTCCTGGTAGAAAAAACTTAGTCATGCTGCATTGGTATATTGGTCATTCATGATAATTAATTAACGTTGGTCCAGATGTGTATTTGTTGGGGAAATTTCTGAGAAACAAATTCACATGCATGCTTTAAGTTCAAACTTTAGTTCCATTTTTTCGAGGCTTTCAGAACTATGTAAAGCATATACAGCATAATGGTTGTTTTATTATAACCGTTATTCCTAACGAGACTTTAGTTCCACACCAATTTGTTGGAAAATCGGAGTAATACAGATGATAATTCCATTCTCCAAATTTTACTTAAGCTATTCATCACTAAATTTGGTACTAATCTTATTCTTTATATTTTAAAAGAATGCTCTGTATAGAAAAATTCTCTCTTTTCTTCAACTTTAGCAAAAGTAGGTATGTTTTTCAGAAAATTTTAATCTATTTTTTTGTCTCATGTTATGATGTAAGTGTTAATACTTTGATAATTGTTCTCGATAGCCTTCCGGTTGATTCCTCTACACTGATCAACAAGTAAATAATTTAGCTTTGTCTGTGAAGTTGGCTACGAGTTCAATAGACTGTCCCCAGAATATCATGGTCATTGACTTATAGCCGTATCATACAGCCTCATCTGCATGTGAGGTGGACATAATACTAAACCCTAAAAAAAGTAGTACGAACGACAGATGATGAACAGATAGCAATCTTCATGTCCAATGTAGGAAGAAGGATATGTGATGTTTATATGTACAAAACTGAGCAACTTGTTTAGCATGTTGTGGGTTGAATAGCAACAGAAAAAATCACGATTATGATTACCAGGTCGCAACCAACATAGATGAAGTATGTAAAGAGGGAAGAAGAGTGTCTCACAACGCCAGGGAGAAGGAACATAATGCCAGCATAATCACCAGGCCTGAAGCCATCGTCAGTCTGAAGTGTTGAGAAGTATCTTAAAGCCCTCCTCAATGTGGTTTCCACTGCTTCCTCGCTTACCTCCTCCGAACTTCCTACCTTGACCTGTGGTGGTAACTTCTTCTCCAAGGGGTTTTCTCTTGCAAACTACTTATAACCACCATAAGTTAAAAAGTTAGAATCAGAAAACAGCAATGACTTGGTTTGGAAGCTTCAATACAGCTATCGTACTAGTACTGTATATCTTACCTGCAATCTGAAGAGAAGATCAGAACTTTCTTTGACTTGGAACCGGTTCTTAGTAAATTCCTCGCGGAGTTTTTCGATTTGAGCTCGTTCCTCGGTCGTTCCGAGATTGGGGTGGAACTCCCAAAACTGTCTACCAAGGTGATTATTGTAGCTTTTAAGCTCAGGATCATCCCTACCCTCCGAGTATATAAGCTTCCACATTTTTCTCTTTTCCCTCCTTAGGTTTGCTACTTAAAATCAAATTTAAAGGTGCCAGTCATCTTCTTATATACTGAGCAACCGTGCACCCAGTGAATTTTTTACTTTAAGAAAAGTGTAAAGTAAGGGAACTTTATATGTTTTATGTATTGGAGTACCAAGTGATGAAGAAGAATCTTAGTCCCACAACAGCTCAGAGTTAACAGTACATTCACTTAAGTCGTCGCTCCTCCTTCAAAATTATTGAGTATGTCCAGTCGCTTAAATGGTGGGTTTGCACCTTATTTTTGATGTCCCTCCTTAGGTTTGCATCTTCTGTTTATAAGGGCTTATTTTTTCTAGTCACATGGTTTTACCATGCTATATATCAGAGTGGCACGATCTGCGGTTTTAAGAGTCATTTAACCACTTCAGTAATTTCGACGGCGACCATAAGCTGCTTGATTAGTCACCCTTGACTTACAACAGTATGATTTTTCTTTCTTTCTTTCCATTACTTTTGGTACAATCATTGCCCTGCCAATCTCCAAACTCTATCGGCGATTTATCTCACCATTTTCTGATCTATCTTACTGTCAGCACCTCTGATAAACTCATAGTCCCCGTCAAGTCCACATCGACAATACATGGGTTTGAGATTCAATATAAGAAAAAGGACTTTTAGCGACGGATATTTTCGTCGCTGAAACCCTAAATCCGTCACCAAAGACTTTTAGAGACGGATTCGAATCCGTTGCTAAAAGTCCTTCGAAAAAAGTTGTTTTTCTTGTAGTGATTGATTCTTATATCTGGTGGGTTTCTCCTACTCTAGAGCATGCTTTTGTGTTGGACATCAGGTTCAACATAGTATCAGAACTAGGCCATGTCGTCCCATTCGATCCAACGGGACCACCTCTTACTCAAGAGGAGCACCTCTTATTCTCATGCTTCGCATGAGAGCGGGTGTCAAGTCCCACATCGACAATATATGGAGTTTGAGATTGATTCTTATATCTAGTGGGCTTCTCCTTTTCTAGAGCACGCTTTTGGGTTTGACACCAGGTTCAACACCCCCACTCACCGAACACAAACCGAATCGTTGGACGAGGGCCCACCGCTAGGATATGACCTTACTTAAGGAAATATATAGTCTGCAAAAATCATTTTACAATACCACTTGGCTTATAATCAAAACCTAAAAGTCGTCGCTAGAATTTAATCTACAAAAACAAATATTTTTTTTTGGGTCCATAATCAATGTCCACGTTTCACGTTGATTTGAACTTGTCAAGTTCGCAATTGAAACTTTCTCGACTCTGCAAACATGTAAAATTCATTAGATTTTATATCAAATGAAACTTGCAAGTAAAGTTAATAAGACGTACGATCCGAGAAAGCATAAAATAAAATAGAGTAACACGCGATTCGCTTGTTGACTTTGTTTCCCTGGTAAAGAACTTAGAAGTAAAGATTAGAGAGTTGGTCCATTCTTATGTATTTACTAATCCATCAATTGGCAGATTCTCTATCAGAACAAAGATTGGAAGAACTAGTCAAATATGAGATGGGAAATTAGAAGCAAGCTTAGCGAACTTCTTCTTTTAAAGTACAAGAAAGTGACATTTTTTATTTAATTGATCTCAACTTAAAAGTCATTCTAACCGGTCAAAACTCATCCGAAACAATGATCTAACATTTTCCAACTTAGTGGTGCTACATCTTATCTACATTACATGAACAAGTTTGTTTCCCAACATAGTGATGCCCTCCTTGTAATAACGAGTTCGTCTCATTTGTTTTAATGTACACCGACCTACTAATAGAAAAGGATCACTTCAGCTTGTCTAGGAGTAAATTTGACTCAAGGGAGACTTTCTGCAGGATATCTGGAATTTACAAGCATCATGTCATCAGTGCATGTAAAACTTTGGGAGCCTTTAAGAAAATAAATTCCCAAAATCTCGTCTGGAAATTTACAAGTATGTAAGACTGAAGCAAGCCTTTAAGAAAATGAATCCTAACATCTCTAGTCTCCCATGAATCTACCTGCCCTTTGTAGTACACATGCACTTTTTAGTGACAAATTGAGGTGCAAAACTATATGAGGGCATAAATATAGGCATTCCAATATGAAAAACGTATGATGTGCTTCTTCCTCCAAAGAAAATGTACAAGAGGTCTTACGGTTACTAAAAATTTCAAGAGGTTAGAGAGTGACGATGCCGTCAACATTGTATGAGCGCATTCTTTGCACATATGCCAAACACAAGTCGTGGTTCATGACAGATCACTGGCTAAGACTTGCTCCACCCGACTAGACGGAAAGAGCTCATAACTAAGTAAACTCTCGTCATCAAATACGAAGAAAGTGTAGCGAAAGGCATTAAAGAGCGTCACTCAAAACTATCACCAAAGAAAGCGGAGTATAGGTGGCAAATAGTGGAATGTGGTTAACGCACTTTTTTAACAACAAAATGAAGGTAGGAAAACAGTGTGCAATAAACCATTCCTATCAGGTTAAAACGTATCACCAAGCTAGTGACAGAAAAAAGGGGTGCCCTTTAGCCACGTTAAACTCGAGTTTAGTTATGACTAGATCAACTCGTCTATGAATTCACGTGTAACATACATGTTGTTAGGACACAGGCCCAAACTTATTTCTAACATATATTGATTTAAAATTGCCGGAAAAGGACTCCAGATTTATTTTTCTACAAGTTGCCGCTGCATATCTGTATTTGGCTTTTTTTGGATATATATATATAATTTTTTTTTTCTTTTTTTCTTTTTATGGTTTTAAAATTGGACAGGAGCGCAAGTCCAGTACATAAGTGGATATTACCTAATAGCAATTAAATAACTTGGAGCCTATATTTACATTTCCTGCATATGACCCTTAATTCAATCTTAATCGTGTATGACCCTTAATAAAGAAGTGGATATTACCTAATAGCGCGCAATTAAGTTTGTTTTACGCACATTTGTGCAGAAGTGGAGCCTCGTTATAGGTCCTTTATAAAAGCTTCAAGTAACCAATAAAGACTCTACTCTTTGGATCTTTAGTAAACCAAATTGTAACCTTTCAAAATACAGTCTCTTAGCTCTCGCACATTAGTAATTTTTGGGTTAATTTTACGCTACACCCTATACTTAGGGGTCAGTTGCACCCAGTACCCCGTAGTTCTAATTTTGGCACCCAGCACCAAAATCTTTAAAATCTTGGTATTCAGCACCAAATGACGGTCAAACTGGCCTTTGACCATACGTCTGTTACTTTTTAAGGGGCAAAATGGTCTTTTTACCTGTTATATCCACCTTTCGTCCACGTTAGCTCCAAATGGTCCCAATAATTAACATCAGACCTTCCACGTCATTTCCTCACCATTTTTCTCTCCCAAACTATTCATCTTCCCAACCAATATCGAAACGCGCGGCCACTTTCTCCGGCCGAAACCACTGCTTGACGAGCCATCGCCTCTGACCGAAGCCACTGCCCGGTGTGCCACCATCCCCGCCACCACTCTCCCCATCATCACGACCCACCACAGTCGGCCACCCACGACCAGCTATAACTACCCACAACCACCAATCCCGAAACCCACGGCACCCCTTCCGATTGAATCGCGGCCACCAACGCCTATCGTTGATGACCGCCGCCTCTGCCACAAATCCTTCACCCACAACCACCCACAACCACCAATCCCTCCCACACCCACGGTCACCACCTCAAACCGAATGACGACCACCAATAACCGGCGTTCGACCAACAGTGACCATTCAATGAGCCATTATCGCCTCCAATTGAACGACCATCAGACACTCCCCCTGCCTACCGCCGTAATCACAACATACCCAATCACCCCATCACCCGATCTCCCCATCGATCTCCGGCGAGCCCAATCAGCCACTGCACAACATCATCACCACATAATATGTGGTCCAAATCGAGGGTGAGAGTGACAGGTCAAGCTATGTGAAGAGGGCGTGCGGCAACGCTGGACGCCAAAGACTGCGGCGACGCTAGAGGCTGGTTCTTGGTGCACGGTGGTTGGGGGCACTAAGAGAAATAGAGAAGAGAAAGAGAGAAGATAGAGAGAGAGGAAAGAAAGAGAAAATGGGGAAGAGAGAAATGACGTTGGGCTTAGGGGGTTGGAGCTGACTAGGATTTCATGGATGAAAAGACCATTTTGCCCTTAAAAATTTAACAAACGTCTGGTCAAAGGCCATTTTGACCGTCAATTGGTGCTAGATACCAAGTTTTTTTAAAATTTTGGTGCTGGGTGCCAATCTTAGAACTACGGGGTACTGGGTGCAACTGACCCTTTAGTATAGGGTGTAGCGTAAAATTAACCCGTAATTTTTCGATTTTCCTCTTACTATTCAAATCTTCCGGTTTTCTTTTGAATCTCTTCATGTAAAAGTTAGGTTAAAAAATTCTTCGTGTTTAGAATGAAAAATTACCATAGTCCTTTTCTATCCTCGTCTCAAATCACTCTTTTAAGGAATCACTAATTAACTTATCAAGATACCAATATCATACACAGCAGGCCATGCATCGTATCATCTCATACATGATTAAGATTGAATGCTTAAAAGACTGTTTTGTAGTTGTTTTGAGATATTTGCATATATATGTATATTTGCCTTTAAATTTTTTACTGTGTAAGTTGAAAGACTACGAATAGGTAGTGATACAGTGAAGTCGTTAAACATTTGCCTTCTTTAAGATTTTGTTTTACCTTGTCGCCAAGTTGTATTAAAAAAGAATATCGGCTTAACACTTAGAGTAGTAGATTAGTCAGATTGGTAACATATAGAGCTAAATCATAAATACATTTCTAGTTGTGATTAAAAAATGTGACCCTATCACATATTCCTTTTGAATTGCAAGCATCTATATAAATTTTATTCTTTATTTTCAAAGGGTTTTTATGGTGCCCCATGAATCATGAGGTTATTATAGTGATTAAGTATAAATCCGAAAGAAATAAAGTTGCATTCCAAATTTAACAACGCTTATATGTATACACCTTATTACTTTCAAATAAGTTATTGCATTTAATTTGCCAGATAAATTTAACAGAACAACCACATAATATCCAATATTTTCATGGAAATGTCCTTCTTTAACATTTATAAGATGCAAGTTACGAGGAGGTTGAATTGATAAAAATGACATGCCCTTGTTCTGTAGTATTGAATTTGTTTTTCACGTCTTCTATGACTATTATTTCTCGTGAAACTCTAGTTCTTGCATCGACCAATAACATTTAATAGTACTTTCTATGATACTTGTTTTATTACAACAAATTGTAACCTTTATATACAAAATTTGTCAGATTATACATATAACTATAATGAACTTGCAAAGCATAACAAATATCCTTACATTACACCAATATTTTACTAGGCGGGGGTTAACCACACAACTCTTATTGAATTGTACAAATAATCACCACTCGCTGCGAGGTTCGATTGCATTGTAATGCTTATAATTGTTCTAATTACTCTTATTTTCCATGAAAATATAATTTATATAATAAAAGTGTAAATCTACTTGCCATTAGGGGCCTATAAGAAATAAACTAGTTTAGCATAAATTTTGTAGAGTTTCATGGATTAATTTTTCCATTGTAAATTTTTTTACTATTCTAAAATACACTAGTGAAGAATTATTTGAATTAACTGTACCATTTTTTCCGCTTAAATATCATATGTTATTTCTTTTTTAAATCTTCAGTATGGGATACATCTGATTTGTTGGTCCGAAGGTCTTATTAAAGCACAAAATTGGCCTATAATTTTCCTATTAAAGTTACATCTAAAATAGATAATTTTTAGCAATGATTAACTATGTTATGCGTATATATTGCATTATAATAAACTTAAATTAGCTGTAACATCATTCTATTTTCTCCAAATCTCATATGTTATTTTTTTTTTCTAGATAAATGGATTTGTGTATTCATATGAGGGAATAGGTTTTAAGGACACAATATTCAACATTAAGTCCTAATAAATGTGGTGTATTGTTTAGCTAGAGCTTTAGAATTAATTTTCAGATTATATAAGCCTTCCTGAAATTGCCCTCATATAGTTTTTGCAAAATCAAGTAAATTGAAAAATAAGAATTCCATCCAAAATAATATTTACACTCCTTTAAGTTCATTAACATATTTAGTATATACTTTAACGAGGGGTGACCTTTAGCCACGTTATACTCGACTTGCATTACAAATTTATCAACTTTATACTTTAAAATATTCGTACACTTGGGCAGTGTATTATATATTAATTTAAACAAACCACAAGACTTACCAACGCTCAAAGAACGACATTTGATTAATTAACTTCTATTAATCAACTCACAAGTGCCAAAATTATTTCAACAACTCCCACAATTATTTCACAAATGCAATGGGATACAGAAAATGACCCCGGAATTAGTTATCTATGCTTTACTAAAAACTATAGGATGTACGAAAGGAATTGACTTTTTCCCTCTCTACATGCATGCGACGGCTGACCCCCCTGTCAGGCTCATCACGTGTTGAGCAGCCAACTTCTTGAAAATGTCATTTTCCTTGCATTATCCTCTATTATCAACTCACTTGATAGAAGAGAATGATTCCTTTAAATTGATAGAGATCGATGGTGAAATTTCATTAAAAGCGACTTTAGTAGCCTCGAAAAGCTTGCGGAACACCCTAAAATATTACCTGATGAAGACATAAATTTGTTTATGGATTAAGGAAATGAACTACCTGACAAAAAAAGTCAAGAAACTATGGACAAAATGTCAAAGCACAAGAAACTACGTTCTACAAGATCAACTGGACACTTGAAAATGATGCAGGGTTTACTTTTCCCTGCAAATTGTTTCTTCTTTCCAAACTAAAGTTGACATAGTCCTGCAGGACCACAGAAAAAGAAATTGAAGTTTACATGGGCCAGAGTAAGGCTATGTTTGATTTTCTTTTCGTTTTCAGTATTTTTTTCCAGTTTTGTAAACTTGAAAAAAAAAAAAAAAACGTTTGACACACAGTTTTCGTTTTACTTTTCCCTTCAGTTTTGAAAATCAATTTTTAAAACAGAGTTGTTTTTAAAACTCTCATTTAGGAGTTTTGAGTTTTGGTTTTTATTTTGAGACCACAACCACCCTCCCATCGCCACAGCCACCGCCATCGGCCACCACAGCCCGTCGGCCGGCCACTGCCTGCTCCCGGCCACCGGAAGCCACCGCAGGGGGGCCACAGCCGTCGCCTGGCCACTGCCAAGCCCCACCACCGCCACCGCAAACTATCACCAAAGAAAAAACTCAAAATAAAAACTGGGTAATCAAACACCCATTTATTTTTGTAAAAAAATTAGAACTAAACTAATTTTTTGTTTATTTTTTTGGAAACAGAAAATCAAAACTAGAAGTGATTCCAAACGCTACCTAAGTTTCCCCTGGGGTATCACATGTTGAGTGTGCAAGTTGAATAATTTAGACAAATCAATAATGCAGTGTACATCTGGCTAGACTAATACAAAAGTTAAGATTTACATGGCAGTGTTTCTCAAGATATTCGCCTTCTTTAAGTTTAAGATTTACATGATCAAGTAGAATTTTCAACGTAGGTAGCCTCTAAAATAGTAGCTAGAATAGTCATGCTTGTAGCATGTTGAGTTACATAGCAAATAAAAATAGAGTTTACGAACAAAAGGGTGACGATATTAACATATATCTCGTGGATAAATTTTGTTGAGTTACATAGCAAATACAAATAGAGTTTACTAACAAAAGGGTGACGATATTAACATATATCTCGTGGATAAATTTTACTTATTAAATTTAGAGTATTTTCAAGGTACTAATAGCCGAACAAAATTCCTAACAGGTTAGCATAATTCTTGAAAGATTAGAGTTGTTTTAACGGGACATATCTTGGCAAGGGTAGTTTTTTTAGTTTCTCTAGTGGACAGTTTGAAGCGCTCCCATAGTCATCTAATTCAATATTCCTTATGCTACTATAAAGTCGAAGCTGAAAACAATAGTGTGTAGTCATTTATTTACTTGAACACTCTCTTAACTCGTCGGAAAAACTTTATAATTTTGACTTTTTAAAACCATTTCAAATTTACTCTCCTTTTTTTATTAAGATTCATATATTTATTTATTTATATTGGTAGTAGCTCTCAGCTATTCAATTTGATTTGAATCTCTCTCTCTCTCTCTCTCTCTCTCTCTCTCTCTCTCACACACACACACACACACACACACATTTCAAATTATCTCAATAATTCATATATCTTTTTCTATCTAACTTTTTGGACATGTATACTTATTTTCTCTCCACTTCACTCTAAAACTTTTTTCACAATGTACTCCCACTAATAGCCTGCACATAACCCAAGCTAATTTGATGTTTTGATTCAAAATAGAAGGTCTCATATTTGGGGTTTGTAAACTAATCCCTATTATCTCTAATATTTTTGCATTTTGTTTTTATATATTATCTATTACACTTAATTTTTATTTTTTTATTTTTACAATATGAGGTTACAGTTTCTTTTGTAAACCCATGCCATCACTGAACTAATAGCAAATTATTTGCAATTTCATTCTTAAATTTGACAATCGCATTCATAATTCTCTCTTTTTCTTTCTCTTCTATTAAACATTTATATTCTCTCTCTCTCTCGCTCTCTCTCTCTCTCTCAATACCTTTTTTTATTTGATTTGTGGCACAGGAATCCACCCGTTTTAAAAACTTAAATTGTCACTTTTCGTGTTACTTGAATTTTAAAAACAAAAAATTTCATCTTTCTTTAAAGAGGTAACATTTAGTGGTGATTCTTTGTGTATGGGTTTGAGAGCAATACTGTAAAGCTCTTATCAAGGTTTAGAAATACTATTTTCATCCTCATATATCTTCTTTTTTTATTATTTTTGCTACTAAAAACGTATTCTGGTTTAAGATAATTGTTAACTTTTAGCAATGAACATAAGGTAAAAAAAGACTTGGTTTAGTAATTTTATAACTGTAATATAGTACTCCGTGTGCGATGCACAGGGTCAAAACTATTTCATATATATTATTCTTAAATATATATTTTTGCGCACTCGTATCCGCACGAGCACCTTCAGCCCTAACACGTCGCTTAGATCTTAAGACTTCAACTATGTATTGAAATCCGAAGCATGTCACGGCAGTGCACAAGATCTCAGGAATTCGCTATAAAAGAATCCCAACGAAAAAGTTGTTCCGGCATCCACCATTGAACTATAGTGCTTTGCAAAGTTCCTTTACAAATACTCCGTACTAGTTACCCCCAATTATGTTCAAACTCCAAAGTATCAAGTGCCTTAACATTTCCAAGTGGTCTCACAAGTGGAGATGGTAGTTCATTACTCATCTTATTGGCAAATGCGTAGTCAGCCTCATTGATTTTGTTACTCTCTCTTTTTTGCCCTTCGGTTTCTATACATTCGGTTTAGACACCTTTTGTATGATTTGATAATGGACCGGATAATAATACCCAAAATTTAAAAGATTTATCCCTTTTCAAACTTTAACTAAACGATATCCAGAAGGACATAACCTTACTAAAGGATATCCCAAAAGATGCAACTTGGCTTATAATCAAAACCTTAAAGTCGTTTGCTAGAATTCAATCTACCAAAATAGCTTGTTTTTGTCCATAATAGATGTTCCATGTTTCACGAGGATTTGTTGTGATGTAGTTGCTTCCTAGTTGGGTGTGTCACTCTACAGAAGGGACTCCCTCTTGTAGAGTATATATATTTTATATCCCCCTCGGTTCGGTTCGATTTGGTTACGGTTTATAACTTCTGAACGGTGAACTGAATCGAACCGGCCTCGGTTTGAAATTTTGGTTCCAGCTCATCAATGGTTCAGATTTAATTAGTTCGGTTTCTTCAGTTTGAACCGTTCGACTCGGTTTGATCAGTTCACCCCTAAGAGGGAGGGTGAAGCCCTACTTGTAATACTGAACCTCGTGTCATTTGATTTGATGTACACCGACCTACTTATAAAAAAGGATCACTTCAGCTTGTCTAGCAGTAAATTTGACTCAAGAGGCACTTTCTACAGGTGGTCTGGAAATTACACAAGCATCATGTCATCAGTGCATGCAAGTCTAATGCGAGCTTCTAAGATAACGAATTCTCAAAGTCTAATTCCTCCCATGAATCTACCATCCCTTGTAGTACACATGCACTTTTTAGTGAAAAATTGAGGAGAAAAACTATATGAGGTCATTAATAAAGATGTTCCAATATGAAAAATGTATGATGCGCTTCTTCCTTAAAAGAAAATTTACAAGGGATCTTACTGTTGCTAAAAATTTCTAGAGGGAGAGAGTGAGGACGTCATCAACATTGTATGAGCATTCTTGCCCATGTGCCATACACAAGTCATGAATGGTTAATGACTGATCACTGGCAGTGGACTATATATTGATTTAAATCACCACAAAGACTTACCAACTCTCAAAGAAGGACATGTGATTAGTTAATAAATTCACTGCAAAGACTTAACAACCTCCGTAGTATGGAGCAGAAAATTACGGTGTATGTGTAGCTTACAACGACTCCCAGAAATATATATATATATATATATATATATATATATATATATATATATGTGTGTGTGTGTGTGTGTGTGTGTGTGTGTGTGTGTGTGTGTGTGTGTGTGTGTGTCGCTTACGACGACTCCCACAAAATGACCCTTGAATTACTTGTCCAATTTTTACTGTGTCTACGGGATTGCGGAAAAGGACTCAAGATTTGTTTTTCTACAAGTTGGCGCAGTGATCTCTGAGCTAGGTTTTTGCCGAAAGTCAGATAAATAAATAAGTCCAGTACATGACGTAAGTTTTGGAGGTCAAATCTGTGATTAATTTTTTTTATTGTTTTAAAATTGCACAGGAGCGCAAGTCTAGCTCATGATGTTAAGGTTTGGAAGTTAAAACTATGATTAACTAAAGCTCCTATGGGTAAGCTTTTGGTCATCATAGCAAAAAGTGGATATTAGGAGGAGGTTTTGGGGGACATAAGATTGGATTTCCTGCACATGACCCTTAATTAGGAGGAGGTTTTGGGGGACATAAAATTAGTAGAATCTAAACGAGTGGAAAAGTAGAGGATCGATGGAAGGATTTCATTTTGTTCGGTTAGATGGAAGGGAGGAAGAGACATGACTTCACTTCTTGACACACCGTAAAGGAAAACAATCTGGCTTATTCATTGAACTTTCCAATCACTTGAAGTGTCTACGATCAATGCGTATTAAGAGTCAAGTTCGAATCGATGTATATAATATGTTATAAGTCTCTAAAAAGTATATCAATATATAGTACATACCATGAGGCAAAAAATATATTACCAACTGATGACAAATATACCTATTTCTTCTTAAACTACAATTGTTGGTGAAAGAGATTTCGTTTACAGAAATCATTGTTTGTAGCTATGAAGAATAACATTAGTCCCTAATTTAATCACGACTAACTTAAGGAAATATCAAAAAATTATTTCACTTGTGCATTACTCCTATTTTATGCAAATTTGCGCAGAAATGAAGTTTCGTTAGAGATATTGGTTATGATAGATCCTTAGCTTCAACTAATCCACCAAAACTATATTTGGATCTTTAATAAATCAAATTGTAATCTTTCAAAACCTATCTCTTAGTTCTCCCACATTAGTAATTACGCTTTCTTCTTACTATATTTAGGTCATCTAATTTTCCATCTGAATATTTGCAGGTAAAAAGTGAGGTTAAGAGTTCTTCATATTTGGAATGACAGAATATCATAGTTCCTTTTTATCTTCCAATACAAGAAAAAGGACTTTTAGCGACGGATTCCGTCGCTAAAAGTCCTCATTCAGTCGCTAAAAGTCAACTACGAATAACCCTGTCGCTAAAAGTTATCAACTTTTAGCGAGGGACAATATATTAATCTAGCGACGGACTTTCCGTCGCTAAAGATAATTTTTGTATTTTAGTTTAATTTCACTTTTTAGAAATTATTAATTTCAGAAAATATATAGCGAAGCAATTTTCTGCCGCTAAAAGTTTTACCGACAGACTTTTTAGTGACGAAAGATCTGTCACTAAAAGCCCGAGGGCAAAAAGTAATGGACTTTTAGCGACGGAATTCAGAAAAATTAAGTAAAACTTTTAGCAATGAAAAATTTTGTCGCTAAAAGTTTTAAAATACACAAACTTTTAGCGACGGAATAAAATCCGTCGTTAGAATATATTTTTTTAATACCCAAACTTGTTATTCAAATTTAAACCTGTAATCACAATTCCAACACTCAATTCTCAATCCACCTTAGGGTTAAATAATTGATGATTCATCAACAATTATTATTTAACCCTGATCAACAATTATTATTTAACCCTAATCAACAATTATTTAACCCTAAACCACAAAGTATATTTTCAAATTCTATACTAATTGAATTTAAAATGTATATACAATATTGTTCAGAACTGTGAACCAAATATAATAGGGGACGGGGATACAAATAGGGGAGATGAGGGAAGCACAAATCCAGAAGGGCACGGGAGGGGAAGAGAGGAAGGGCTCAGGGCTCGTCAAGATCGGGATCCGGATCCTGCTGATCGTCATCGTCCACGGGGGTACTGCCATCCGAATTCGGTTCGATATGTCCAACAATAGTGTCCTGCAGGTAAAGGCAAGGACGCATTAATCTCAATAGTAATTGTATATTATGTTTATTCATGTATATATCGACTTCATTAAATAATTGTTTTGTACCTGATCTTGAGCCCTGATCATCTAGAACACCTCTTCAGCAATGCAACGAACATCATCTGGGTGTAAATGTCGATCCGCCGTCGGTGTCTGTATCTGTGGAAGGGCAGCAAGGGGTGAGGGCACTCCCATCATGGCATGTGCAGTTGCCCTTTCTGCCTATCGACAACCCTCGGTGTATCCAACCACCGCTTTAATTCCCCAGTACTCATACTCTTACTCGTGGATGTTGATGGCTATCGAGACTGCTGCCTATACCCCTAATATGTTCGTACGAGGCTTGTAATAGTGATTTGACATTGAAGACATTAGGGCAATAGCCATCGAATACATAGTCGAAATTTTAACTATAAAGAAATTATTTTGTAACTTACATCGATTTGCCGGGCAATCTTAGAAACAAAGTCCCTCGCCCGATGTGCATCGTCTCTATCCTTCTTCGTCGTGTGACTCATCATGCACATTAAAGCACACACCTCATTCTTCTCCAGGTTCGGGTGCTTAGCCGTATTACTATGTCAGATGACGTCATGAGGCACCGACCCCCTGTGTACGTAGGATCCTGATCCTTTCTGTTATCCCTCCTACTCTTACTCTTCATCTCCCAATAAGGATTCGTGATCCACCTATCAACCATCTGCCCCATATAGATGGTAAGATCCAATGAGTGGGATACCCCTTCCACTTCTCCATCAGGCAGCAACTTCCTCACTCACTCCCGTGTGTCATGTAGCCATCGTTGGTAATTTTTGGCAATGTATGCAAAAAAAGCCATATGTCCCAACACCTGCTGCTCAGGCAACTCAAACTCGAACCCATTCTGCAAGGTATCCAATTACACAATTACTACGATTGATTTAAATATAAAGTACTAATTAAACAAATATTAACTGACAACTTATCAAACTATACCAGCCGCTCCTCCCACAGGGCCTCCATCATCCTGGCATCACAATCCTTCCAGTACATTAGTGGCTCAAAAAAATTAAATGGCCCTTCACAAGGACGCTGATCTTTATTTTTGCCTGACACTCCCAGATCCTAAAAAAGAATCACATTAATATCATTAACTAAGTGAACAATAATAACTATCAAAATCATTAAAGTGTCAAATACTGCATTACGTGATGTTTTACTTACAGGCCATTCTTGGTGAGAGTAACTTGCTATTTCCACTGGGGATCGATGCGTACCCCATGTGTGGGTCCGTGACCTCAATGAGATCCTACAAAATATCAACATTAATTCCGTTCAAATACAATTTAAGTATAGATCTAACATTACGACTAAATGTTAATATCAAATATACCTGAGGTCGTCGAACCCACCGAAGAAGAACCAGTGTGTGACTGGCAAGGGTCGGCCTGGTGCTGTGCCTACGGTTGCGGCTGAGGCTGGGCCAGGCCTGCTAGATGCTCGTGCTAGGTGCCTCGTCATCGGCAGGCAATGCCGAGGTGGGAGCCACCGATATCGACGCAGCTCGATATCCACTACGACTACGAATGGCCTGTAAGCTATCCATAACTGATAGCACGAAACTGACTTTGTATAAAGGAAGTTCAAAGAATTTAACACATTAAAATGACAACGCGAAACTGCTACCACATGCTTTCGATTACATTAAAATTTTAGAAGCACTATATGAACTGGATGAACGAGTAAGGTAACATATTACTATGAAGTAATCAAGTACACGTCACACTGGAAAAATGACTTTGTTATGTCGTAACATTAAGTGAAATATTCAAGTTATTAATTACAAGAATGTGCATGTTACAACATTCAAGTCAATCATCTTCATTTTGAGAATCATCACCATCTTCATCTTTACACTCTCGTCCTCATCTTCTTGAGACTTTTCGTCTTCTTTATCTTATAATTCACATTCTTTGTCAGTAGACTCATCTTCACAATCTTAAACACTTTATACATCTTCCTCTTCATCATCTACGACTTCTTCTCTTAGATGAATAATGAACGTCTTCTAGGTTATTTCGAATAATGAGTGTCCTCGTACTCGTACTCTTCTCAATGTGCGTCATATCCATGTTGCTTTGAATAATAAGTGGCCTCGAGTAGGGTTAATTAGGAATGTATTAGGGTTTAATTGGGTTCATTAAGGTTAATCAGGGTCAATTAGGGTTTAATTAAGATTTATTAGGCTAATTAGGATTTAATTAGAGTAATTATTGTTTAATTAGGTTAATTATGGTTATTTAGGCTTTATCAAGCCTAAGTAGGGTAATTAGGATTTAATTAGAGTTTATGAGGGCTAATACGAATTTAATTAGGATTCAATTAGGGTAATTAGGGTTTAATTTGGTGAATTAGGGTTCATTAGGGCTAATTACGACTTGATTAGGTTAATATTGGTTTTAATTAATTTACCTAGGTTTAATGAGGGGTACTTAGGGATGTGTTAGGGGTTAACTAGGGTTATTAGTCCTAATTAGGGTTAATTGTATGGATTAAAGCAATCTCTAGGCAGTAGTATAAGCAGTTCGACACTTTCATGGCAGATAGAGGTTACACCAGGAGTGTCTATGTCAGTTGTGTGTATTACCAGAGGCTCACGGATGATTCTCATATATACTTGTTGTTGTATGTCGATGACATGTTGATTACTGCAAAAAATAATTTCAGATATCAACGGCTTGAAAGAGCAATTGAAAAGGGAATTTGAGATGAAAAACTTGGGTGCAGCAAAGTGGATATTAGGGATGGAGATTCAGAGGAATCGATCTGCACAAATTTTGTACTTGTCTCAGAAAAAGTACATTGAGTGAGTACTACAGCGCTTTGGTATTGAAAACTCCAAACCTATGACTACTCATTTGGCAGTACTACACTTCAAGTTTTTAGCAGCTGATTCCCCACAGACCCAGGGAAAGGTAAAGCAAATGGAGTGTGTTCATATGCTAGTGCAGTGGGTAGTCTCATGTATGTTATGGTTTGTACGAGACCGGATATTTCTCATGCAGTCAGTGTCCTTAGCAGGTACATAGGTAATCCTGGGAAGCTCATTAGCAGGAAGTGAAGTGGATACTTCAATACCTGAAAGGCACTGTAAATACTAGTTTGGTCTATCATCGGGGCAGTGATGCATATGATAGAGTTGTTGGATATGTGGATTTAGACTACGCTGGAGATTTGGATAACATGAGATCTTTGACAGGCAATGTCTTCACTTTTTCGAGTTGTGTGATCAGTCGGAAGGCTACTCTGTAGACTATTGTTGCCGTGTCTACTACAGAAGCTGAGTATATAACAGTGACCGAAGCAGTGAAGGAAGTCATTTGTTTGAAGGGTTTGGTTGGTGATTTGGGGTTGAAGCAAAAGTCTAGCACTGTTTACTGCGACAGCCAAAGTGCCATACAGTTGACCAAAATTCAGATGTTCCATGCGTGGACCAAGCACATTGATGTCATGTTTCATTTTATTCGGGACGTGATTATTCAGAGTACTGTTATGGTAGAGAAGATCTCCAAAGTTGAAAATCCAGTGGACATGATGACAAAGCATATTCCAGAGATCAAGTTTAAGCATTACTTAGATTTTATCGGTATCAGCTGTATTTGTGCAGCTCTAGGGGGCAGGTGTGGTAGCAATAGATGGTATTTTCAGGTTGTTAATTTATGGCTTTTTTTTATCCAAGCCAAGGTGGAGATTTGCGATAATTTGTCTTGGATAAAAATCTGTTTACGACTTGAGCGACCAGAAAATTGGTTAATATGTGAGTATCCCACATTGATTATTCAGAGCAGGTCACGTCTTATCCCTAAGTATATAAGCCGTCTTGTCCTACATTGGTTATTGAGAGAAGGTCACTACTTATCTTTAAATATATATATATATATATATATATATATATATATATATATATACATAATTTGTCTTGTATTATGTTTTAGAGTCAAGAGAGAAGAGTCGTTCTTTGAGAGGGTTTGTTGAGAGAGACAAAAATCTGTAATCTTCATTGCCAAATCGACATAGTGAAATCGCTGCTACCACCGTGGAATAGGCTTTTGCCGAACCACGTAAATCTTGTGTGCCTTTATTTTATGTTATTATTTTCGATTCTTTTTTTTAATGGTTGGAGCGAAGCTATTTTTCTACAACCCGTGGGTCCTCTACTTTGTTGAATTTTCTTACAGTGTGGTTTGAGAACCATTCCTAATATAGTCAATGAGTTGATATCATTTTGATAGCAGTTGTACGTTAATCTTCTTTAATTTATGTTGTGGCTTTTTCTACGGCATTGAGTTCTCGTAAAAGCATTTGGATTGGTTTATTGCCGGCAGATGACGTGACTCTTAGGTAGCATTTGAAACAGTTTTTGTTTTGAATTTTTTGTTAATTTTGAAAAGTGAAAAAATTATCACCCTTTAACAGACAGTTTTATTTTTTTTTTTTTCTTCAATTTTATAAACCAGTTTTAAAAATAAGGTTGTTTTTTGAAAACTCCGGTAGCGTTTGAAATAGTTTTTGTTTTCAGTTTTTTATTCAATTTTGAATACCTAAAATTTTATCGGCGTTTGACAGACAGTTTTAGTTTTTTTTTTCTTCAGTTTTATAAATCAGTTTTCAGACTAAGGCTCTTTTTGAAAACTCCGGTAGCGTTTGAAATAATTTTGTTTTCAGTTTTTTGTTCAGTTTTGAAAATTGAAAAAAAAATATTGTCATTTGGCAGACAATTTTACTTTTTTCCCCCTTCATTTTTAGAAACCAGTTTTCAAAATTGGGCTGTTTTTGAAAACTCCATTTTGGATTTTTTTTTTTTAAATCCACCTTTCAACTTTTGTTAGAAACATTTTATGTCTCTTCTTCCTTCAATCTTCATCACCAACACATATTACCCAAGAACACCAAACCACCAACATTGCCAACCAGCATAGCCATGGAATGCCACCACCACCGCCAGTGACCAACGCTCCCGAATACCAAACTACAAACACTGACAACCACCATAGCCATTGACGACTAATCTACCATCACCACCACCACTAATCAACACACGTGACACCAAACTTGCCAATACCACCAACCACCATAGCCACTGACCGTCGCCGCCACCACTACTGACCCACACCCACGAACACCGCAAATTAACCACCATAGCCTTTGATAACCACCACCACCACCACCACTGACCAATGCTGCCGAACACCAAACCTTCTAACATCGTTCACCACCACTGCACCACCAGTCCTCTAAATCCAAACCACCATCATACCGATCACCATTGTTTCTACAACAAACACCACCATAAGATTTCATCCATCGAGTAGCCATAGTATCTTCGATTTTCATATTTAAACTACAAATCAATCAAACCATTCACTCAATCAAACCCCAATTAAACCATTAAAACCCTAATTCGCAAGCTAACGTGTTACTACAATAGCAGTAGTTGGACGATGACAGATGAGATGTGTTGGTCATGGTGGGGGAATTTCTGCTTGTTGAACATAGGAGCTCAGAAGAAACTCAAATATTTGAAAGTATGAGAAAATGAAAGAAAAGAGAAGAAGGGAAAAAAGAAAAACAAAGGTAAAAACCAAGTATTCAAAACTGTATCAAACAACCCATCAGTTTTGTAAAAAAAAAAAAACTCAGAGATTTTGGTTTTCATTTTTTTTAAACAAAAACTGAAAACTGAAATGCGTTTCGATTTTGGTTAGACGGGGAGTTGGAGATATCTAGCTCTAGACGAGGAGTTGGAGATTTTGGTTAAAACTCAGTTTTGTAAAAAAATAAAATAAAACTCAAAGAGATTTTGGTTTTCGTTTTCATATATATATATATATATATATATATATATCGCTACTCTTAGTAAAGGTTTAGCCTTAACCCCACCCCCCCCCCCCCCCCCCCCCCCAACCCCAATTTTCCTAGATCCCTTTGCTGGTTAAGATACATTTGGCATGAATGGCCCCTAACCGTTAGATGGGAAGATTTAAAAAAAAAATTAATCTGAGTCGTCGGTGATCACTCATAGAGCGCCAAATGACAGTTGGAGAAATACTTATTTCTCCAACAGTGTATGTGTCTGTGTGTACACGCGCGCGCACATCTGCATAAAAGGCGAAGCTGAGAGAAAGTGGCAACGTTACCGCCTACGTGGATACTCCTTTAGCTTGCAATGTATGCTTTCCTATTTTGACTTTTCGAAAGCATCTTGTAATTATTCATCTTTGTAATAATAATTGAATTCCTTTTTTCTCTCTCCATCTCTCTTATTCAATTTGATTTGAATTCCTTTTTACAATTTGAAATTCATGCCATTAAATAGATTTTATATTTCTCTCTTCTATATAACATGTTCCAGTTAAAAATTTTATTTATATCTTTGCAATTTCGTTAATTCTTAAGATTTTGCCGATACTAATTCTCTTGATTAAATCTTTTCTACTGTTTAGAGAAGTCCAATATTCTCTATCAGTTTTTCACTCTAACTAAGATAATTTCTCTTATTTTATTTTATTACAAGTTTATATAGATAGTTTACTCTCCCATTTTATTTTCAATCATTTGTTACATATCTTTACTTTTTTCTTGGTGGCCTTAAGTAATACAAACCTCAACACGCAGGTTATTATAATTAGATTTATCACTATTATTGCTATTAGTTGGCACACTATTTCTGTCATTTCATATACAATTTTTCATCTGCATTTGTTGCTAAAAGTTAGTAATAGTATTATTCAAGTTCATTTTTAACTACAAATATTGGTAGGAAAACTCATGTAAAAGGGTGAAAATAAAATTTTAATTAATTTTTTTGTTACTACCAATTTTCTTATTGTTATTAGGCATACAAGTACGAGATCTCTCGATTAGTATTTTGACAGTTGTTACGCTCATGTGCAATTTACGAGATCAAAGATAGTCCTCTGTGAATTGCAAGTACAATCTACAGTTCAATAATTCCAAGTGATCTCACAAAGTGGAGATGTTGGTTCATTACTCCTCTGCTTATGCTCCTTCCATGCATGTCTTGGCAAATGCGTAGTCAGCCTCATTGATTTTATTACTTTCTCTTTTGGTAAAATTTTGACTATGACTCGAGTCGTTGGAAGATACCTACAACCTCCCATATAACGAAAATTAACTGTCACTAATACAACGAATTTTATGTATCTTCCTACAACCAGAACCAGGGTAAGCCAAAAAATTTCCTACTCTTTTTACCCTCCGTTTTGTATACATATAGTTTTGACAACTTTACCACATATTATTTCCTTTTCTATCATTTGATTATAGACTGGGTTGTAATACCCAAAATTTTAAAAAATCTATCCCTTTCCGAACTTTAGCTATAGGATATCCAGAGGAAGGATATAAGCTTACTAAAGGATCCCAAAAGATGCAAAAACAGTGTACAATACCGCTTTAGTTACAATATCACTTGGCTTATAATCAAATCCTTAAAGTCATCGCCAGAACATAATCTACAAAAATAGCCTGTTTTTGGTCCATAATAGTTGTCCATGTTTCACGTGGACTTGAACTTGTCAAGTTCACGGTTGAAACTTTCTCGACTCAGCATACGAATAATAATTCATCAGATTTTATATTCACTAAAATGAAATTTGCAAGAAAGTTAATTAACAAGACGTACGATGCGAGAGAGCATGAAATAAAATAAAGTATCAGTAGATTCGCTCGTTGACTTTGTTTCTGTGGAAAAATACTTAAAAGGAAAAGATTGGAGAGTTCCTCAAGTCTTATGTGTTTGGTGGTGATCCATCAATTTGCTGAAAATTTATCCGAATAAGGTTTGGTGGCAATAGTTAAATACGAAATTGAAAATCAGAAGTAAGCTTAGCCAACTGTGCATCTTCTTTTAAAAAACACGAAAATGACATTCTCGATAGAAGATCACTTCTGATTAGCTTTGTTCAGGACCGGTTCTTCTCTTGATTAGTTGTCTCTGGTGGTTGTGTTGTAGTTGCTTCCTAGTTGTTGGTTGTGTCACTCTACACCCAACTAGGCGAGCCTTTTGTAAAGCCGACTCAACTAGTCGGAGGGCGATGTCCCTTTTGTAATGCCGACCTACTCATAAAAAGGATCACTTAAGCTTGATGTCTAGCAATAAATTTGACTCAAGGGGAACTTTCTGCAAGTTGTCTGGAATTTAACAAGCATCATGTCATCAGTGCGGACTTTTAAGAAAATGAAATCCCAAAATTTCTAGTCTCCAATTAATCTACTGGCCCTTGTAGTACACATGCACTTTTTAGTGACAAATTGAGGTGCTAAAATGTATGAGTGTAAATATGGACATTCCAATATGAAAAACGTATGATGTGCTTGTTCCTTGAAAGAAAATTTACAAGAGGTCTTACGTTTTCTAAAGTTTTCTAGAGGGGAGAGTGACGACGCTGTGAACATTGTATGAGCATTCTTGCACATATGCCAGACACAAGTCGTGGATCATGAGCGATCACTGGCTAGGACCAGCTCCACCACCCAAATGGAAAGAGCTCATAACTAAACTTTCATCATCAAATACTAAGAAAGTATAACAGAAGGCATTAAAGAGAGTCATGCAAAACTTTGAGCAACAAAAGTGGAGTTTAGGCGTTCAAAAATGGAGTGTAATTATCAATTTCTTATGTACAAGTGGGAATCATTGTGAAGGGAATGCCTATTTATGCTTTTGCACACTCTTATTTGTCATTATTAGCACTCTCTTAATGAAAAGATAGAGGTGTAAAACAACATCTAAAGTGTGCAAATAAACGCTTCCTGTTATGAAATTCAACCACGTTACCGTGTTCAATAACATAAAGCGGGGACAAATATGAAATGTAAACAGTAAACTTTTACTGCAGGTTAAAACCTATAATAAAACTAGCGACAGCAAAAAGGGGTGACCTTTAGCCACGTTAAACTAGTCTTGTTTTACAACTTTATCAACCCGTCTATAAAGTTTATCATGTTATACGTTGTTCAGACGGAAGGTTATTACTCCCAGTACCGAAACTTACTTTTAATATGCCTCCACTTGGGCAGTGTATCATATATCGATTTGAACACACCACAAAGACATACCAACTCCAAAAGAACGAAATTTGGTTAATGATCTAGTAGAAATCAAAGGTAGAATAATGTTTTCATTCATACTCTTTACATTGTGTGTACATGTATATATACTAATGGAGCAACCAATTTAGATCCTACAATCACTCCAAATCCTTTAATCAAGCATATAACTATTCCTATAATTAAGCAGTCATTATCTACAATACAGGAAAGTCTTCTCAACAAAATAGGAAAGGATCATACAAAAAATCTTTCTATCTCTACATGTTTTGTGCGATCATGTTGAACTGGATTATGAGCAATGTCACAGGCGGCTTTATTGTCGCAATAGAGCTGGATTGGCTGCTTAGATACACAGCCTAGGTCTTGTAATAGAAGTCTTAGCCATAATGCCTCACATACTCCAAGTGCAATACCTCTAAACTCAGCCTCCGCACTTGACCTTGCAACAACATTTTGGTTTTTTACTTCTCCATGCAACTAGATTACCTCCTACAAAGGTGAAGTAACCTGAAGTAGAACGCCTGTCATCTACTGCTCCAGCCCAGTCTGCATCCGTATATACATCCACACTTTGATGATCCTCATTTTTCGTGAATAAAATTCCTTGTCCAGAGCAGACTTTAGATACCTCAAAATACGTAGAACTGCATTCATGTGTTGCTCTCCAGGATTGTGCATATACTGGCTTACAATAGTTAATGCATAGGCCAAGTCTGGCCTTGTGTGTGCTAAGTACATCAATCTCCCTACAAGTCTCTGATATCTTCCTTTATCAACCGGTACTTGATTGGATTCAATACGTAATTTTAATCCTTCTTCCACCTGTGTATCTACTGGTTGACATGCTAACATACCAGTTTCTCGTGATAAGTCTAAGGCATACTTTCTTTGAGATAAAAAAATCCCTTTATTAGACCTAGACATTTCAATCCCAAGAAAATATTTCAAGGGGCCAAGATCTTTCACTTTGAATTCCCTGGACAAGTGACCCTATAGAGCTTCCCTTTCTTCAGGATCATTTCCTGTAACCACCATATCATCCACATACACAATTAAGGCAGTGATTTTACCTTGCTTTTTCTTCAAGAATAATGTATGATCTGAATTACTCTGATGGTAACCAAAAGCTCTCATTGACTTTGTAAATCTTCCAAACCACGCCCTCGGAGATTGTTTCAACCCATACAATGCTTTCTGTAGTTTGCACACCTTCTGACTATCTGTCTTCGGCATCATGCATCCAGGTGGGAGTTCCATGTAGACTTCTTCAGACAACTCTCCATGTAAGAAGGCATTTTCACATCAAACTGTTGTAATGGCCAATTCAAGTTCGCAGCTAGCGACAACAAGACTCGTACTGTGTTGATTTCAGCTACAGGTGCGAAGGTCTCTGTATAATCAATTCCATAGGTTTGGGTGTACCCTTTTGCCACTAGTCTCGCCTTAAAGCGTTCAATTGTACCATATGCTTTGTACTTCACGGTATAAATCCACCAACATCCAACTAGTTTCTTTCCTGGTGGACGATCAATAACTTCCCAGGTTTTATTTTCTTGCAATGATTTCATCTCCTCATTCATAGCTTCTTTCCACCTTGGGTCAGCTAAGACTTCATGCACATTGTTAGGAATAGATACAATAGATAATTGATTTACAAATGACTGATTTGATTATGACAAACGATGGTTTGACACAAAATGACTCATGGGATATTTAACTTTGCTACACAGTTCAGGTTCATATGTGAGTTTAGGTATACCTCTGGTGAGACGTTGTGGTAGCTGTTTTCTATGTGGTTCAGGAGCATCCTCAGCAAGCGATTGGTGTGGTGTGTTAGTTGCATGTGGTATGTCGAACTCGGAGTGAGATGGAGTTACAACTTCAGTTTCTACATGCTCTTGACTACTTTCTTCAACGAATTTCCTCACTTGATTTACAGGTTTAGAGAGTTCATCTTCAGAGATGTCCAAGTTACCTGCATCTTCAGAGATTTGAGTATCTTCAGAGATGTGTACATCCACATTTTCAGCGAGTTCATCATCATAGTCTAGAGTCTGAATTTCCTTCTGATGCTCCCCCTGAAGTTCAGACTCGGTGGAAAAGTACATCAAATCTTCATGAAAAACTACATCCAAAGTAATAAACATTTTATGGGTAGGAGGATGATAGCATCAGTACCCCTTTTGATGAGCAGCATATCCTACAAAGACACATCGCAGCGCTCGAGGGGATAGCTTGTTGCACTGATGCTTATGAAGATGTACGAAGGCGACACAACCAAAAACATAAGGAGGTAAATTCGGAAGGACTGGAGCAACAATTGCCTCAACGAGGGCCTGTGAAGGTGTCTGATAATCAATAGTCCTTGAGGGTACCCGGTTAATCAAATATGCTGCAGAGATGAGTGCTTCGCCCCAATATGACAATGGTAGATGTGCTTCGATCAATGAAGCACGGACAACCTCCAACAAGTGACGATTTTTTCTCTCAGCCACCTCATTCTGCTGAGGTGTATTTGAACAAGTAGTTTGATGAATGATTCCATGTGCTTTCAAATATTGCTGAAGTTCAGCACTTAAGTATTCATCTCCATTATCACTTCGAAGAACTTGAATTCGTGCATTGTACTGAGTATGAATCATTTTACAAAATTGCTAAAATAATACGTTCACCTCACTTTTAGATTTCATCAATTGCACCAAAGTCATCCTCGTACAGTCGTCAATAAACGTAACAAACCAACGTGATCCACCAAAGGAATTGACTTTTGATGGGCCCCAAACATCCGAATGTATGATCATAAAAGGATCTGGACTTTTATTCAAAGCTAACGGAAACGAAACACGATGACTTTTTGCAAGTTCACAGACTTCACACTGAAAACTAGAAACATCACATTTTGTAAATAAAGAAGGAAATAACTAAACGAGGCATGTCCTAGACGTCGATGCCATAACCAAATTTCAGATTTTCGCATTTCTCCCTCTGAATCATTCACCACGAGTGCCTGACGCAGCTTGTCCGAACTCTTTGACACCAAGTCCAAGTAATACAATTTTCCTCTCCTAACACCACAACCAATCGTTTGCCTCGTGCGGATGTCCTTAAACACGCAAAAATTAGGCCATAAAAATTACAACACAAAATAAGGCAGTGGTAATTTGGGAGACAGACAACAAATTATAATCCAAAGATGGAACAACTAAAACCGAGTCTAGATTCATATTACTAGTGAGAGGTAAGTGTCCTTCTCCAACAATTGGAGCCGGAGTGCCATTTGCAGTGGTAGCGAATTTTTGTGAGGACTGTTTGAGGGTTGAGACTTGTCTAGAATCAAATGTCATATGATCCGTAGCACCGGAATCAATTATCCATGCACTATTAGTAACAAGTGTAGACATATTTAAAGCCTTACCACCATTACCTGCCACCGCCGCTAGTGCCGAGTGTTGTCCAGTAACATCATCATCTGTCTTTGTTTCAACCACTGCAGTATTGGAGGTCCTTTTGGAGTTTCTCTTTCGCGGATCGCGGTTATGGTCCCACCATTCTGGATACCCCACAAGTTCATAGCAGCGGTTTTTAGTGTGACCGTTTTGATTGCAATGGGTGCATTTGTAAGTGGATTTATCTGCAGCATTAGTGGATTTAGGTTGGTTTTGAGAAGGCCGATATTGGGTTACCATGGCTAAAGGTTCAGTCCTTTCTGATTCTTCAACCATCTTTGTGCGTCGAACAGATTCACGACGGATCAATGCATGGCATGCTTCTAATTCGGGAATAGGATCCTTTCTCAAAATTTCAGCACGAACTTGTTCAAATTCACCATCTAATCCAGCAAGAAAAATATGCACCATTTGTCGTTGAACTGATTTTCGATAAGATTCAACATCATTCTCACTCTCCATTATCACTTTATCACGGTGATCTAATTCACCAAAAATTTCAGTTAATTCTCCATAATATGCAGAGAGAGTTCGGCCACTTTGTTTGGCCGAAAAAGCCCTCTGATTCAATACAAACACCTGCAACTCGTCTGATCCATCATAAAAAGCTTTAGAAAGAGCTTTCAAATATCTCGAGCGGTGGGTAAACGAATATATTGTTTCATGATTTCTGGAGACATAGACATCAATAGCCTTCTCTTGACTTTTTGATTGTCTGCATACCACTTCTGATACAAATCATCCTCCTTAGTTGGTGGTTGAGAATTACCTCGGATGAATGAAAGTTTCTCCTTCTCTGCAATGTGCATCTCCATAATTTGAGACCACAAATCATAGTTTGTGTCATTGAGTATTATCCCTGCTTTGAACGATGAACCTTCGGATTGAATAACAATGTGAGAAGATTTGGTCCAAGATGTTTCAAAATCTGGATTGGTAATGGTTGAGAGCGGGATTCAAGATTCAAGTAATTCAGGCTTCTAAGTTTTGAAGCTCTGATACCAAGTAGAAATCAAAGGTAGAATAATGTTTTCATTCATACTCTTTACATTGTGTGTACATGTATATATACTAATGGAGCAACCAATCTAGATCCTACAATCACTCCAAATCCTATAATCAAGTATATAACTATTTCTATAATTAAGCAGTCATTATCTACAATACAGAAAAGTCTTCTCTACAAAATAGGAAATGATCATACAAAAAATCATCCAAATCACAACAGATCTTAATGATCTCACAATACATTAGAGCACATATTTTTCTTTTCTGGACTAGGGAAATAGATTTATCTAACAAAGTCAATGGGATGCAGAAAATGACCCTGGAATTACTTTTCTACGTTTATGAAGTCCGTGGGATGCCGGAAAAGGACTCGAGAATTATGTTTCTACAAGTAAGCTGACTATAAAATGGACACTGACTCGAGAATTATTTTTCTACAAGTTGGCGTGGTAGTATCAAATTAATAAGCTGACTATAAAATGGACACTGACTAGAGAATTATTTTTCTACAAGTTGGCGCGGTAGTATCAAATTAATGGGAGGAGCGGTGGGAGGATTTTCGTTTTGTTTGGTTCTTGAAACTCATTTAACTTTCTAATGGCATAAAGTTTCAAATTCAATGCAAATTAAAAGGCGACAAAATTTATCAATATTAGCCCAGGAACTAAACTTAAGCTCGAGACAGAGTATAGGAACATATTTATAAATGTGTACACAATGTATTAAAGTATATCACATAGCATGAGAAAAAAAAAAAGATATTAACATCTTATAAACTAGACATATCTTTGCTTAAACTACAATTATTGGTAAGAGATATTTTGTTTAGCCTTCGTAGCTATAAAGAATAATAATAGTACCTAATTTAATCATGACTAACTTAAAGTAAAATGTAGGTTAAGATATGCCCTTCGTAACACCTTCAAGGAATCCACAAGACTCTTCTACTCGAATCTTTAGTAAACCAGATTGTAACCTTTCAAAACCTGGTCTCTTACCTCTTGCACATTAGTGATTTACGATTTCTTCTTACCATTTAAATCTTCATATTTTCCTTTTACATCTCTGCATGTAAAAGTTAGGTGAAGAATCCTTTCACACTTGGAATGACAAAATATCATAGTCCCTTTTTATCCTCGCCATAAATCAATGTTTTCAAAAAGTCACTAATTTACTAAGATGCAACATGATAACAACAGGCCATGCATTGTATTTACTCATATATACTAGTAAAGCTTGAATAGACTATCGTGCAATTGTTATGGATTTTGCTCTGTCTTTAATTTCTTTAAATTGTAAGTTGAAAGACGATAATAGATAGCGATACTGGAGATCGCTAAATACTTACCTTCTTTTAAAAGAATATTGACAAAGCACTTGGAATAGTAGAATAGCCATGACGGCAATGTGTTGAGCTAAAAAACCAAATTAAATTGTGATTAAAAAATATGACGCTATCAAATGATTAGGTTATTGCGCAAGTAAATGTACACCAACTGTATAATTATTCTTTTCTCTCTAAACTTCATTTGTTATTTTTGGCTTTTAGATTTATGGACTTTTCTCTGTAAAGGAGAGTTGGTTTTAGAGATGCAATAGTTAAAATTAAGTTATAATAAAATAATATATTGCTTAGCTAGAGTTTTCAAATTAGTTATGAGATTGTATAAGGCTTCGTGATATTGCCCTCATATAGGTCCAGCCAAATTACATAGTTTAAATAATAAGGGTTCCATCCAAATAATATTTGCATACCTTTAAATACACTAACATATATAGTATATAATTTTATATCATTTTCAACTACGAGATTTACTAATAAGCATTATTATCATTACAAATTTTAATTAATTATGTTGGTCGTGTGGTCACATCCAAATATGGTTGATCTTTTGTTTTGATAAAAAAATTATTTAAAAGCTAATACGTTATATTGATAGATCTTTACATTGATTATGGTAAACATACATTAAAATAATAATATGTATATCAATTGTTACATCATTTATTATTGTTTTAAATCCCATATGTTGTTTGTGTTTTTATATATGGACATATGGGATTTTATGTTAATATTAGAGACTGCCTTTCAAGAATACAGTAGTCAACTCTAAGTTTAGTCGATTAGTGTATGGTGTGTAGGTACAAGTTTTGAATTTTTAGAATAAGTTTTTATATTATAAGATGTTTATACAGATATAGAAATAAGGACCTTTTCCAAGATAATCTTGGATCTTTGTCGACATTTTCATGTTCAGTAATTAGCTTTTTAGAAATCCTATATTAACTGTGTTAAAAACATAATATGATTATGTGTAGCGCAAAGAAGCTATCATTAAATTTTAGTATTTTTATCTTCACGTTAAAGAGTGATTTTAAGGACACATAGGTCAAAATTATGTTCTAGTAAAGTATTAGAATATTAGTTCGATAGAGTGTTAGATTATTTAAAATAGTCCTCATTAATTCTGCAAAATGAAGTCAGTCTAAAAATAAGGACCTCATTCGAAATATTATTTGGAGACCCTTAGAGACACTATATGTTAAGTATATAGCTCTAAATTCTTTTTAAGTATTAGATTGATTCATATGCGTTTTTGGTATATAAATAACTTCATTCTAGTTATACAGCCGCGTTTTTGGTCCCGAGAACCCATTAGAATATATTTCCTATTTTGTGTTTATTAAATGGATTGTAAAAAGCTACATATTTGGTAAATAAAATTTTGCATTGATCATGGTAGATATATACCACATTATAACGTTACACGTATTATTTTTTATTCTACATCTCACATGTATTTACGATTTTTTATTTCAATGTTAGAGAATGCCTTTTAGAGATTAATGTTCAAAAATGGAGTCTTAAGAATTGGTTTATATATTAGTTCGGTAGAGTTCTAGAATTAGTTTTTAAATAATGAAAGTTTATTAATACAGTTAATTAATCTAGAAATAAAAACAGGATCCAAGATAATATTGGAGACCTTAAGCGACACATTTTTGTTAAAAGTATATTAACATTAAATCTTTTACATAGAAAACCTTATCTGAAAATGTGTCGTGCAAAGAAGCTAACATAATGTGATAATGTCTCGCATTGAAGCTGCCTTTAAATGTTTTGTGTTTCTCTCTTCGCCTATTACATTTTAGATAAGTATATATCACCTATATTTCCTTAGTAGATCTTTCCTTGCCAAGCTAACTAAACTAAACAAGGCAAATACATCATCTCTTCTATATGAAATAATATTGGTAGGGTTGATATCGTTCCATTCACTTGGCTAAACAACCCTTAAAAGATCCATTTTTCTATTGACAAATTTGGTTTCTCCTTTCCTTTTTTATTTTCGTTATGGTTTGGCGAGATAATGTTCAACAATTGAAATGACTTTAGATTGTTACTCCCTCTGTCTCTAATTAATTGATCATGTTTGACTTACACGTTTATTTAGGATATGAGTTATATTTTATGAGCTTACCATTCTACCAGAGTGAAAGAGATAGGGAAGAGAGAAAGTGGGTCAGGAGAGAGAAAAATGAGTTTGTGGAGGATTAAATGTGGAGAGAGAAATAGAATAAAAAAAAGTGTAAGAAGGATAAATATGAAGTGGTGGGACATATTACCGCATAAAAAAAAATAGTACTCCTTCCCCCCCCCCCCCCCCTACATAATTTGATTCACTCTTTTTTGCACGCAGATTAAGGATTTAAGTGAATTCATTTTTTCAGAATGCAAAAAAAACTTTTTCATTCTGAAAAAAACACACATTGGAATAAAATCTCAAATTCTCAAATTCTCAACACAAATTCACATAGCTAAATAACTATACATTTCAAGCTCAAGATCAACTTCCCAATTTTAAAATTAAATCACATTCAAAGATAACTTTCCGAGCTCAAGCTCCACCTCCCAATCTCAACACAACATTAAATTCCATGAAAACAATACATTTTCAACCTCCCAATTTTAAAATTAAATAGGCAAACAAGCTCAAGCTCAACGTCACATTCCAACAAAATTATAAACTATCTATGTACCAAATTATGAATTAGAAAAGCAATTAGCCAATTAAGAATTATCAAAGCAAATTAACCAAATAATTAAGGTGTTCTAACTTCCACCAGAATGTCTAGAATCATCAAAAACCAATGAGAAAAGTAGAGAGTCAGAGAGAACTCTTTAAGGATCCCAGAATGTCTAGAATCATCAAAAACCAATGAGAAATAAAGGAGATAGAGCAAATCGAAGTAGACTGATTTATAGTGTGAAAATCTGAAAAGTTTGCAGCGATTAATAACTTTCAAACTCAGTTTTAACCAAGATGCAAAGGGATTCTTGACATGACCCGAACTCACGGGTGAGCCCATGAGCTAAGTTCTTGACCAGCTGCAAACCCATTTGAACATCCACCTAGGGTTCTGCCAGGCCTACTACACATGCACTCAGAATTCATTCCAACTTGCTAATTTATATAACAATAAATTGGCTATCAAAAGCCTCACTTGCAAATTTCCTCAACTGTCATAGATAACTTCAATTACATAATTAACTCCATGGAGATCAATGCTCCAACCAATTCTCAAAAACATAAAATTAATTCTCAAAACATGAGAACAGTACTACACTATCGTCCAAGGTTAGCAACTGCTCTAAGATGGCTTAAATCCCTAACAACCATTTCATGTGACTCCGTCCTCGTTACCCTCATGGATGTCGGTTTCATCTAAGTTATCACCTTAAAAATTTATAAAAGAGTGAGCTGGAGGCCCAGTAAGTACACATACCATATCTCTAAGATAGGTTTTAGAGTTAATAAAACATGCCATGGTTTCTTCGATTTAAAACTGGTAAACATTTTAACAAGAGATACTATACATATATTTACTTTATCAAAGAAATTAATTAAAGATTCTCAGAACCAGAGTATCACATCAAGAAGGCTCATTAACAACTATCACAGTTCATTATAACTTAGGTATGCTGCGGTTAGTGTACAATTCCCCTGACTAGAGCCCACAATCCCTACTCCACCCAGGATAAATATTATTCGGTTAGGGTACAAGCCCCCCTTGGCTAGGGCACACAATCCCTCCTCCACCTAGGATACATATTCTTATGGATGCATGGGCGAACCACGAGCAAGAGTACTGTGCGTCAACGTATCGTCCCATTGACCAGGACCCGCAATCCAACTTTCTCCCGTGGATATGGGGCACAATAACCAAGCCAGGAAAGCAATCTAATTCAACATAAGCCCATATACATGTATCAGAAAATATGTTGTACGGAAGAACATGACAGGAGTACTTACTTGGATAACTAAGCGGTTCTGGTTCCAAAGTCTGCCCTAGCTCTTATCTATTGCAACCTAAATAATTCATCGTGTAGTGTTATTTATTATCGTTCAGTTATGCCTAGTGACAATTTTCACCAAGCGAGTAAAATTACCAAATTACCCCTAGACTTGTGTAAAATTACTAATTTCCCCCCGATGCCTAACATACCATTACACACACAGAATTATCCCAAAACATCTTTTTAAACGAAGAGGCAGGTTTTTGGGATTAAAATGGCCTTTCTAGAATTTTTTCGCTTAGAGCCCTAAACCGCTCCTTAAATTAAGTGTTAAGGTTTTTATCTCAAAAATATATCAAAAAGCACGAGAATGTCACAAAATTTTAGACGCTAAGTTCAGCTCACTGTACAATTTTCGGCTAGAAATGAGCTTGTTAGTATACCAAATAATTTAAAAAACTTGTTTTCAAAATAAAATCATTTCAGGCCCTTTCCATTCTCGGAAGATTTTGCAAAAATCATTTCAAGCCACCACCAAGCCCTAGCCTTAATTCTCTTTCTCTCTTTCTCTCTCTCAATCCAATCGCACCACCCCACCATGTCTGCCCTTGGCAGCCTCTCCCTCTCATATTTTTCTATCGACATTCATCTAAACACCACAACAACTCACACACAATGCCCCCACCACAGCTGCCCACTCCGCAGCCCTTCCCTTTCCCCATTCTCCCTTATTCGCACACACAAAACATACTACACAGCACCCACAGGGTTTCCCCATGGTAGTCCCTTCCCTTATCCTTTTTCCCTCACATCGGCAGCCCCCAACGCACCACTATACAACCCACAACACCTCGCCAATAGCCCTTTACCGTGCTGCTGTCACAGTAGCCCTTTCTTCACTCTTTTTCCACCTTTGCACGTAAATAAAAATCATAGCAGCAGCAGCCCCTTTTGCTGCCATTTCGTCCCTTCCTTTTCACCCATTTCACTCCCACAAACACCCCTACACACTGCTGTAACAACCCTCACATGTCTGTCTCGGCAATGCTTTTTTTCTCCATGTTCTTACCCGCACAACCCATTATCATCCACTTCACAAACAACACAGCACCACTACTGCATAGTCAACTACTTTACGGCTGCCCTATGTCAGCCCCCATTCACTCATTAACCAAATCACAAAACCATCAACAATAACCACTGAATTTACATATCAAAACATCTCCAAAACATCCAAATCATGGCTAAAATTAAAGAGAAGGCCTAGAAATATTTTTTCTTGAATCTCCCTTGCCCTAGCTTGGTGTTTATGTTCCTTTCTCTCTCTTTTTCGACATGAAACAAGGGCTGGCAGATTTGCTGGACATCTGCCTTCTCAAGGCTCTCTTTATATATGGTTGCCCTAGGTTGGAAATCTCTAAAGATCCCCTTCACACTTAGCTATTTTCTCGTCTCGCCCACCTTCCTTTAAAAGACTACAAGTTTTTGACTTAAAGTAAGGAACAATAAAAAATTTTGACACATAAAAGTTTCGGTAGCGAAAATAAAGTTTTGGGCGTTACATTCTCCCCACCTTTAAAAGAATCCCGCTCTTGGAATTAAACGTATCTTATACTCCCGAAGCAACTTCCTAGCTTGCCTCCGATCTTAAGCACTTTACCCTGATAGCAACCGACAAAATGGCTCAGCGGTGTCTAATTTTGCACATGCCTATGAAAATCTAACCGTCAAAATTTGAAATTGTAACGCATAGCCCGAACCTATTAGATCGCCACTCATGCTCCTATAATCGCCAACTTTGAAAGACCCCTTCACCTTTCAAAAGTCCTCAGATTTTCACATACCAAAAAAAAAAATTTAAATAAAAAATAGTACTCTTAACTTATGTCCGGCTCAAACCACAGCCAAACTAAAATAACATACTCAGCCATTTTAATTCATTAGAACCAAGACTATATTCCTACAGTACTAAATCAGAAAACATCTTTGCAAGGATGGAAGGAATAGAAAGCGCACCCATAACCACTAAATCGGATGCATGTGAGTTCTGCTGGGTTTTTGCGAGAACTTTTGTCATTGCCCGGGGTTTTGTTGCATCCTCGTTTGGTTGACCCTGTGGTCCGATTCTAGGGCAATCCCTAACGAAATGACCCTCTTGTCCATATGAGAAACATTCTTTCGTTTTCCAATTACAGAGTCGACCAGGATGAAAGTGATTACACCTTCGGCATGGCAGCTATCTAGCTTTTCCACTCTTCCGAGGTGCTGAGTTCCTTTGGGAGTTCTTCTGTTGGTCGTTCCAAGTTTTGTGCAGTTCTCTCAGTGGAAGGCCGTTTTCTTCTGGTAGTCGATTTCTTGTTGCTGCTCTAATTCTACCACGCCTATTTCCTTCTCTGCCAGATGTAGGTGCACATAAGGCCCTAGAGTGTGATTTCCTCAATGTCCTCAGGCAGACCCTTGAGGTTGCTCGGTCGACGATGTATTCTGTGATAACGAGGAGTTTTCCTTTTCCTTAATAGGTTTGGTACACTACACCAAAACTGTCCTATGGTGACATGAAAGCCTACGGTATAAAAGGAACCGTAGGTACAAGTTATGTATGCCTACGGTTAACATTGTACCGTGGCTATTCGTGCTGTTTCGGTTTGGAAGAGCAGTCACGACGGTGCTTACCGTGGGGGCAGAAGTGTGGCAACTCCCTCTCTCTCTCTCTCTTCCCCCCCGACAGACGCACGACTCTCGTTGTCTCTCTGTGACTTGTCTCTCAGTCTCTCACCCATTACCAAACCGAAGACGGCAGACATCACCCCCGACGGCGACACGGTCACACGCCGACATGGCGGCCGGCAGGGGCTTTCACCTCCACCAGCCGACTCTCTCTATTGAGGAGAGCTCAGATCTGGAACGAGTGGTCAGAGTGGAGCCATGGAAGGAGATGGAGATGGACCGGCGAAGATGGATCAAGTTCAACGCCTTGGACCCACGCACGACCGCTTCCATGGAATTCCTAGCACAATGCAACGCCCGCAAGGCCAAGGAGTCCAACCCGGCTTGCCAAGTAGTCGTCAAGCGCCACACCGACGACCACCCGCCCCAAATTACGGTGACATTCGTCAACGGCGTCGAGGAGATGTTCGACGCCTCCGCCACGCCCGCGCAGGACATCCGTAATATGATCCTCGAGAAGGGCCAGATGTTAGAGACCGAGCAGATGTTCAAAGAGGCCGGGGAAAAATGGCCTGTTGTTATACCCGAAGAGGAGCTCAGCCAGTCTTTTCCGGGTACTAAGGTAAACTTCCCTTTTTTTTTGCGTAACTAGATGTGGGCAAGTCTCAGTTTTCGGTGGTTGTTTGTGTTTTGGATGAAGCAATTGGTCGAACAACTGGTGGGCAATGTTTCTTTCCCTTCGAATTTTAGCTTGATTGTGCCTTGCTTTCCCAATAGCTGTCCTAATAACATACATGGTTCTGTTTTCTGCTTATTGATGTTGTTTTTAGAAAGACTCTGAATGCCTACAAAGTTATCCAATCTTTTAGGCTTAGTAGGAAATGGAAGTAGAAAACGAAGTAGTTAATGTCCTAATAACATTTGATGAACTTTAAGTAGTGTCTGCAAAGCCAAAAGACCTCAACTGCTCTGCTTGCTTTTTGGAAGACTATGTCTCTGTTTATGTTCCGTGAGCTTCATAAGCTGTTCTTAGAGTTCTGCTTGTGCATTGCTGGAACAAGCTGAATCTTAGTTCTCATTTATGAGCTTGTTGACCAAGGACCTGCCACAAGGTTCTTAAAATGTTGCTGCTGTTGGAGGGTGTGTGACAGAAATATTGAGAACTCATTTTTAATAAGCTTTGCAATGATAGATCAATTATTTCTGGGTCTTTACAAGGTCAAATACTGAGCACTCATTTTAATAAGCTTTACAATGATAGACCAATTGTTTCTGGGTCTTTGCAAGGTCTAATTGTCTGGGTCTTTACAAGATGAAATTCTTTTTGAAGTTATATTGTACGAAGGAGTAAATGTTATTTTTCAATATCATTAGGACTTTTTAAGAACCTGGTGAGATATGGATCTTGATCCGCTTCTATATTAGTGTCAAGAGCTGAATGAATGAACTAGATGTGTACCTTAACTTGAAGACTTTGAGTTAGGACTTTGTTCAGTTACTAAACCATGTAATCAATACTTCGGGAGGGTAAGCGTCACTAGTAACTTCCAATAAGTGAATGGCGGAGTTAGGTACTTGCACATTTAAAGAGTCTGATTCCAAAATTCTCCGCAGATATTTCCTTGCTCTGGTTATGTTCCCATGGTGTTGGTTAGGTATAAGATTATGTCCAGCTACCATAAATGTGTTGAAGTAAACAGGGTTTTATTGCTTTATTTCCTTTTCTGACTATTTCAGAAATTTCAGTAGCTTAGTTGTCACATAGGACATATTAAACTTCTCGCTTTGCTATTTCGTTGCATTATGCAGTTCAAGAAAAGGCTTCTGCTATGAAACCCGCGAGAGATGAGCGTGACACCGGTCCACTTCTACCTTTTGAAGAATTACTAAATGTTGCAAGTATAAATGCCTCTTCCGAGCAAAAAGAAGATTGTAAAACAAATGGATTGGAGAACTGTAGTCTTCCAGATCCACATGCTTTGCTGCATGTAACTAGCAGGAAAAAACCACCACTTAGAAAGAAAATCTCACAGAAGGTTTGTACTATGTTATTCTGCTCTTCATTTCATTACAATGTTTTGGCAGCCATGTAATTGTTTTCTTACAGGAAAACCATGAATTGGTGGAAATGCAAGAAGAATATGAGGATTTGCTTCAAAAGTTTGAAACTCAGGTAATTGCTGTTGCTTCTTTGCTTTTCTTTTTGAGAAAATACAGTGGGATAACTGGTTTACTTTCCTTTCTTGCAGAAAACTATCAGTGATATACAAATTGACTATTTAACAAAACAACTTGGCGAGGCTGGTTTCCATATGGATGAGAAATCTCAAGATAATTCCTCATGTCATATTAATGAGTGTACAACACCTGGGAAGTCAAATCTACTGATGACCAAGTCAGAGGCTATTCTCGTGATCAAGCAACTTCAAGAAAAGGTTTCATCATCTATAGGTTTTTTGTTACTTTGCTTTTTCTGGATTTTTCTTTGGTTCGGAATATTTTCATTTTTCTGTCCATTCTTTACCATCAGATCAGAATCCTGGAGACAAAGAAGTCTTCAAGCCTACAAAATTTGGATTCTGTTGTTGAGTTAGCAACAGAACAGAACATATATGCTAGGGAGAAGTATGAAAAGGTAATCATTTTTTGGATCACTTTATGCTGTAAATGGATTTTCTTGATAAGTATTCAAATACATATTAGCTGATGGGGTGCTTCGTTAGTTTTATAACTCATTAGATGAACTAGGTCAATCATCGGGAACTTTAAATGTTGTTGCTTTATTTGAGTTTACTTATCAGTGCAATTCATTATCATTTCGAGGTTTGATCTCTGTTTGACGAGGAAATTCTCTGTGAACATCATGAATGGTAAGAACAGTAATATATTAACATGTAGACAGAGGATTTGGAGAAAGTTGAATTTGTTACGTGTTACTGCTGTTAGTCTTATTTTGTCCCCCTTCTCTGCTTCACACGTTAGTTTAGTTATTCACATAAGGATGGTTTAGTTGTTCTGTCAATTTGAGGTTCTTATAACAGGAAGGGGCTGTCCGGTTCCAATGGTGGAATCGTCAACTGATTTAAGTTCCGACCCTGTTGTATATAATACAGTTTATCTATGGTAAATTTTTTTTGCACCTTCGGTAAACTGCGGAATAAGCAAGACTCATAATTCAACAATGAGCTCAGTGTATACAATGATTGATAGTAGTTACTTGCTCCTTGCCTCCATTTACAGCATGGAAATAGATTTTTAATGGTTCAATCTTCCCTCGAATTGTACGGCAAGATCAAGAAAACATGAACGAGTAATATATCCCGATGCCTGGACTCACCGTGGCTGGGCCGTAAAATGCGTAAAACCCTTCCTGTAGAACTTTAATACACTATGTACAGAATGAATGCCCATAGCCCTTTTTTCTTCTATCAGTTCTCCTTTACAGCTTGACCCAAAACTACCCGTGTACAATAGAGAAGAAGATGCTCATGTAATGACTTCTAATAAAAATGTTCTGTAACACTTAAGTCAAAATATTTACCAACTTTGGGAACTGCCTTCACATTTGTGGTTAGTTTCCTTGTAACTGGGCCATCTACATAGTATTCAGATGGTTGTTGCCTGCCATGACTTGTTTTTACCTTTGAGGGTTTATAGGAATTCATTTTGCTTATCTTTGCATTTTTTTCTCCTATAATCCGGCAACTATTTGGTCTGAAATCTGACGGCATTTACGTCGGTGCATCAGGCACGTCAACCCTTTTAGCTAGTGAAAGAGGCTTTACAGAATGGTACGCTATTGAAGTTTAATACTTGTATCGCATGCTTTTTGTTATTACCTATCTTAACCTTCTTCCACGAGATTGTTATGCATTTGGCTAAACTATAGAGTTAAGTCCCTAAAGCATTGTGATTTTAGTTAATTTGATTGGCATGATTATGGTTCCCTTACTGGTGCATCTATTGATCTTGCAGTAGCGGTTCTATAAGTTGGTGCTTGGTAGGGGTGTAGTGATAGCATGGAAATGATTTTGTAAATTTTTTTTTTGACAAATAAGGAGTTATGCCTACGGTATGTACCGTAGGCATAGGTTGGGAATAAAAATAAGAATACAGCTATGCCTATGGTAGTACCATAGGCATAGCTATAAAAATAATAATACAGCTATGCCTACGGTAGTACCGTAGGCATAGCTGGGAATAAGTGGGCTACGGTATAACCGTAGGCATAACCTTCAACCCCCGTAGGCATAGATCTAGGGCATCGCCACTTCTGGCTACGGTATAGTACCGTAGGGATAGGCTATGCCTACGGGACATGGCACCTATACCTACGGTACTGTACCGTAGGCATAAGCTGGTTTTCTTGTAGTGGTAGGAGCTTCTTGGCTAGACATCCTACAACTAAAACAAAAGAGAGGTCGTCAGATTAAAGGCGTAATATACTTCACTTAAGAAAATCAATAAGCACATAATTCCTAAACCTCGATTAGTATTATAAATACAAAATTACTTGCTCCAATTGCCAATACGAGTTTCTAGAGTCATAAACTATATGATATCACATGTCGTAATACTTCAAACACGTGCTTACTCTAGACATCACCAAGATCAACCTTCCTATCCGTATTCCGTCGACTGTTGAAATCTTAAACTCTACGTGTACGGCCAGACTAAATTTCAATGATGGGAATCTATCAAGTTCATATCAAGTTCATGGGTCACAACACTTAGACTAAATATTTCACCACTCAATATTTTTTTTGTAAGTATGACAGTTATCAGTATCACCAATTAACCCTAGAAGCATATTGTATTTGACATGGCCAATATCAAATTCTATAACAAACATCTACTATTGCGTATAGGCCCAGAACTCAGCCTCATCAATTAATTTGTCAATCATATCATAACTTTATAATCTTAATCAGGAATTATCCTAGGCTTAGGAGTCTACGAAATCACATACCTAAGCTCTAACTACCACCAAACCATACTACTTTAGCTTAATAATCAACCACTTAACCTCATAATAAGAACTCGTATTAACAAATCCCTAAAATCACTTAGTCAAATCCGTTTCCTTTTTCCATCCTACCCAACTCTCATTAACCTAGATACGAGTCTACAGAATCGTGATACCTAAGCTCTATTACCATTTTAGTCACGACCTGAACCCACGGGTGAGCCCATGAGCTAAGTCCGTGACCGGCTGCAGACCCATTTGAAGATCCATCTAGGGCTTTAGGCCTACTACAACCTGTACTTCAAATTCATTCAAACTTGCTAATTTTTATAACAATAAATTGTCTATCAAAAACCTCACTTAGAAATTTTCTCAACTGTCATAAATAACTTCAATTACATAATTAACTCCATGGAGATCAATGCTCTAACCAATTCTCAAAAACATAAAATTAATTCTCAGAACATGAAAACATTACTACAATATCGTCTAAGGTAAACAACTGCTCTAATAGGGCTTAAATTCCTAACGACATTTCCTGCGACTCCGTCCTCGTTACCTTCATGGATGTCGGTTTCATCTAAGTTATCACCTAAAATTTTTATAAAAGATTTAGTTAGGGCCCCAGTAAGTACACATACAATTTCCCTAAATTAGGTTTTAGAATTCATAAAATATGCCATTGTTTCTTCGATTTAAAACTGGTAAATATTTTAACAGGAGATACTATACATATATATGCTTTATGAAAGCAATTCATTCAAGATTCTCAGAACCAGAGTATCACATCAAGAAGGCTCATTAACAACTATCACAGTTCATCATAACTTAGGTATGCTACGGTCAGCATACAACCCCCCTGACTAGGGCCCATAATCCTTACTCCACTCGAGATAAATATTATTCAGTCAGTGTACATGGCCCCCTTGACTAGGGCACACAATCCTTCCTCCCCCTGGGATACATATTCTTGTGGACGCATGGCAAACCACAAGCAACAGTATTGTACGTCAACGTACCGTCCCGTCGACCATGACCTACAATCGAACATAAGCCAACTTTAAAACACTACTCGTAGAAAAATTCCATGGAATTTCTAATTTAAATTCTAGTAAGACAATTTAACATGAAAACATATACAGTACAAATAATTCAAAAACTTCCATTTAGAAAATATGTTGTACGGAGGAATATGGCAGGAGTACTTACTTGGATATCTAGGCAGTTTTGGTTCCTAAGTCTGCCTTAACTCTTGTCTATTGGAACCCAAACAATAAATGGATGTTATCTATTGCCGTTCAATTATGCCTAGGTGCTAAATTTTCCCAAGCGAGTGAAATTACCAAAATACCCCAAGACTTGTGTAAAATTACCAACGCCTAGCGTACCAATACACACCCATAATTAACCCAAAACATCTTTTTTAAACGACTAGGTAGGTTTCGGATAAAAATGGCCTTTCCAGGAATTTTCCGCTTGGAACCCTAAACCGTTCCTTAAATTGAGCGTTAAGGTTCCTATTTCAAAAATATATCAAACGACACCAGAATGCGACAAAATTTCAGACATTCAAGCGCTTTAGTAAGCTCAGCTCACTCTAAAATTTTCGGCTAGAAATGAGCTTGTTTACTATACCAAATAATTCAAAAATATAAAAATATTTTAGGCTCTTTCCATGCTCAAACAAATCCTAGAAAATTCCACGTCAAAGATTTTGCAAAAATAATTGGAGTTTTAGTTTGCACTTTGCCTAATTCTATATCTAATTAGCCCTAAATATTCAAAATAATGGCAGCACACCAAACCTTTACTATTCATCATCTTCTTCACCAAATCAGCCCTAACCCTAAGTTTTATTCTTTCTCCTCTCCCGTATCAACACAGCCACTTCCTGCCATGGCTGCTGCCCCACGGCCACCATGGTTGCCATGCCCGCCTCTCTCTCTCTCCCCCCACCACTTCAAGCCACCACCAAGCCCTAGCCCTAATTCTCTTTCTCTCTCTATAATCCAATCGTACCACCCCACCATGGCTGCCCTTGGCAGCCTCTCCCTCTCCTATTTTCCTAACTACATTCATCTAAACAACACAACAACTCACACACAATGCCCCCAACACATCTGCCCACTAGGCGGACCTTCCCATTCCCCATTCTCCCTCACTCGCACACACAAAACATACTATACAACACCCAGGGCAGCCTCTTCCCTTCACTTTTTTGCTTACATCAGCAACCCCCAACGCACCATTATACATGTAATATCCCAAACTTTGAGAGCAGTTTAAAATAACTATCCGTGACCCAAAAAAATATACGAGAAATAATTTTGAGCAATGCTCGGGTAATAGTAGTGGATGGAAACTTAAAAGACTTTTGTGGCAAAAATATAATTTTTGAAACTTTTGGGGTCGTTCTATAATTTTGGAAAACTTTGGGGGCATAAATGTAAATAATATTTTTAGAGATGAAAAATAATGAAATAAGTGATAGTATATGTTTTAGTGACATTTAATTAAATTAATAGAGGTTGGGATAAAGTTTGGGGCTTAGATGTAATTATACAAGGTTGGGGTTTATTTTGCAAATATGGAAATTTTGGGGGCCAATTTGTAATTTTGAAAAAAAAGTATGCACTTATGTGGCCAATTTCGGAAACCATTCTTCAAAATGATGCCACCTCCTCCTTGCTTATTTGAGGACTCATGACATGTAATAATAAGTTAATGGGATGATAAGAAAAAAAAAAGGAGAAATTAAGAAATTAAACGAAACAAATTTGGTGAACAATAACTGAAAACAAAAAAGGAAAAAAAAGAAGAAGAGAATGGTGAACAATGGCAGTAAAGGGAAAAACAGGGGAAGAAGGAAACGGGGGGGGGGGGGGGGAATCTTGGGCAGAATTCTCTCAAGGTGAATCTTTATTTGGTTTATGTAATCTAGATATGTGTCAAATTTGAAGTAATTTTAGCTGCGTGAGTGTGTGTTGAGTGTGTGAAAACAGGTGTGTGAAGAATACATTGTGTGTGCGTGGATAAGAAAAATAAAGGGAGAGAGATAGATAGAGAGTTGATGTGTATATGTCTAGGGTGTAGTGTTTGTGTGTGCGTGTGTGTGTTGGAAGTGTTGTGCAAAGTGCCATGTGTGTATCACAGTTTGAGGTAAGTGTGTGTGACTATGTGTGTGTGAGTGTGTGCGCGCGTTTGTGACTGTGTGAGTGCGTTTGTGCTAATGTGTGTAATTTGTATGTGTATAAGAAAGTAGTGTGTTAAGGTTGGGGTTATATGGTTGGAGGTGTGGTAGGGTGTGTCTGTGAATTGTGGGAGTGTGTGTGTGTGTGTGTTCGGCAGAACGTAGGGGATGAGCTATGTGAAGTTAAGGTGAGTTAATGTGTGTTCCAATCTGAATAGTACTTGTAATTGTGTCTAAAGATAGAAAATTAATTTAGGCAGTTTTTTAATCCGAATTTTTATAAATAGTTAGGGTCAAAATTTGATAATGTGAAAAATAGGAACCCCCATTATTTTTACGAGACGTATGCTGTGGAATTTTTTGGATTTTGTCGGAGTCTCTGAAGGATGTTAACATAGTAACCCAAGTAATTTTAATCTGGAAATTTTAAGAAAATCTTATTTTACTGATATGTTTCATATTCTAAAATTTTGTGCATTCTGAGACCGATATGTATTTTTAGCAAATCTAGCCTTTTAGATCTCGGTCCGGACCCCGGTTTGAGATTTTTAGGCTAATATTTTTTAAAATACCTTTTTAGCCCAAAAATGACTTCAGAATGCTTAAAATAGTGTTTAAGATATTTTGGGATTTTTCGGTGTCGGGAAGCCCAAGGGTATTTTTGTAATTTGTCACCCCAAGGGGGTATTTTGGGAATTTTACCTCTAAAAGGTATTTTTGGGTAAATTCACATTCAGTAAGGTTATTTGAGTGATTTTACTTGCGGGAATGATGTTTTGGTGATTTAAGGGTATGAGGGGTGTTTTGGTACTTTTACACCCCATAGGCATTTTCATAATTTTACATACCTGGTGAGGGGGGTTTATTTTTTTAGGAATATGCATGCATTCATATTGAGTTTATAATATTTTAGTGTGGGCGGTGTTTTGATGATTTGATTATCTCGTTTAGATTAAAGCTAAAGACTCCGGTTAGGATAATTTAGCTGCGGATCCAGATAAGGGTTTCCATCTGAACCTCGGGTAAGGATTCTTATCGGAACCCTAATTTCGATAGCTAGTGTTCGTAAGTATTTCAATTTTCTTATAACTATTGTCAAACGCTGAAAAGTGCATTTGATATTAGAATGTGACTGCTAAGCAAACCCCAATATTGAACCTGAATCGGTCGTTTGAAAATCTTATCAAGACTCATCTTATATCATGCTAAGTAAATTCGATAATTGTTGGTATTTGTTCTTCTAAATTGATGTGCCTAAATCCAATAACTGTTCGTAATTGTTCTAGCTTTTTTTTTTGGTGACAATTCTTGGGTTGAATAATTGTGTTTAAGTTCGACAACTGTTTGCAATCGTTCTTGCTATTTGTTTTTGGCTATACTGGAATTCTAAGTAACGAATTATATCGGTATGCTTAATTGTTATTGAGACCCTAATTGATTTCGGTTAATTGAGTTTATGTTGGTGCTCATTTATTGCACTTTAAGTAGTGAATTTCTTCTTGATTCTGTGACTGTTGTTCCTGTGTTAACCTGAAAATCTGTTATGTGGAGAGGCGGTATAAGGGGTCTAAATCTGCGTAATTATGCAACGCTAGTACCTTAATGAGAAGGTCTAGTTATCATACATCATGCATTGTGTGTGTACACTTTCTGCACATTGCCTAAATGGCATTGCATTTGCCAAAGATTAACATCTCTGATTCATTTGCATTGTATCTTAATGTTTGTTTTGAGAATGATGTTCAAGTGAATGTCTGGTTATCTGATTGAAAGGGATCGAGTGAAACTCCTCCCTATATTGCGATTGATGTTCAAAAGAATGTCTTGATATCTGAATGGAGGAGATTGAATTGAAACTCTTCCCATATTGTGATCAAACTGCTTTTGGTTGTCTGAAACCCCTTCCCCTATTTCCCTCGAAGTAGTTGTGTTCGTTTTGAGACCCTTTGGGAAAATCGTATCATTATATTTTTAAAATGATGGCTTGAAATGATCTTCAAATGATCATGTTGCTATTTGGTTATGATTGTTGGTATTCGTTTCGAAACTGGGATGATTGTCGATGTTTCTTCTCGTGTTTGTCGAGGATTGTCTTTGGTTGTTTTTGGTAAATACTTATGACTGATTATGATCATTTTGGAATTTATCAGTCTGTTCATGACTGTCAGAATGTTTTAAAACATTATCATCAAATAGATTCTTTGAATCGTCTTGTAATTCCTTTGGTTGTCCTTTTACTACCTTACTCAGTTTTAAAAAGCTCATCCTTCGTTTGATTCCCTTCTGCAGGTAATGATCAACGGTAGAATGCTCAGGAATGGGTTTAAAGTTTGAGTGAGATTTCGGTGAGCCCATTAACACTGCATGGGTCGGTACTGTTAGCCTGTTGTTTGGTGAAGAACCTAAGTTTAAGTTTTGGAGGTTTTAAGTTGTAAAACTAGTTTTAAGTTTCAGCAGTTTTGAAATCTTGTATTTTCAAGAATTTGAGTTGATGTATTTTTTGATGCTTTCAAGTATGTGTTGATAAACAGGATTTGACTGAAGTGGTAGGTTAACGTTATAAAAGTTCAGGCCGATGGAGCTCCAAATTTCCAGGATGTTACAATACAGCCCACAACACTTCGCCAACAGCCCCTTACCCTACTGCCATCACGTTAGCCCTTTCTTCACTCTTTTTCCACCTTTGCACGCAAACAAAAATCATAGCAGCATCAATCCCTTTTGTTGTTGTTTCTCCCCTTCCCTTTCACCCCTTTCATGCCCACAAACACCCATACGTACTGCTGTAACAGCCCTCACATGGCTGTCCCCTGCGGCCCCCTCCCCCCCCCCCCCCTCTTTTCTCAATGCCGTTGCCCGCACAACCCACTATCATCCACTTCACAAACAACACAGTGTCATTACTACACAATCAACTACTTCATGGCTGCCCTATGTCGGTCCCTATTCACTCATTAATCCAATCACAAAAACACAAGCAATAACCATTGAATTTACATATCAAAATATCTCTAAAACATCCAAATCATGGCTAAAATTAAAGAGAAGGCCTAGGAATTTTTTTCCTTGAATCTCCCTTGCCCTAGCTTGGTGTTTCTCCTCCATTCTCTCTCTTTTTCGAAGTGAAACAAAGGCTGGCAGATTTGCTAGGACGGCTGCCCTCTCAAGGTTCTCTTTATATATGGTTGCCCTAGGTTGAAAATTTCTTTAGACCTCCCTTGCACTTAGCTATTATCTCGTCTCGCCCAGCTTCCTTTAAAAGACTACAAATTTTTGACTTAAAGTAAGGAACAATAAAAGTTTGGTTGGCGAAAATAAAGTTTCGGGCGTTGCAATTATTAGAATATTTTAAACTACAAAATTGAAGAAGACATTTTAAGAATTTCAGAATGTCAAAGACCATCATAATCCAATGAGAAACGAATCACGTAGGGTAAATCAAAGTTGGCTGACTTAAATTGGCAGAAATATAAGCATAAAAATGTTCAGGTCTAATTTTTAATATTAATCAATTATATTTTGGGGAAAACTCAAAGCTACAAAGTTGTAGTTGAATCTTTGAGGTTTTCAAAGAGTATAGGAGCACATAAATTGGACAAAGAACGAAGAAGATACGAGCTCTTAAAGCTACCGCAAAATAAGTAACAACACATTGTGAATCAACATGAATAATTAATTTAGCAAAATGATTAAGAATGCAGTTAGGGTTCTAGAGCATCAGTGAATCCCTTCCAAAAAATAAATCAATTGAAGAAAATACCAATACTTAGATTTTAGATGGGTAAATGCGTGAAAAAACTCTTGTCTAAAAAAAGCGACTTTCATAAATCACGACCATATCCTTGAAACCCAAAAGCATTTTTTCTTTTTTTCTTCTTCTTTGTCTCTGATCTAATATCTCAAGACTTTCACATCTTCCTCATTCTTATTTACTTGCTAATGTAATTATGATACGACTTAAAGTACTAATCCAAGTTAAAATATGGCTTTAATGTCTAATCTAATTACATTAGCGACTAAATAATGTCAAAAATTAAATTTGTCGCTAAAAGTACTTCCAAACAATTCTCTAAATCCCATCATTTAATTCAAAGTCATAATACCATTCTAATTAACATTTACATGAGGTTCCCGATAAAATAAAATTTGGGGTATCACATGCCACGAATGATTTCAATATATCCCTTTGAAGGAAAAGAAGGATCACCTGGTGGTGACAACAATAATAATAGACCTATCGGGGATTCAACAATTAGGACACCATAACAAACACCCAAGCATTGAGATTCCTTAAAAGGTGGGTGCCCAAGCACTACCATGATTTCACAGGATAACAAATTTGATAATAAAAATACCCTTAGATCTCAAGCAAGATGATAAAAAGGGTAAAAAGGACGGAATAAAAGAATGTCGCATGCATCTCCACACAACAGATAAAACCAGATTTTCACCGTAGTGTTTCTTGAAAACTCCTCTACCCCTTGTTAATACCCATCGATAATTGGATTCACAAGGCCTATGGATCTCAAAGGAAGCAAAAATTCTTGCCTTGGATGTATTATGTGTAATAATTATGGTACATGATATGAATCTATAATTGCAACTAAAGATGATGTGGTGGGTACTAATGGAGTTATGTTCTAGGGTCTAATTTAGAAGAAAAACTATGTTTTTAGGCTACCTATCTAACTGCGGCCCTTGTAGAATTTGACGCATTATAGATTTCGTCGTGTGGTCAACCGGTTTCAAGCCAAGCCTTTTTTATCTCGATGTTGTTTGCTATGATGAATAGGAGCATAAAATTTTCACCCACTTATATATGCTTTTTCTCTCCACCTTTTCAGCTTTGCCACTAAACATGCACTTCGTTATAGATAACTGTTAATCCTTTTGCAAGAAATGAGTGTGTGTTTTACTGTTTTAGTATATTAGGAGGACAAAATTAGCTTATTCCTATCAAATATATGCTTATTTGGATTAGAAATCAAATCCTCTCTTGTATTTTTATTTGTTAGATTAACCAATACTTTGAGTACTTTTGGTGATGGAGGCACGACACTTGACCTTGAGTTTGCTCTTCGAGGTGACAAACTTGATACCATTGAACTTTGACAATCTATATTTGATGAAATGTCAGAGAAGGCAAGATCAGGAGCGATCAAAGGTGTGTAGTGAGGGTGGACTAGTAACACCCTCTAATTAAACTCCTAGGAAGTTTAAGAGAACGGAAAGTCATTATTATCATTTGTAATTTCAGCCTCCTCTTTTCTTCCGTGAAATTGTTGATGGAGGACATATGTTCTTTGACATCATAAATAAAAAGTTTAAAAAATTTATAGACTTTAGGTCTTTTGGTATAAGAACTATACACCACAAGTATTATGATGGTGAATATTTGATGCCAAGGGAAGTGGGTTCGTAGTCGATGTGGAGGTGCCACAAGGAATGCAATCTAAGTCAAATACCGAGTATGCTAATGTGGGACACAACAAGGATGGAGTAAGGGCAGAGATCAAGGGTTTCCTAGACAGAGCCTAAAGATGGCAGTGCTGCGAGGGCGATGACGCGGGGTAAATACACGACGACAGTCATAATCCGATGCTTAGGTCCAGAGTCATGGCCCTATAAGTTTTTCTCTCTTGAATTCTAGAGTGATAAAGTGAAGGTGAGAACGCAAGTCTGAAAAATGTGAAGTGTCCTGAAAACATGTGAAGTCCCCCAAAATGAATTCTCAAGGCCCCTATTTATATATAGAGGTCAAAATGGTGATGATGTCATCAATCGACACATGGTATTTTTCAGGAGTGACACGTCACCGAGGGGTCCACATGTGTCGGTGCTCCACAAACTGTCGGATCATAAATTCACCCAGCCTACTCGACACAGTGTAACTCTGTCTGTCTAGAAAGACGGGCTCCCCCAGTGCTGGTGTGGCCAAAGGATCTCCTTGATCTAGCCACTAGTCCAAAGCCCTTGCAGAGTCCCACAAGGTGTCGAGAGATGCCGAGGCGTGGCAGTGGTAAGGAAGACCTGATTGCCAGGCAGACTAGCTAGGTGCGATGCCCTCAGAAGACCTACTCTCATCTTGGAGTGACCCAGGGGTCATAGTCCGTATATATGCCAATGAAAGCCCCTAGTGCCGGATCACGTAGGCTAGTCACACAGACACCCTGGCAGAGATAATGTCCCGTAGGAGACGCCTTTGCTGCGGGTGAGTCCTTGTGCCAGAGCACTCGGAGCACGCCAAGGTAGTGTCCCGGAGGAGTCGCCTACTCGACGGGCTGAGGTAGCATCCCGGAGGAGCCGTCTACCTGGCAAAAATGGAGTCTTCATGCCGGAGCACTTGGAGCTCCCTGGTGGAGATAGTGTCTTAAAGAGTGAGCCTATCCCCGCGGGTATGTCCTTGTGGTGGAGCACTCGGAGCATGTCAAGGTAGTGTCCCGAAGGAATCTCCTACTTGACGAGCCAAGGTAGCATCCCGGAGGAGCCATCTATATGGTGAAAAGGGAGTCTTCATGCTGGATCACTAGGATCTCCTTGGTAGATATATTTTCTTAGATAGTGAGCCTATCCCCGCAAGTGAGTCATTGTGCCGGAGCACTCGGAGTGTGCGAAGGTAGTGTCCTGGAGGAGTCACCTTTCCAACGGGCCAAAGTAGCATCCCGGATGAGCAGTCTACCTGGCAAAGGGAAAGTCTTCGTGCCAGAGCACTTAGAGCTTCCTGGCCGAGATAGTGTCTCGAAGGAGTTGCCTATCCCTGCAGTATGCTGCACACTCCAGAGAACGGATCAAAACATGGTCCACGACCAAGGCAAGGTACACATGGTGTGGTGAAAGGATGGACCAAAGCGGGGGTGCGGTAGTGTGAAAGGAAACCAGGGGCTGCGACTGTATAAGCGTTCGCGCGCATGGGCGTGGCAGGGTGTGTGAGCTGCTGGGGGCATGAAAATGTGACAGAGAGCCAGGGGGAATGACTATATCAGCGACGCAGTGCATGGGTGTGATGGAGTGTGTGCAGTGCCAGGGGCTCGTAACATGCAAATGGCGCACGAGCGCAGCGACAGGTATTGCAAAGTTGGGCGTCGTGTCGAGGGCACATGATGCATGAATGGCACATAGGCGAGTGATGTGTGTCGCGGAAGTGGCGTCGTGCCAGGGGCACGTGACGCATGAACAGTGCATCGGCAAGGCAACAATATCGCTGAAGTGGGCGTCCTACCAGGGGCACGTGATGCATGAATGGCGCATGAGCGCGACGACGGTCGTCGCGGAGACGGCGAACAGGAGAGGGCGACAGTTGTTGTCTGAAGAGAGTGATGGGGGTCCAAAAGGGAGGCCAAGGCCAACCCTTGGGAGAAGGCCAATGCTGACCCCTAAAGGAAAGGACGAGGCCGAGCCCCACGGGGAAGGCAGAGGCCAACCACCCTTGACGAAGGCCAAGGTACGCCGATGTCGCTCACTTAGCGATTTTATGAAAAAGAGAGTGGCACGAACGTGACTTGAGCGTGCGTGTTGGTTTGACCGGCTTAGAAGCGTTGAAGATTGACGCTTGAAAAATTGACGTGTTGTGAGCGAGGGACCCAAGAGCGGTCCAAAAGTACATAGTCAGGATGGGATATCAACAATCTTCTTATGGGCTGTGCGCAGTATGAAGCTCTATAGGAAAACAGGTTTAGTTTCTTGACCTTATTTAGTCTCCCACCCCGTGGGTGAAACTAGGGAACTACAAGAACGAATTTTCCAAAGGAAATTTTCGTTAATCCTGCCACTATAATAAAACTCGTTCCGCCTGCAAAACACTCTAAAATATTACAGAAGTATCACCTAATGCTAAAATCCAGAAGTCTATAGATAGACGTCAAAGTACATCAACTAATCAAATCTTCATTATTGTTCTGAAAATGAAAATTGGACGTGTGCAAGTTTTAGCACACACAAATGAAAGATGTTACACACATACACACAGAGAAATATATATATATATATATATATATATATATATATATATATATATATAGAGAGAGAGAGAGAGAGAGAGAGAGAGAGAGAGAGAGCATGAAAAGCTCAACTTGACATAGCCCTGACATGATCATGGCAAAACATCAGCTTTAAATTATTCTGTACACCATTGTGAATCTTACTGAACAATACTATTCTATGCATTTGTAAATTGAATTCCACCGGACAGCCTGGGCTATCACACGTTATGCAAGCAAATTTGATCAGAGCAATCTTTAGTCCAGTCCAATCTCCATCTTCGTATATCTTGTCCGGGCTGATTGTTATTCATAAACCTTAGAATGTGATACCTTTGCTCCAATTAGGCAAATCAGGGAACCCATATTGGGCAAACGGCAATCTACCCCGAAATTGCCATCCTTTTCATTCAATCTGGCAAGCAGTGATAGACACGTCCGCTGCGTGTTTGACGATATGGTAAAACCAAAAGAGTGAGAAATCACGCCTGAGATAGAAATAAAGGGGTTACATGACTCCAATCCTTAACAGAGAGACAAAATGATCTTATGCTCATCAATAAGTCAAAGCAAAGGAAATGATGCAGGAAGTACTGTGTTCAGGTAATATTGGTTCCTTTTAGGGGCTCTGTTGATCTTCTTATCAATGTTGTAAGTATTGTATTGGTGGTGGTGCCTTTGCATGTAATTGCACCTATTTCTTTGCTTTAATGCTTTCTTTTACTTTATTTTTCTGGTGGTTGGCTTTTATTCGTTTAATGTCACCCTTTTGGAATCAATGCTTTAAGAAGCAATGCAAGGCTTGGCGTTCAACCGCCTACAAGGCGCGCTGTACGCCTCAAGGCGTAAGATGTAAGCCTTTTGGGCAACAAATTCTTTAATTGATTATGGTAACTATGAAACCTTGTTAGAAATATTTTTCCGAGTGAACAAGAGCTTTATCACTTCATAAGAAAGCAATTTAAGAAGTCAAGAGACGAACAACCCGAAGCTCCAAACGTTTAAGTGCGAAAAACAGAGAAAAGAGGGGCACGAGACAATTTACTAAGAGAGAGAGAGAGAGGGGGGGATGCTGGGTAACTAACCTCTTTTGAGCAATTAAACCTCCAAACACTGAGGATATAGGGATGTGAAGAGGGAGCGGCAGGGGATAATATGACTAAACCAAATTGGGTGTTTTCGTTCTAGTTTTTCCATCCCATAATCCAAGCAGGAATCCAAGGGTCACAGCTCATTATGTAATCTGTCAAAACAATTAAATCAGAAAGAAAAAAACTGAAAAAGTGGAAGGCATATACGCCTGACTTAAGAAGGCGCAAAAAGCGTCGAAGGCCCATAAGCACATGACCTAATTGATCCCTCGATGCGTTTGCCTTTCCGGTTTGATAAGAGAGAACATGATAATATTTTTTAGTGTAAAAGTATGTAAAATAAAGCATTTATATAGGCATGATGGAAAAACTAAAGAATATTCAAGACTAGGAAAAATAACGTAATAACCCATTTAGATAATAATATACAATAACATTAACACCCCCCCCCCCCCTTCCTCTCTCAAACTCAAGGTTGGAGAGAACAAGCCAACCAGAGTTTGGAAACTAGCTCTTGAAGTCGTCCTAGAGGACCTGATTTGGTAAAAGTGTCTGTCGTTTGATTGAGAAAAGTGACAGAATGTAAGCGGACAATGCCGCGAACAACATGCTTATGCACAAAATGACAATCAATCTCAATGTGCTTGGTGTGCTCATGAAAGACATCATTGTCAGCAATCTTAGTGGAACTTCGATTGTCACAATATAAAGGTGTAGCATTAAAATGTGTAACTCACATGTCTTCAAGTAGCCAAGGCAACCATAAAAGCTCTTGGGTTGTATCAGCCAGTGCTCGATATTCTGCTTCTGTAACTAGAACGAGTTGTGAGGATATGTTTCTTACTTATCCGGAAAATAAGAGAGGTAGCAAGAAAGAAACAAAAGCTAGTAGTAGAGCGTCGATCGGTAGGATCCCCAGCCCAATCAATACCAAATTTTGCGTGAAGCTCCAGAGAGGCATGCTTTGAGAAATGTCCATGAAATAAGCTATCCTTGATATATCGAAGAATGTGAAAGACTGTGGCAAAATGATTCGTATGGGAGCAGAAAGAAATTGACTAACCAAGTGTACATCATATGCAATATATATCAAGTACGTAAGACTGCCAACCAATGTGCGATACAAAGTAGGATCGTGAAGAGGTGTACCATCAAGTGGAGTAAACCTTACAGTAGGCTCAGGAGGAGTAGACGCGGTTTTGCTATCAGCTAAACAAGCACGAGAAAGGAGATCAGAAGCATATTTAGTTTGAGAAAGATAGTATCCGTCAGAGGCAGTAGAAACTTCAAGTTCAAGAAAGTAACTGAGTGTACCAAGATCTTTCATGTCAAATTGGTGATTGAGATCTTGCTTGAGAATAGAAATACCATCAAAATCACTGCCTGTGATAATCATGTTATCCACATAGAGGAGCACAAGTATGATACATGGGCAGATTTTCGAATAAAGAGTGCACAATCATATGCAATTGATGCAAAACCAAATTGCTGCAAATTGGACCTGAACTTGGCAAACCAGGCACGAGGAGCTTGTTTGAGACCATAAATCGCACGACGAAGCTGGCAAAGTTTGTTCAGACGATGAAAGTATCCTGGAGGAGGTTGCATATAGACTTCCTCAACAAGATCACCATTAAGAAAGGCATTCTTGACGTCCATCTAAAATAAAGGCCATTTGTGAACAACAATGATTGAAGTAAATTACAAATAGAGGTAAAGCGAGCGATAGGATCAAATGTTTCTTCGTAGTCAATATCATATTCCTTTGTAAAGCTCTTTGCTACAAAACAGGATTTATGACGCTCAATGGATGCATCAGAGCAAGTCCTAATTTTACAACCCCATTTCCATCCAACGAATGTTTTTCCAAGAGGAAGATCAAACAGATCCCAAGTATGAGTTTTAGCCACTGCTTGTAACTCATCGTGTATCATTTGCTGCTAAGCTAAATCAAAACCAGCCTCATGATAAAACTGAGGCTCATGTAAAGAAATAATAGTAGAAAACCAATGAATGTCCTGAAAATGTGCTGGAAGCTTTCATGCCCGCTGTGAACGAGCCGGAAGGGAATGTGGAGATTCAGTAACCTCAAAGCCAGATGGTAGAGTTTGATCAGGTGTAGCAGGATCAGCAAGACGGGCAGACATCTCAGGAGGGGCCATAAAGTCATCATAGGGTGGCATATTTGGACATGATCTATGAGTCATAGTTTCATCCTTTTGAAGAAGTTGGAGATACTCTTTTGATTTGCATTCCATGGCATTATTAGTACAAAAAAGTTTAATATTGCGAGAAATTGAGTTTTGACCATGGTAACAAAAGTAGGATTCATTTGAGATAATTCAGATCGATTTCGCATCAAATATAACCATGTAAAACGAGAATAGTCATCAATAAAAATAACAAAATATTTGGATCCTCCCATATTAGTGTTTGCAGAAGGCCCCCAAATATCAGCGTGAACGAGATCAAATGGAGCAGAAGAAACTGAAGTGCTTTGACAAAATGTGAGTGCAGTATGTTAAGCAAGCTGACATGGTAAACAATAAAAAAATTTAGAACTGACGTTACCTAACAACCACTAGATACGAGAGGATGTAACCGATAAAATGAAACATGACCTAAACGAGAGTGCCGCAACTCAAGAGACTTTCATGAAGCAATGGATGCAGCAGACTGAAGTGGAATGTAAGGATGATGAGGGATGGATAAATTGATGAGCTCAAACCGTCGTCCAACTTTACGGCTGTAACCGAGAAAATGAAACATGACCTAAACGAGAGTGCCACAACTCAAGAGACTTTCATGAAGCAACGGATGCAACAGACTGAAGTGGAATGTAAGGACGATGAGGGATGAATAAATTGATGAGCTCAAACCGTCATCCAACTTTACGGCCGATCCCAATAGTTTGGCCCTTCTCTGGATCCTGCACAGGATAACCAATACGAGAAAAGTGTAAGTCAAAACCAAGATCATAAAATTGACCAACAGATATGAGGTTTAACTTAAGATAAGGGATATAAATAAATAGAAGGATGAGATAGGTAGATGTAGAGACATGACCAACATGATTAACAGACATATGAGAACCAATCAATGAGTGCATCACCCAGAATCAAAGTACCAAGAGGAGTTACCTGAAGTAACTGAAAGGGCAGAGGAATACGGAGTACCAGAATTAGACATGATTTGTTTTACTATTTCAGCAACATCATTAACTGAGAGAGCATAAGACGAGGAATTGTTCAGGACATCGTCATCAGCAGTAGCAATATAGTAGGAAGGAGGCTTGAACCTATACTGAATCCCTGGTTTTGGTGGAGCAATATTTGAGCTGGTATTTCGGACCATTTTTTTAGGATTGTGAGGACAGTCTTGTGGGAAGTGACCAAGGCTAATCTTATGACATAGTCTGCAAGGCCGTACAGGGCAATCAAGAACCATATGACCAAACTCATGCCAGTAATGACATTCCTGCTGAAAGGAAGAAGATGACGAAGGTCTCAAAGCTTATAAGGGTGAAGAGCTGTGGGAAGGTCGGAAATGAGCAATAAGAACAGCATCAGGGTAATGGGTCTGCAGAAGGCCTCGATGAGTTTCTTCAAAAAAAAGTTTAGCAGTGATATTGTCTAGGTAGATAATGGACTCTGATGCAAAAGTGAGCTTCAGACAGATTCATAAGCATCAGTAACAGACATATGAAACTGAGTAAGGTGAAGATGGTCACGATAAACAATAAAATGAACTAAATCATTAGAATAATTCCGTGATAGTTCTGACAATTCCAATTGATCCCAAGTCCCTTGCATCTGAGAAAGGAAGTTGTTTACAGACTGAACATGCTCTTGTTACATCCGGTGAAGTTAATCATGAAGCTAGTACTGATGAGCAATCTACAGTAGTGTATCGGTGAGGTAAAAGATTCCAAATTTCTTTGGCAGTATTATAGTGACCAAACTGCTGACAGACAGATGGAACAGAAGTTTTGTGGAACCAGGTGATTATCTGATAATTTTTTCTATCCCAATGCTCAAGTCGTTCAACAAATTTTGGTTGAGTTTCACCTTCAGTTTGGACGAGAATAGTAATATCGCCAGTAAGGTAGCGCAACAATTTCTTACCTTTAATGAAGCTACGAATAGCTTAGGCCCACAAATGTAATTAAAACCATCAAGGATAGTAGAAATAGACTGAGCAGGATCCATTGCAATCACCAAGCAAAAAGATAAGCAAGGGATAATAAAGGTATTGAATGAGAGGCTCAATAAACAAAAGATATTAAGGGAATTTGAGCAAACTTGTAGCGGGATGAGTTCAGAATGATAAAAAAAATGGTGGGAATTGGTCTGAGATGTGAGAAAATTGGGTCAGCACCAAGTGAACCGGTCAAAAGGAAAAAATGGTCTAAGTGAACCGAAATAGCAAACCGGGTAAAAAATTGGTCGGGTAGGGTTGGATCGGGTATGAGACAATGGGTTAAGCTAGATCCGACAGCAGGTCAACCCAAATTCGCTCTGAAGAACCGGGCGCGTGGACACGTGAAAGTGCATGGATACGCCTGGATTTGTGGTGGCGTGTGGTTTTGAAAGCAGGACCTTCGGATTGTGCGTGGAGGCGCGTGTAGAAGAATATGGTGGTGCGCGACATTATGGTCGATGAAGGAAACGAAATCTTATGATGGTGTTGGATTAGGGATTAGGCTAAAGGAAATCAACAGAGATAACAAAAGAGGGGAAATATGTTTGAGCGAAAGAGATAGGCTAGGGTTGATGAACAATAATGGTGGGCAGTGGCTAGGGCGGCAGGTGAGCTGGCCGGATCGTCACGGCTCTAGTACCATGATAAGAGAGAAGATAAAAATATTCTTAACTATAAAAGTATGTATACTAGAGCCTTTATACATGCATGATGAAAAACTTAAAGAATATTCTAAATTAGAAAAAATAACATAATAAGCTCTTTACTACAGACAATATCATACAATAACATTAACACGGTTAAATGCCTTAATGGTGATGCACTAAGGCAAAAGAGTAATGCCTTGGTGCGCCTCAGTTACGCCTTTTAAAACACTGTTTGAAACATCAAGTTAGAGCTACTCGCTTTTATAAAATATGTTTGCATCCAAGAGAATTTCACTTTAGGACCTAAGTATTTAATGTTTTCACGTCAGAATCTAAGTTTTTATTTAGGCAATTAGTAAGTGCCTAGAACCCTTTCTCATGCTCCCTAACGGTGCTTATCTAAATGGCTCCTCCGTCAGGGGTAAAAGCGTCAACCCTTATTTGCATTTTCAAAACTCTTGTTGATAAACGAATTTCTCTTAACCACCCAAACGTTACCACCCCAAATAAGGCCCCAAAATTGCTACAAATCAAAGCCATAAATCCTTTTATCTGGGTCCTAATGGAAGACTCAATCAAAGACATGATCGAAGACCTAATCGAAGACAATGGCATGGGAGATACCGAGGCTTGAGGAATACAACTATGTGCAACAATTGTATGGTAAGTGTGATTGTTTAGCAACTCTGCTTTATGATTTTACAAATTAAATTTAATATCTTTGCAGGTTAATGTTGATACTGGATACGAAGGTATACTTTAGATCAAACTTAAATTAAAAAATGTTTGGTTTATGCATGTGTGTATATATTCAAGTTGATGGTAGGCTCATTTGTACGTACAAGGGTTAATTCTATTTTTCTCCCTCCTACTTTACTCGTTTTTTTTTATTTCAGTATATCAACTTCTAAAATCTTGAAACTTGTCTTTTTACTATGCCTCTTTACCATTTAATCACTCTCTTTAATTTCCTTGTTAAGTTGAGGGTTATGTTGGTCATTTCAGGCCTTTATGTAAGAAATGGGACATGTTGTGCATGTGGCACCCCTTCGCTGCTGCATCTCCCTCTCCAATTGGTGCGACATGTTGCACACCCCTTCATTCCAACAAACCCATCCCATCACCTTAATCAACAGTTCACCACCATCACTGTTCCCTAATGAACCAAAACTATAAGAAAAAAATTGCAGCAACCATCACCACTACAAATGCACAATCATAACCCACGAACACCAGCATAACCAAATTATTTCTCTCAACCATTTAATCAAACCTCGAATGGGGATTATGAACCCCAATTTTTTCCTCTAAATCAATTTTATCCACTCCTTTTCAATTAACTTTGCAAGACCCTTGCTTTTATAAATTGAAGACGTTCTATGAATTGCAAAAACATACCAAGCAGTGGGTCGTCCATTTCTTGAATTTCCAATCAATGGAGATTTGGAAGCCAGTTATAGCGATGGGGACGATATGATTGAGGCAGTGGTGGTACATATGGTTGTGGCGATGAGGGTAGGCAGGGAGGATGTGTGTGTGTGTGTGTGAGAGAGAGAGAGAGAGAGAGATAGAGATATAGAGATCTGGGAGCGAGCAGCGGTGGTGCGTACCGGGGACCAAAGGCAGCGGCTAGTATCGATGACTGGTTAGGCGACAGTAGTGGTGGGGGTTGAACGATTGGGGGTTAATTGTGTTGGTGATTGTGGAGGGATTTTGGCGGTGGTGTAGGGGCTGATGGTCATCGAGTTGATGGTATTGCAAGGAATGGCAGTGGAGTGGTGGTTGGCTTTGTGGTGGGTACTACTAGTGGTGGTCACTATGAGTAGGGATGGCAATGGGGCGGGTCGGATGTGGATCTGCTACAATCCGAACCAGCCTCGCTACCCCTGAAATCCCACCCCGCCCCGCACCGGGTTCTATAACCTTAATACCACATCCGACCCTAACATACTTTAGAAAACCCATCCCCGCCCCGCCCCGCCCCTCCCTTTACAGAATTACTTTTTGAGCTTACATTTCAATAATTTTACACTAAAAAACTGTATCATCATAGAATAAAATAGAGAGATATCAAATTAATGTCCAAAATCCTACATAATTAATAGATTAGATTACATCACAGTTTGAATAAATGATACAACAATTCAAATAGATTACAAATTTTCAAAATAGCTTAACTTCAATACAAATACCACAAAATAATCACTTAGAAGTAGCAAATACGAATACAACAAATAGCACAACGATTTCTAAAGCAACTTAGTCCAGCTGGTCCTTACTTGAAATACAAATGGAGTCACGATTCACTGTTAAAAGTTAAAAGGAAAAAATGACGTTAAAATTAATAGATAAAAGAAAGTAAAGAGTGAAATTGAAATGAAGTACAAATTGCATAAGGAGTCTTACATCCGTAACACATGAGTTGTCCCCATCTTTGTCATCATAAATTGTTGAATATCCCTTATGTGCTAGATTAGATACACCGATGTAACACAATAGTACAAATTTAAATTGCATATCAAAATTCAATGTATAGTAAAATTTAACTCCACAAATAAAATCAAGAATGACTTACCTCTCATTTCAGCAGCCCATAACCAGTCTTGAGCACACATTAACGCTTCCAATGTCTTTGGATGAAGCCTACTACGGTGAGGACTCACTAACCTACCACTTGTGCTAAAAGATGCCTCCGATGCGACCGTAGACATGGGAATAGCGAGAATATCCTTCGCCATCATCTGTAATGTCGGATACTTCAATCCATTAGTCTTCCACCAAGCCAAAATATCAAAGTCCAAACACCTAGGCAACACATCCTCCTCAAGATAATGATCCAACTCAGATTTCACTGTAGTCTTTCTCTTCTTCTTGACATGTTCATCGAAACCTTTAAGAGAATCTTGACATCCAACCTCTAAATGCTCTTGCGAGCGAACAGATGATCCAATACAAGTATCACTAGCTTCTCTATTTTGGTATTCACGAAGAAGTCTACAACAAAGTGAAGACACCTTATCAGTTTCGGTCTTCTCTCCTGACCCATAAAGCTGGCTATAATAATACTGAATCAACTCCATTTTATACCTAGGATCCAACACTACAGCAACCGCCATGATTCCATGAATATCCAACCAATATTTATCAAACTTCTCAAGCATATTCTTAGCCATACTTTCAATCACGTCACTTGAGCTCACGAGTGACTCACTTAACGCCATTCTGATCTCACAAATCTTAGGAAAAAATAGGTGAGCTGTAGGATACTTTGTGCCCGAAAACATATCTGTTGTTTCATAAAACAACCTTAAATTGCCCCATATCTCTCTGGCAAAAGTCCACTCCTCTTCACTTGGGCATGTCTTATATTGAGGCTCCCGTTGCTTTAAGCGAGAAAAAACATCTTTATACAGAAAAGCGGTTTCAAGCATCAAAAAGGTTGAGTTCCATCTAGTAGGACAATCAAGTGCCAACTTTTTTGTACTTGAAATGCGCAATTGACGAACAGTCTCTTCAAATTTTTCATCTATCTTTGGTGTTGCCCTCCAAAAAGCCACACTTTCTCTAATCTTTTCAATTCCCTCTTTTATCACACTTAACCCATCTTTAATAGTCAAATTCAACACATGTGCCGAACACCGCATATGTATCAATTCACCAAACAATAGCAAAGAACTACAATCCAACTTAAGCAACAACTCATCAATCATCTTATCATTCGTACTACAATTGTCAACCGTGATTGTGGACAATTTTCTATCGATGTTCCAATCAAGCAATGTTTGTGACAAAGCCTTGCAAATAACTTCACTAGTGTGTGGACATGGCAAATATAAGAACCTATAAATCACAAATTTGAACACTTATATATGCTAAAGCAAGTATAAAAATAAATTGTAAAATACCATTATTGCAAAAGATAAAAACATACCTCAAAAGGCGACTTTGAAGAACAAAGTCTTCATCGATAAAATGTGACGTGACAGCCATGAATCCCTTTTTTTTATTGCCAGAAGTCGACAAATCCGTAGTGATTGCAATCCTGCTTCTTACCTCCTCCAACAACTTCATTGTTTGCACCCCCTCATGGTCATAAATCTTCATAATATCGTTCTTTATTGTGTTCCGGGTTGGTACCTTAAATAATGGTTGAAATGCAGACAAATACCTCCTCAACCCCACGTGGTCAACAATGGATAATGGGTATTCATGCAAAATTATCATGCTCCCAAGCTCTTTCCTAGCAAACTCCTGATCGAATGTATAATTACCAAATTCAGGCTTAGTATTTGCTTTTCCCATTATCCCAGTCAATAGCTTTTGTCTAACATCCGGTTGCCTTAGATGTTTACATTTGTCTAAGTGCGTACGCAGATGAGTAGTCCCATTTTTTGGTTTAGCCCCAAGAGTTTTTCGACAGTGAATACAAGTTGCTGTCACGTCTCCACCATTTGTTTTCCTTTCGAAGTGCGTACACACAGCACTATTCAAATTATCATTATTTAACTCATCCGGGCCACTTTCAAGGTCAATTGGTTCGGAACCAGAGACTCCCCTGCTTGTATTTGGTGTTGATGGATGAGAACTTCGATCCTCCAGTGTAGCTCTCGGGGTTTGCACCAGAGATGGTGCGATGGGCGAAGACGAAATTTCATTGGAAGACATGATTTTATCTATATATTCATCCGAACACAAAGAAAACTCTATCAAAAATCTGTAATTGCAAGCCTATAAGAGAATGACATTTCAACTAATTTCTGCAGAACGAAACTATTCATCCATGTATATGATCATATTATCCCATTTCTGACACATTTATCAAGTTGTCAACTGAGGCTCGTCCATTGCAGATTGAGGATAACTAAAAATAAAGCTATATAGAAGGTACTAGTCAATCGCATGCAATCCGGTTTCAGACAACTAAACTACGAAGTTATATACGTCTAAGCATTAAATTGTCAAAATAACCCGACGTCCAGAATTTGGCAAGAAAAGTAATTTACAATGCTAGAGGATAGATAAAGTTGCTTAAATTGATTTCGTTGCCATTGCAAACACCATGCTACTGCCAAACTGCAAATGTGATATTACTGCCACTGGAAATATCATTTCTGTTGCCACTGTAATTGCAAGTATTACTGATAATGCCAGTTTAGACAAAGAAAAATAGAAACTCTAAGACTTGGAACAAGAATCAAGTATGATAGTGGAAAAGAAAAAACCAACCATTACAGAACAAATCAGAGGGAAAGGAGAGACAGGGATGCCATTTTGTCAACACAGAGAAAGAATGCAACTAGGGATGAACAAAAGCATATTTCAACTTGAAGAGAAGCAGGATGAAGGAAAAAACTGCAATTCTGTCAATGCATTTACAGCTGATGGAAGGAGGAGCTCCCTTGTTGTACGTTATATTTTGGGAGATCTCTACTTGTGTTTTATGTCAGCACTTGCATAATTTTCTATTGTATTGAAAATGGTGATATTCTATCTTGCAATAGTGAGAGCTCGTCCAGATTCTATAATCGAATAGCCTTCGATTCTTGAAAAATAAAAGAACTTGCTGCAATCACTTCATCATTTCACAAGAGATGGAGCATGCAAGGGATCTGAACCGTCAAGCTGCTAGGAAACGGAGGAAAGAGAGACGTGGAGAACTGACCTGTGTCGGCAGAGGAAGTGAGGGACTGAGTGAGAGAAGGAGAAGGAGGAGCGCGGTGGCTGCCTGGATGGCTGGGCGGCACTGCGGCAGTCGGCAGAGGGAGTGAGGCCGTGAGGGAGTGAGTGAGAGAAGGTGGAACTTTTAGGGTTTATATGATGTATATATAGGTAAGGATGGACGGCTAGGATTAAATCAAGGTAATGGTTAAAATAGCGGGGTGGGTGTGGGTCACGGGGCGGGTCAGATACCGGGTCGGGCCAAATGAAATACCACACCCGACCCTAACCCGCTGCGGATTTTTAAAAAAAAACCATACCCGCCCTGTGATCCGATCAAAGTCAAAATGACCAGCTCCTATCGGACCGGGGCGGGCCAGGGATCCGCCGGTTGCGGGTTGGATTGCCATCCCTAGCTATGAGGACAAAGAAAATAGGGAAGAGAGAGGGCTAAGGGAAAAGAGACATAGACTGGAGAGAGAAAGAGAGAGGCCTTTGCAACTGACCAAAATACCTCCAAGTTTATAACAATAATCCTAGCGCATGGGCTAAAATGTTAAAGTGATGCAGTACAAGGACGACAAGTTTCAAGGATTTTGAAGTAAGTGGAGTGCAATAAAAAGAGGGAAGGGGGGGGGGGGGCAATGTACGAGGGAGAAAAATAGAATAACCCCCCTTTTTGCAATGCTTTTATGCAGAAAACCGCTCCACCTTTTGTATTATAAAAATTATGTTTTGGAATTTTTCTTTTTACATGAAACCATTTCCATGTTAGATATGCTTATTGTGATATTAAGTGTGTTTCAATGATTGAGTTAGGTAAAATGGGAAATTAAAATCGGTAGTACTGGTTTGTGAAGTTTTATTATAAAAGTTGTTGGAAGGACATAGAGTAGCTAGTTAGAGTGGAGATTTGCTATCGAATTAGTTCAATTGTGCCCAATATACTTGACAACAAGGATATTGAATCATATCTGTAAGAGATGGATGAAGATACGATGCTTTATGAACTTTAGGAGTCTCAAGATTACGAGATAAATGCTTATCAACTAGGGGAACTTCAGTAGTCATTTAAAAGTCAATGAGAATCATCGTGTTATTCTTGTTGGGATGATTGGTTTCCATTTTGGCGGAGTGAATACCCAAACTCAGTGTGATGTTATTGATGGGTGTATTGAGATGCCTTTAGGCAGTGAATAGAGAGTGTGACAGGGCCTATTGCCCTTGTATTGAACCCTGGGACAACTTGTATAGTGAAATGTGTTGATGATAGCATGGCTACAGGGCAACACCACAATTTGATATGCTCTATTGCCTCGTAGCGCCTCTGAAGGCTGGCTTCAAGGCTGCTTGCGGGCCTCTTATTAAGCTTCGTGTTTGTCACCTCAAAGAGCCTAATCATATGCAAATGTTGTGTGCTATAAGAGTATATAATAACAATCAAATACCACTTAGTGTATGTTGTAGTCGAATTAGAGTTCAAAGGTTCATGATGGTTTTTCTTGGAGTTCTTGAAAGAGGATATACGCATAGTTAACCGAAGTGCATGGATATTTATTAGTGATAAAAAGGTGGTTACTGCCTGTATTAAAGTCCACATACCCAAACAATCACCACATGTTTTGTATGATGCATTTGTCTGGTCATTATAAAAGAGTTGACATATATAAAGGTAAGAACTTGCATGATCTGTAGTGAACCTGCTAAGGCTAGTGACATTTCTTACTTTGAACATTGATAGAAGCACTTAATACAAGTGGTTGATGGCTAGTCAATGGCCAAGATTCCTAAATGAATACTGATATCCAACAAGATGTTTGAATCTTTTAACAACATAATTCTTAAGTCAAGTAAAATCAACCATATTTTTGACAATGCTAGAAGGATTTAGCGTTCAATAGCTAAATAGGAGAAAGAAACAAGGGATGCAGCTTCAAAGTAGACTGGAGATTCATCTCCAAAGATTCAAAATTGGATAGAAATGTGGAAGCTTGACTCAGGAGGTTTTGTTCCAACTTGTTCTAGGGCACTTAGGTTTTAGGTCAATTCCATGTGGGGTGACAAGTGTAGGGTTACTGTTTATGAACAAAGCTGGACACGTAGGAGGTGGGGCCTGAGTGGTATACCTTGCACCCATGCAATTTCTTATCTGAATTTCAGAGGTGAGTTGTCAAAGACTTATGTTAGCGTTTGTTACAAGAGTTCTACCTTCAAGATAGAATATTAACAAATCATAAGCCCTATGGATTCTCATAACGCATGGCCAAGCTGTGGCATGCCCTCACTCTTGCCACTAAACTTCCACAAGCAACCTGGAAGACTTAGAAAGCTTGGGGGAAGGAATTAAAACAAGCCCCCAAAGCCAAACGAAATTCCTAGATTCAACAGTTTCACTTTATGATAAAGGGCAGGACAACAAAAGAAGTTGCTTGCAGAGATCAGCCCAAGCAGCAGCACCACAAGAAGCAATAGCAGCATCAGCTTCAAAAAAAGTAGAAACCCAAGAAGCAAGCCAAGCACCAGCGGTTAATCAAGGTGATGATGAAGCATAAGGAAGCGAAGCAGAGAGTTGTAAAGTAGCTAGGCACATGAGAAGAAAAAAAATCCTCCTTAGTATTTGCTTAGTATTTTCAATTTCATCAATTAGGTTCCGTTTGGTAACGTTTATTTTTTCAGTTTTGTAAACTGGAGAAAATAAACGCGTTTAGCACACAGTTTTCATTTTTTTTCTTCAGTTCTGAAAACAATTTTTAAAACAGGGCTATTTTTGAAAACTCCAAAAAGGAGTTTTCGGTTTTTATTTGAGACCACCACCACCCTCCCACTGCCGGCAGCCACCGCCCACCACCGGTGACATATGTGCACCTGCCTTTAATGCATATCTACCAATGGGGCATCTGGGATAAGAAGTTGTAAATGATGAATATGGCGTTGAAGAAAGTGAGGAAGGTGCAGAAAGTGTTGAAGATGAAGATTTTTTTTTATATAAACCGAAAGAGAAATACAACTTAGTTCCTTGGGTATTCAACCCCGATTACATCTGCATTGAGCAGTGACAGAAGTTCCCCAGGGGGTTGGTCGAGATAAACAAAAGCCCCATCCTGGTGAGTACCTAAATTGGCAAGCATATCAGCGCATTGATTGCCTTCTCTAAAAACATGTATTATATTTGACTTAGTCGCATCGAGCAAAAGGCGACAGTCATTCAAAACGTTCGCTAAAGGATGGAATTCAGTTCTATTTCCATCAGTGAGGAGTTGTTGGACCATCAACGAGTCTGTCTCTACCACAGCTTCATTGATGTGTTGGTTCTTGAGAACTTGTAAAGCTTTGAGGACACCATAGATTTCTGCTTCAAGGCTGTCATCCGTAGGAAGAAACCCAAAGAACCCTCATTGCCATTATCCTTTGTCATCACATATTAGGCCTCCAAAGCCTCCTCTCTTGCTTCCTTTTGCACATCCATCAATATTGATTTTGACACTCCCTGCAGGTGGCATCAACCATTTGATTAGTTTAGTTACTTTATTAGGAGGTTGAGGTAGCTTACTATTGATCGCATCCAGATCCTTAGCCAAATCCATGGCTCCTTTCCAAGCTGGCCAGATGTTGAAGGTCTTTCCTTCAATGCTTTCTTTGTTGCGTTCCTTCCAAATCTGCCAAAGACAGGCCAAAAACATGTATTTCCATTGGATATTCAAAAAAAGGTGATTATCCTTCATATTATGTTTTATCCAGTCCACGATATTAAGATCCATATCCCTCACAAAATCAGTGGGATTGAACATTCTAGTCCACATAATCTTAGCTTTAGGGCACTTTCTAAGGGTGTGATCAACATTTTCAGTCTCTTGGTGGCACCTGCTACAAATAGCAATACGACTAATATTTCTGATAGCTCTCATCTCATTAGTGAGGAGACGCCCATGGTTGATAATCCAAAGAAAAGTTTTGAATTTTGGGGGGATCTTAAGCCTCCAGATCCAATTGAAATCCAGCTCATGAGTCACAGGAGCATCCTCAAGAGAAAGGGCAAGATTATAAGCACTGGCTGTGGTGAATCTGCCATTTTTCTCCACTCCCCAAAAGGGGGAGTCAACTTCATGTTGATTCGTAGTAAGATGGGTATTAGTAATAGCTTGGATATCAGAATTAGGAACCTGGCCAATGAGGGCTTGCACATTCCACTGGCCATCAGGGGAGATAAACTCATTCACAGTAGCATCAAGGTTGAAGCTATGGTTAGGGTTAAGGGGGGTGGTACCAACCCACCAATCTTTCCAAAAGGATATGGTATTGCCACTTTGGACACGCCATTTAATGCCCAGCTTCATGAGAGGTATCGTGGCCCTAATACTTCTCCATATGTTAGATCCCCCGGTTTTTATAGGCCAATTTCTAGGATTACAAGAATCAGAATACTTGGCCTTCAACACCTTGACCCAAAGGAGATCATCCTTAGTGATAAGTTTCTAGCTAATCTTGGAAGTGAGAGCCAAATTATTACGGTAGGCTTTCCTAATATTAATTCCCCCTTACTCTTAGGCTTAATTTTACACTACACCCCATACTTAGGGGTCAGTTGCACCCAGCACCCGATAGTTTTAATTTTGGCACCTAGCGCCAAAATGTTTAAAATCTTGGTATCCAATACCAAATGACGGTCAAACAATACGTCTGTTACTTTTTAAAGGCCAAAATGGTCTTTTTACCTGTTAAATCCATCTTTTGTCCACATCAGCTCCAAATGGCACCAATAATTAACACGAGGCCCTCCACATCATTTCCTCACCCTTTATTTTTCCCTAACTAATCATTTTCCTAATCCCACGACCCACCCCACCCCGCCTTGCCCCCGCCCCCATCCNCGCACCACGCCAAACCTCTGTCACTACTACCAACATACACTAAGCCCCATTCCCCGCTATGTTACCACCTCTGCCCCGTCCACAACCCCTTCCGATCAGTCCCTCATACAGCCCCGTCCCTCCCATAGCCCCTTCCTTAGCCCCACCGACAATCCCACAACCACCAGTACTATTTCGGACCATTACTGTTAACCCACAACCACCGAACCATCAGCACTTCCAAATCACAACCCACGGGTTCACCCTAATCACCGTCAATCTCAACCCCATTCACTGCTAGCGCCCAGATCCATGACCCAAGACCGAACACCATTGGTTCAAAATATAGTCGAATGACCGAATCACGCTAGGATCTGGGTACAGATCTGGGGCTTACTGATGGCACCACAATGATGAAGGGCGGTGGCTGGTTGGTGGAGTAATTGGAAAGGGCTCGGTGGTGGATGGGTGGGGTGGTCAGATATGGTGGGTAGGTGTGATTGTGGGTTACTAGGGTCAGCGGTTGGCGGTGGCGGGTTTTCAGGTCGTGATGGAGGTGGGGATTCAAAGGTTGGTGGCCGTGGGGGGTTTGGTTGCAGGTAAGTTGTGGCGACATGGCTTTGTAGGTGGTGGTAGTAGTGTGCTCAGGAAGGGTGGTGGTATAAATGAGTGGGTAGGGTGAGGGTAGGGGATGAAGATAATGAAGTGGGTCCAATGTGATAGATTGAGTGAAGAATTGATCACGTGGAAATGACATGGACACCATGTCATTTGTAAAGGACAAAGAGACTATTTTGCCACTAAAAAATTAACGGACGTGTGGTCAAAGGCCATTTTGACAGTTATTTGGTGATGGAAACCAAAATTTTCAAAATTTTGGTGTTGGGTGCCAATTTTTAAACACTGGGGTGCTGGGTGCAACTGACCACTAAGTATGGGGTGTAGCGTAAAATTAATCCTTTACTCTTAGGCTGACAAACACTATTCCAGTTAACAAGGTGAATGTTTTTGGAATCGACAGTGTCACCCCAAAGAAAGTTCCTATTAATTTTATCAATCTCATTAGTGACCTTTTTAGGAAGAATTTGGGTTTGCATAATGTGATTAGCCATGGTGGAAGGCACAGACTGGATGAGAGTAACTCTGCCCGCCATGGAAAGGAATTTAGTCTTCCAACCCGCAAGTTTATTCTGCATCCTCTTAAGAATATCATCATACAAATTTTTGGACACTCTCTTGTGAACCATGGGAATACCTAAGTAAGTTCCCATGTTGGAAGTTAGGGGGATCCCACATCTTATACTAAGCTCCTTAGCACGAAGGGTAGGGACATTGGGGGAAACATAAAGTTTAGACTTGTTCAAATTCACCTTTTGACCCGACATACAACAAAAATCATTCAAAATATGCATGAAGGTGTCACAGTTGGAATCACTATTAGAGCAAAAAAGAATCAGATCATCAGCATAGAACAAGTGAGAGATAAAAGGCCCAAATTTAGACGCACGCAGACCAAGACACTTTTTATCCTTATTAATATGGTGAATCATGTGAGACAGTTTCTCAATACACATAGCAAAAATATAGGGTGATAAAGGGTCCCCCTGTCTAAGGCCCCTACCAAGGTTAATGTGGGGAAGAGGATTACCATTCCAAAGCACAGACATGGAAGCCCCCGTAGCACAGCTCATAATAATTTTGATCCAATTTTGGGGGAAATTAAAATATATCAGAGTGTGCTCAATAAAATTCTAACTCATTCTATCATAAGCTTTCTCAAGGTCTATTTTAAAAATAAACCCCCATTTTTTACCTTTAGCATGCTTGAGGGTATGTATGATCTCTTGAGTAACGATAGTATTATCAATGGTAGATCTACCGGGAATGAAACTACTTTGAGCAGGGCCAATCAGCTTAGGCAGAAGGGGTCTAAGTCTAGACACCAAAATTTTGGACAAGGCTTTATAGGTGACATTAAGAAGACTGATGGGCCTAAATTGGGATATTTCTTGGGGAACATCAACCTTGGGAATAAGGGTGACATACGCTAAGTTGTTCTCTTTAGGCATAATCCCAGAAGTATAACACTCCCTGATAAAACTGTAACAAGACTGGCCAACTATATCCCAGTAGTTATGGAAGAAAAAGCCATTTAAACCATCAGGGCCAGGAGCTTTGAAGGCACGGATATTCAGGAAGGCTTTGTGGATTTCAGTATCAGATAGAGGGGCTCCCAGCATTCTAGAATCCCCATCATAAATTTTTGGGGGCTATGATGTCCTGGTAAATGTCAACAATCCTCATACTGTCATTGGTTTCTTGGCTAAACAATCCCTGGAAATGGTTCAAAATGTGCATGGTAAGCTCCTCCTGTTTGGTAATCCAGGTACCATGATCGTTTCTAAGGGTCTCAATATTATTCTGTTTCTTTCTCAAAAGAGTAGAAAGGTGAAAATATCTATTGTTTCTATCACCTAATTCTAAGGATCTAATCCTCGATTTTTGGAACCAAAAGAGTTGTTCCTGAAGGAGAGTGTTTTGATAATCATCTCTAATGTTCTTCTCCAGGAGCAGAAGGTTATGAGAAGAGTGGATGGAGAGGGCTTTCTGAATACCAAACAGTCTCGACCATATACGATTTTTACGATGAAAAATATTACCAAAACACTGCCTATTCCACTCCTGAACAGAGATTCTAAACTGAGAAATAGTCTCACTAAGATTATGGTTATTCTGAATCCAGGCTGTTTGGACAACCGGAAGGCGGGAAGGAAGCCTTCATGAGTCGCCCAAGCAGTCTCAAATCTAAAAGGTCTATTTTTAGAAGAATTAAAAAGGCTACCATAACAGCAAACAAAAATAGGGCAATGATCAGAAGAAGTACGAGGAAAGTTGTACACCTGATTTTGAGGAAATTTGATGCACCACTCTGAGTTGGCCATTGCTCGATCTAATCTTTTGCGCGCATTTGCCAGGCCTTTCCTCCCATCCGTCCAGGTAAGCTTCGGCCCACAACATCCCAAATCAATCAGGTTGCACTGGTTAATATTATAACGGAAGCTTCTAATGCGAGCACATTCCATCATATCTTGATTTTCTCTCCGTTCACTGGTATCGCAGATATCATTGAAGTCCCCCCCAAGCATCCACGGCATAGAATTATTCATAGCTAAACACTTCAGGTTCTCCCACAGAGCTTTGCATTTGGTTGGATTGGGGCTAGCATAAATAGCCGAAAGAATCCAGTCATCCGATCCCGAATTAGACACGAGCCCGTGAATAACCTGGGGATGAGCTTGAAGAATAGATATAGATATCCGATTAGAGTTCTAAATCAGCCATATGCCTCCCGATATCCCCTCCGGATCCATAATATGTGACTCGTTGAATTGCAGGTCAGTGAAAAAATTTCCCAGTTGCTCATACTTCACGATCGGTTCCAAGATGGCCACCACAGATGGTTTGAATCTCCTCACCATTTCGAGAAAGTCTCTCTTAAACTTGTTGTTGCCCGCACCGTTACAATTCCAGAACAAACAATCCATAAAATAAATAGGATAATAGGGAGACAAAGGTCAGGCTTATGAATCGCTAGCCTGGGACTTGCCTTCATCTTCCGTTGGCCTATCGGTAGCATTTTTCGGCTCAACCGGTTTACGTCGCTGGTTCCTAGTTACCATTGTCTTCAGGCCATCGTTGGGGTTATCGCCCCATGAATCCATGGTATTGGAGCTCACAGACCTTCATCTTCTCGACTCAGGAGATATTGACCGGTGACGTTGCAAAGGTGATCGATGGCAATTTTGGTCAGATGAGGCACGCGGTAGAATACCTTGCAAAGTGTTGGAATTCGTCTCCATAATAACAGGCTGAACCATCGGATTGGTGGGGAAGGAGAACCCAGCGGGAAGGGTATTATTCATGGTTAAGGAGAAGTCGAAGGGGGGGGGGGGATTAGGAGATTGTGTGGCATAGGTGAAAGGCGGTGGTGAAACTTCCTCCGTCAATTCCAACACATTATCAGAAGGCCAAAATTTGCCTCTGATTGGAGTTCCAGGTGGTTCTGTTTGGGCTTCCAGGCTAAGGCTCACATGGGCTTGATTGGTTTGGGCCAAGTCTATGATTTGATCTGGTACAACATATGGGCTTCTATGTTTACTTGTTCCAGGTTTAACTTTGGCTAGATGCAGGGCTGGTTCTTTTGGGTCAATATTGGTTCGGTGCCTTTCTCTTCTGTTGACGAGTTCATTGCTGGTACCATACTCCTTCTGTAGAGCTTGAAATATGTTCGCATTTTGGGCCACAGTAATAATTTTTGGGCTGATTTGTCTTCTGGTCCTTCTCTTCACTAACATCCAAGGGCCAAAATCATTGCTTACCGTTGCATTTTGTTCCCGTTGGAGTGGGTCCTCTGTCTGCCTTCGCTCCCCTACGTGGGTGTTGACGTCATCAATCCGAGTTTCTGCCTGAATATTCTTGTCCCTTTCTATTGTCACCGGTGCCGGCGACTTCCTGTCAGGGCATAGCTCACACCGATGTCCAACACATCCGCATTCAAAGCATATGTTACTCAAATATTCATACTCCACTTTGTACTCCTTTCCACAAATTATAAACGCTGGGATGAGAGGTTGGCCCAGATCTATCTCCACACAGATTCGGGCATATCAACCACGGACAGAAGTTGCAGCATTGAGGTCAATCTTCATCGGTTTGCCAAGCTTTTGAGCAATTTTTAGTAGGACTTTCTCATTATAATACTTAATCGGCAGCTCAGGAAGACGGAGCCAGATTGCAGTCTTGGTAGCTTGGGCGTCAGAAGGTTTGAAGTTAGGTTCCCATTTCCTCACCGTGAGATAATGGTTCATGATAATCCAGGGACCTCCGCTTGCTACATAGCTGTAATCTTGTGTGTAATCGAATTTCATGAAGGAAGTATCCTCCATCCAGATCTATGATTTCAAAATCTCCTTGAAGATTCCAAAGTGCTTTGAGTCTTGTTGATATTGCGCGTAATCCAATCGCTTTACCTAGAAGTTTGATGATTAGGGTGCTCTCCCATTTCTTCCTTATCTTACGAATAAGGTTTACGGATAAAGAGATGTTGGGTTTAAGTGGGTTTGTACCCATCTCTTCAGACTGGATTTCAGGAAGCATGGGTTCTTCATCACCTTCTTCATCCGAGGTAGAATCTTCCATGAATCTCTCGAAATAAACCTCCTTGCCTTGAGATGTGGACACAGCATCTCTATAAGACTTGGGTTTATGGGTTTCCAAGGTCATCTGATCAATAGGGGATTGCAAGGGATCGGTCATGGAGGCATCATTCAGTTGGAGATGGGAGGGGTTGCTTTCTTTCAGAACAGGGTCATTCGCTTCGCCGGGCTCTGGTTCCATCTTTTTTGTATAGTGAACATTGTTGTTGTTGAAGATGAAGATGATGAGTCGAAAAATGAAGCTCACGATAAAGGTGTTTTCTAATAGTACACACATATTGTCCTGTTGTCTTGTACTTGATTTCCATTTACTAATGGTATTAGCTTATTCGTTGATTCATAGTTATAAGGAATCTATATACTAACTTAATCGTATAATAATGTTTCCACTTACAGTTGTGCATAGATTGATTAGCATTTAGCAGACCCTGTCGAGTTTGAGCTGCGTCTGCACCACTTGATGGGGCCAGCAGTCCAGGCAATGACGATTCACCGAGTATTAGCATCGAGAGCCACAGTCGGAGCCTTAATCAGTAGCTTCCTCATTAGGTACAGTTGTAATTTGCTTGCAATGGCTTATTAATTTTTACTTTGAATTATACTTTATTTTGTAACCCCTTATCGAGGCCTTGGACCCACACGTTGCGCGTGATTCCAAATCTCGAGAACAAACAAAATGTTACTGTTAGTTCGGAAGGCGTGTTAGTATTGTTTACATTTTCACTTGATCTGCAATATAATTGTAAAACACTGTTATGGTGCACTTATTTTATCTCTTTGATTATCTTTATGTCAGCTTCCTTGCGTGTGCAACATGTCCTAAAGTCGATTTTATTATGAAGAGTCGTCCTTTTTTCCCATACGAGTACTAGAAGGAGTGTACAACATTAAGAGAGAGATGTTGTGACAGGAGTTTCTAGTATGATAATTTTAAAAGTAAATGTTTTGTAAACTGTCTTCTATAGAGTTGATTAACTGATTGTGCTGTTTTTATAATGTTTAATTGCAGCCTAAACCCTGTGTTTGCCCAAAGAATTGCAACCAAAACCCCTAGTTTATAACTCGACACCCGACACCCCAAGGTTTACTAGATGTTGCAATTTCAGGATCTTATTAATGGGAGTCAACTATTCCATTGTTTTTAAAGGTATTTATGTCTTTTAGGTTATTTTTTAAAGTTTTTTCAACAAAAGAATTTTTCAAGCATTTTAGACGGTCGATATCAAATGAGAGGAAGGGTAAGTTGTGAATTTTTCTTGTCTCTTTTTCCTTCTTCTTCGCCTAGCCTAACCATCGACGCCTCCACCATGATGTGGCTCTTGACACCGCCGCCACCACCACCACTGCTCGGCAATTCTTCCTCTGCCAGCGCACGACTTCTCCCTCTCACCAGCTCTACCAGCTCCATCACCAAACAAAAAATTGTAACACCCACACCCACACACACAAACACACACCTTTGAGTTTTTTTTATTAGTTTTGCTCGTTATATGGATCAGTATTTATTTGAATTTGAGTTTTTTTATTAGTTTTGCTCGGTGTGTGTGTGTGTGTGTTACAGGGGTGTGTGTGTGTTGTGTCTGCAGGGTGGGCACACACTCTGGGTTATGTGTGTGTTTTTGTGTGTGTGTGTGAGAGAGAGAGAGAGAGAGAGTGTGTGTGTTATACGATTTGTGTCTTTGTGTTTGTAGGTGGTGTGTGGAGGGGTGGTAGTGGTGAAGTGGCATACGGGGATGAGGTGGTCAGGAAGTAAGTAGTGGTGGATATGGATGTGGATGTGGATGAAGAGGGGTTTTTTTTCCAAAAAGGGATTCAAAAATACAAAAATATCCCCAATAACTAACGGATTCACTGACCACGGTTAGTAAAATTTTGAGATTGTACATATTGCAAACCTTGGACTCTTGCGTGTCGAGTTGTACTAGTTGTGGTTTTGGTTGCAATTTTTGTCAAACTCAGGGTTTACAGTACAATTAAGCCTTTTAATAATGGTAGGAGGGCTTCGAGTTTTGATTGCTGGAACAGAAGGCTATTGGGAGAGAGGCCTTCTATGCCCACATAGCAATAAGTAATCGCCGGTGGCTTTAAGGCGCACGTGAGCAAGCTAAGAGCAAGTTGCCAGAAGATTCATATGTACCAATGAAGGATTGGAAACATTTTAACCCTCATTGGATCAAATCTAGAGTGTTGGCCCAGATTGTTAACAGACCGGATAGAAGATGAAAATCGGGAGTTGAAAAGTAAGAGTACCAGCAATTTATCTAGTAAAGCACCAGGAGAAGCTGAGGAAAAAATAATCCTTTTTCTTGGTGGAGGATTACATCAATGCAAGAAAAATAGAAAACAAAAGCGTAAAATGGCATAAAAATAACCACTGCATAATTTGGAAAAGGATATTTCAGTCACTTCTACAACTTTTCACTCGGTTGCAACATTCATCGACGAAACAAAAAGTTACCAAACATGCACCTTGCAATCGTGATTACAACTGCGATTATTTATTGATCCAACAAGTGAGCCAAATAGGCCTTTAGAGATTCCTTGTTGGTATTAGTACATCATTGAGATACTCTCCCAGAGCACAGATGGGAAAGACATTTCTGTATGAAGCATAAGTTATCATACTGTTCTTATTAAAAACTCCCACAAATTCCTGTCAAAACCAATTTCAAAACAAATATACATTTATTGATTAGTCAAGTGCTGATTATTAAAACCTTGGCAGCACGATGCAATGGGGTCGGATCTCTTTTGCCCTGTTAGTCATACCATATAGCCAAAAAAAACAAAGATGTGTCGTCAGGAACATGTCCTCGTTGCAACTCCTAAGCTATTTTAGCTCGTGTTCACTATATTAAAGTTAGACAAACCTGCCCAGCCTCAATGAGACCCAGCATTGCCAAAGCAGTGTTCACTATATGTGATCTGTTCCCTTGTAGATTTTTATAAACCCGTGTTAACGTACAGGGCACGGCTATAAATAATTGCAGTTTCAAATTTGAAGTATATATGTTGCTATTGGAAGTAAGCTGAATGCTTCACGATGTGGAGTTGTTATTTCTGAGAGTAATCACCTTGTCTTGGCCAAAGGTGTAATTTTCTCCCCAACCACCGGAATCAAGTTGTTTGGATTAAGGAAATCACAAGCCCTTCTAATGCTCCTGCTACTTTGGTACGTCTTGCCTCCATTTACCAAGCCTTTGATTCCGAACCACGTCCCGTATGTGTAGTATACTGCCCCCAAGTCCCAAACCTAACTCAGAACCCAACATTATTAGGATAGTCTAGCCATATATAAACTACAAGTTCACAAACCAAGATTTGTGTTAAATGCATATATCAAAACAAGCTGTCACATGGAAATGCTTATAGAACCTTTGTATTCACTGTTGCATTAATGAATAGAGAATTGGTCCCTGATACACTCTACAATAAAAAATAACTGATTTACAATTTCGAAAAGGGTTGAGTTGTTAGCAATGTGGTTTCAACTTTAATCGTTATGTAGTTAGGCATGTAAGGCACACAAAACGTAAAACAATGGCTTTGTATATGCTGTAGGATATGACTTGATATTTCTTGAATAATTAAGAAGCCTGAATTCCTACGGTAAAATTTTAATCATATAACCTAGAGGATCCTAAGCTTTATGTCAGCTTGCGAATACAAGTATAGGATCCTTATTCGTTACATTCATAGTCAGTCACTTAGAAACAAAGGAAGAAAAAGAAAAAGTAAAAACCATGAACCATCCGGCAACTGCATGCTCTCCACGAATTTGATTGAACAAACAAAGTCCTTGAAGTACTGAAGAGGTGCATTCCACGGTTCTATATATATAATAAAGGGTTACAAGTATCACGATAAAAAAGGAGCAAGATTCAAGGCTCATGTTAATAACTTGTGTGTCTGTGTGCGCGCCTGTGTATAGCTTTATTTGCAGTGATCCTAGTTAGTAACTTCTTATTCTTTGTGCCTTCTAACTTCTGAGCTAAATACACAACTTTACTTTAGCTATTACCAGAACACTGTGATGCGAGTAAATGGCACTAAGAAGATGATAGTAAAACACTAATTCTAGAGACCAACTAAAACGAATTTGTGTGATCTTACTGGTAATCTATCATGATATCCCCAAATGTTTCTACTGGATTGACCACCTTCAAGAAAGACAACGTCCACAGTAATTGATATTAGTCAACGATATCGGTCTACCAAATTGGAAGAAAAACATGGAAGTGTAATGCACCTCTAACCACGGATAAGATCTTGCGAGCTCATTTGAACCAAAACCTCCATTTTTGTTCTGTAAGTTCAAAAACTTATTCTCACGTTCATGAATTGTTTCCATACAATCATTAAGATGGTTAAGAGAAAGTACAAATGATCACTAAGATGTTGAGATATAATACCTGAAGTGGCAGAAGCAAATTAACAGCATTATATAAACGTTCCGGTGCTATTGTATCACCCACAATATCCGATTCCATTTGTGAGAGCAACAGTAATATCTGTATAGAAACCAGATATTAAAGTTTCTTTTCTAGTAATATGAATAATCTTAGATAGAATGGATGATGGAACTTTTTTTTTTTGGGTAAACGGAAGAACTTAGATTAATAAGTAGTCGTAGTTACATCAGTGATTTTCTTCCAGGTTTAACAAAAGACTGGAAGAAGATGGAACAAAGTCAAAAAAATTATAGAAGAAAGCTTTAGCAGCCAGATTGTTGCACAATTTGCCAATCTAGGAGAAAACTCAACAACCCAGCAAGTGAATCTATTTAGGAGGCTCCTGGCTTGTTCTATAGTTGTCCTTATCCTCTACTTAGGGGTTAGTGAATGGTCCTGGAGTAAATTAGTCACTGCTGCTGCATCTCCTTCTAAAATGATGTACTGCTTTTCGTCAGATAAAGCCATTCGAATAGCTAGCACGGCCGTACAAGCCATTCGTACATTGCAAGCCATGTGTTTGCACTGGTAGAAGGAGGCTATGGCACAATAACTTCTACACTGACCTTCATCATGAAGTATATGTCCGAGTTTCCTCATGTTTACGGTGAGGTCCTTAAAGGTAAAGCTTATACTCAAACTCAGTTCTACGAAGATGCTATTCTATTTATGAACGTACGACAATAAACTTTTTTGAGGAATCTCAGGTTCGTATGTTCTGATGATGCTAGCCACCTCTCAACATATGCTTTGTACCTTGTTTGGACAAGGCTAGTCTAGTTTTGACAATGAAGTTGTCTGAGATAGAGTACACATTTATTTCAGCTCATCTTCATCGTTAAAGATATTTAAGCAAAAATTTTAGAGTTCAAATGGTGAAATATGAACGTCAAACATTACTTCCTGTAATCTTGAGTCAAAATGAGGTGAAGTACTTTAATTTTAACTGATGCAATTATGATCCCCCCCATCACTCCCTGTCTCCCTCTGTCTCTCAGCAATCTGCAGTCTAGTTGATGCCGCATCACACTCCTATTCATTGATGGTAAAATGTTCGCTTTAACTTATTATCTTAGAATAAACAGTTGTGTAGACTCTGTGATATTTATTTTGTGTAAGAAGAACTGGCACAACCTTACAAATGGTCTCCTTTATTTTTATGTTGGGTATTAAGAGCAAATCGAGATAGCAAAGTCAAAGGAACAAAATGAGGTGCTTACTTGGGAGGACCTAGGAAGGATGAAATACTCGTGGAATGTTGCTCGAGAAGCACTGAGATTGATGCCAATGGCAGTTGGAGGATATAGAGAGGTCATTACTGATTTTACCTATAAATTTCCCAACAGCTGGAAGGTAAATTAACACATTGTTCACACTCAACCCATCTACATATCTCTATATACCACATACTAGGTAATAGCCAAGTTAGCGTAGCATCACTTTTGGTGTTACGCTAAAATTCAAGAAGGTAGTAACGTTAACTACCATAGCGCACTATACCACATGCTCCACTTATAGTTATGAATCAGTCTCCTCATGTCTTAAACAGAACACCATTTGGTAGCTGGTGTAACACACCACTTTTGATGTGACATAATTACCTACTTATCTATATTACAATACATACTAAGAAAACAACATTTGGTAGCTGATGTAACACCGCTTTTGATTTTACATAATTATCTACCTTAGAATAGTTACATCTAGTATTACAATAGGAAATTGATGAAAAGTGACAGAACACAAAAGTTTTAATTAGTAGTGGTAAATAACTACCTATAAGGACATGCGTATTCAGTTTCTCTAAAGTTCATTCCACAAAATGTTACCAATAAACACTTAGATTGTCATGCTTTATTTTTTAAAAGTTTCTCGATTATCGATTTTATTTTTGCACGCATACTGCGTGTGTCGACACAACAACTAGTTCATTTACAAGGATATGTTGATCCAACAAGTGACCTTAATTGCCTCATATTTACTATTTTTTCACAGCTGCATTGGATGGCAAAAGCCACACATGAGAATCCAGACTACTTTCCGAATCCAAAGCAGTTTGATCCATCAAGATTCGAAGGTAGCGGACCGCTACCATTTACGTTCGTTCCGTTTGGAGGGCGGCCTTGTGTCCCGGCTACGAGTATGCAAAAATAGCAGTACTTATTTTCATGCATAATGTGGAGGTGGGAAAAGTTGCTTCCTGATGAGAAGGTTGTGCAAACTGGCATTCCGACTATGGCTCACGGACTGCCGGTTTGTCTCTACCCTCGCGAACAATAATTTGGCATTCGAGTATAATGTGGTTACAAAGTGGGGGCCTCGCATGTGTCCCGGCTATGAGTATACAAAAATAGCAATACTTGTTTTCATGCATAATGTGGTTACAAAGTTTAGGTGGGAAGCCTGTAATGCATTTTGTCTTATTTGAACTTCTTTTCTTCCAGTTTTTTTGGAAGCCTGTAATGCAGTTAGTATTTAAGCTTCTATTGCATTTTTTCTTATTTGAATTTCTAAGAACCTAAGAGCCGGCAATTTACTATATACTACGTTATAGGATGTTAAATCCTGCGTAATACCATGAAGCAAACCCTAGACTAGTGATGTCAATGGTGACATCATCTTTGTTCATCTACTGAACTGGTAAAATAATTCTCGGCTAGTGACCAAAATTGTTGGAACAATCATTTTTTTTTTATCTTGGGATGCACCATAACGCACAACATGCAACTGAGAATGTACAACACCTTAATGCAACATCATATATACGACATTCATGGAGACTTTCGGAGTACCACCTTCACTCGTAGGTGGGCGCTAGACCATTTCCTCTAGAATTTAATGGTTTAGTATGATCAATCATAACATCAACCCGAGAAATTTAATGCATTAGAATCTGAGTCAAGAACTATCCATGTGATGTGTTGACTTGTCATTTTCTCCACAATAATATTCACCACCCAGCCCAACCACATTCTTCATACACCTTTTTAATAGTATTATGTACAAACTTTCAAGATTTATTCCATTTTCTTTGAATTCCTTCCACATTCTCTTCTCTGACCCTTGTTTCCAATAAACCAACTATGTCTATCTTATTGTTTTTCAAGCATTTTCTTACCTCGGCTTGCTTTAGAGGGGCATTGAAACCCCTTATGTTCCAGCTAGCTATCTTCATTACTTAAATTTCACACCCTTTCCTTTACTACTACCCCCCTTAGCCATTTGCACTTTCCTTCCTCTGTCATGAACTTGGCCTGAGGTTCCTTTATTCTGTGAACTTTCCTCTGGTGCAGCCTCCTCCACTCCTTCCTGATTTTCCAATATGGAGAAGATATTCCTCACTAATTCTTCCGGGGCTTAATTCTTGATGACCACTTATATCCTCAATTTGAGAGATCTCATTTGATTGTACTGTCTTGTGTTCCTCCCTCACTTCTAATGGGATCTTTGGTTTCCATATCTTGATTGCTGGGGGCTTTTTATAGCACTTACTGGTTTGATGTCCATAATTTTGACAGTGTAAACATTTAACTGGTACCCATTCATAGACAACTCTTTGATTTAGAACTTGCTCATTTGGTCTTTTCAATGGTACACTTTCAGGGAGCTGTGTATTCAAACCCACCTCTATACATACTTTAGAAAACCCAATCGTTCCTTGTTTGCTGTCATGTTATCCATAAACAATGGTTTACCAATAGCACTTGTAATTCTACTCACCATTTGTTTTGACCAAAACTGAAGGAGAAGGTTTGGCAATTGTATCCTGTTAATGTTAAATTGTTATGTATATATAGCTCCATAGGTCCTAGATAAGCTAGGCTCTTCCTCTCCACTCAATCCCCTCATTCTGCTCTATAAATAGAGCTTTGTATCCACCATTTCCATTACATCAAGAAATGCAAGATTACTCTCATTTCTACCATGCTTCTCTCTTCCTCTCTAATATCATGTAACATGGTATCAGAGCCACCACTGGTGGTGGTCTCTTGGACTCGGACCACCACTGGTGGTGGTCTCTTGGACTCGGACCACCACTAGTCACCACCGGTCCACTCACCAGTCACCTCCAGTTCTCTCACCCAGACCACCTGACCCCCATGCCTACCACCGATAGTCTCACCGACTACCACCAGTCACCACCGGTCCACTCTCCACCACCTTTGACGTACTCTCCACCACCCATTATCTCACTCAAGCCACTGGACCACCATGCCTACCACCAATAATCTGAGCCAGCACCACCACCACCTGACGTCACCACTGACGCACCTCCATCATCACCACCAAATCACAACCACCCCACGGCTTCACCAAAATCACCATGGCTCCACCCACATCAGCAGATCAATAACCATCCACCACCAGCGTTACTACCCACATCAGTACCGCCAACATCAGCCACCGGCGCTCAGATCCAATCACTGTCGGCGCCCGATCTCATCAAAGCACCGCCGGCATCTTTGCGATCACTGCCGGCATTATCCCAGCGCCGTCGATACCCAGACCAATCCCCGCCAGCGCCAGATCCACGACCCAAAATCTACCACCGGTCACAACACCCATCTCTACCTCAAAACCAAGCACCACCCATTGCCGGTGGTGACCCAAAACCACCACCACCGTTGATTTCTAGATCGGCACTTACCATCGCCATCCACCACCGGATGACATCACCACACTCGCATTAAAACTGGAATCGGCCGGATCTCAACCGGCATAAACCCGTCGCCGACCACCACCAGGGCCATACCACCCGCCGCGATTGGCATCATCATTGCGGAGCCGGGCCGAGGCTTATCTGGCACGCCCGATGCCCACTTTTCTGCTACTCTTCTGTGAAACCCATTTCTGTCTCTCACACTTATTCTTGGCCGGTTCACACTTAAATCTTTCAGCCGGTTTCCTAATTACTAATACAACTGGTACAGTGGCTCTCTTTCACTAAAATAAAAATAAAAATGAAGAGGCTATTAATTTTTGATAATTACTATCACATTAAAGTCAACAAATCAGACCACCTATTTGACGACGAAAACCCACACCACCACTAATATGGACTTCCACCGCTTGTACACAATCACTCACGAGTTAGGATTTTACTATCTATGCACAACCAGTCCCAAGCATCGGCAATCACTCATCCCTGCCACTTCATGACCTTCTCGACGCCATCTTCAAGCCTGGACGATTGTCTCTCCTGTTGCCGAACATCAAGACACCATCCTTGTTGTGCCTGTCAAACCATCACAACTCCACATCACCACCAAACTGGGCCCACATCACCTCCACCATGAATTTGTACTTAACTGAGCCCACATCACTGTCACTTGCCTCGCATGGTCACAACCTCCCTGTCGCCTATTGCATCTCCCCATCTTTGGCAAGATTGCCAGCTCTGTTGTTTATCCAACTTCTCCTTGTATTCGTTGAACGAATAGGGGGGAGAGAGGTTAGACAAAAATTATTCAGGGGGTGAAAGGTGAGAGAGGAGAAGAGCGAGGATAGAGAGATACAAGAGATATTCGAGAGCAATGCTCACCTTGGTCGTTGGATCTCAATCCCAAGATCGCCAGGATTCATGCCAAGACCATCACTGATCGTGGTCGTTGGATCAATCATCCTAGATAATGCCAAGATTCTCACTTTACTGTGGTCATTGGAACTCAACCCCGGAATCAACGGGAATCATGCCAAGACCCTCATTCACTGTGGTTGTTGGAACTCAACCCCAGGATTATCGGGAATCGTGCCAAGACCTTCATCCATGATCTCCAGCTCAAAGTCGTTAGATTTCTCATATGAGATTATTGGGCATCATCAGCCCACGATTTTAGGTCTCTTGGTTACTAGACCTTACTTGGGATTTTTAGAATTTACTTCAGGACCTTCATTTAGTTGGGTCACTCGAAATCTTTGTCACCAGAAAATGCCCCAGGACTTATAATTCCTTGGTTGCTGGATCTGTCCTCGAGTGTCACCAAAAATCGCCCCAGGACCTCCAATCCCTTGGTCGTTGGATCTGTATTTTTGGATGATCAGAAACCGTCTCAGGACCTCTATTCCCTTGGTTGCTGAATCTGTCTTCTTGGATCATCATAAACCGCCCCAGGGCCTCTAATTGGTTGCTGGATTTGTCCTCAAGGATTATCAAAAATCGCCCCAGGACCTTCAATCACTTGGTCGCTGGATCTGTATTCTGGGTTCACCGGTAGCAACATCAGGAACATTGATTTACTCAGGCATCACTTGGATCATTTGTGTTACTTCAGGATACTACATTTCAATGCCTTGAAGAGTCGCCATTCATATCACCGATCATTAACCTTCAAACTTAAGTTTTCATGTCCACCACCTTAAGTTTGAGGGGGGATGTTAATGTTAAATTGTTATGTATATATAGCTCCGTAGGTCCTAGATAAGCTAGGCTCTTCCTCTCCACTCAATCCCCTCATTCTGCTCTATAAATAGAGCTTTGTATCCACCATTTCTATTACATCAAGAAATGCAAGATTACTCTCATTTCTACCATGCTTCTCTCTTCCTCTCTAATATCATGTAACAACAAATGGGTATTGTAGTGAGATCACCTGTTTCTAGTGTCATAGCTGCTGACCATAGTTTTATGACCACATGTTTACTATAAAAAAACCAAGGCCCATTCCCAATCACTCGTGCTTTAGCCTCCTCAGAGTCAAAACGTGTTATATATAAACCAGATTGTAATAGACTTACAGAGAAGGTACCAAATTGACTCCATTTTCTTTCCATATAGCCCTTCATAACATGCATTGGTGGTCGTGAACGAACACTACCATTGAATTTGCCCATTCCTGGACTTCATATTCAACATCAGCTTCTCTGAAGACCACTCTTTGTTGTCCATTGATCTCCTGCGGTTGGATATAATTCAAACTATTCTCCTGTATATAGTCTCGATTAAGCCTCACAATTTTCGCAAATGATTTCTGAGGCATCTTGCTCCCCCAATTTACTGAGTTGCCACTTCCCGCCATTGATTTGGAATTTGCTTTGTTGTTCAAGGGTAGGGGTGAAAATTCCTCCACTTTTTCCAACGGTTTTTCAACGTGGTTATTACTCAGCACCTTCTGATTTGGCATCTCAGCATCTTTATTGACGTGGCTATCCTGAGCATCCACTTGCGCGTGGGAGATACACGCCCCTAATTTGTCATCTCTTTCATTCAGATTCAATGCTGTCGGTTCTTGGGATTTCAACAATTACATATCTTTACTACAAGAATCTGCATTGAAATTCACCTTCAATTCCATATTTTCTTGTCTTAATTGCTCAATTTGCTTCTTTAAATCCATCACGAGTTCTTTTAGACTATTTTCTTCATCCGAATCCGTGCTGGTTTCAATCAATTTTCCCGGCCTTAGATCACCAACATCCTTGATTTCAGTGCCTAAAGAGACTACTTGTGTAGGATTTGGATTCATTATTAAGGCATTAGGCTTACTTGTATGCGTTTGTTGCCATTCCGCACTTACAAAATCGTGTGCAAAGATGTCCTTAACTGCTCCCCGTAAGCGAGATAATCTGCGTGATTGAATTCCTGATGAAACGTTGGTTGTTGTGTGTTTAGAAATCCCTTGTTGTTGCTTACATACTCTTGATCCCATTCATCAGTTGAAATTTCGAATCGTGAAAACAGTACCGAATTTTAGAGAGAAGATGGAGTTTCTTGCTCTAAGTTTCTCTCTGACCCGTAAGATTTTAAATATAATTATGATTCTCAGAATGGCTTACAAAAAACATTTTTACGGGTCTGCATGTCATTAGGAATGTTGATGCGGGTCTACTTTTTTAGAAATTTGCATATGATTTTGGAACGCGGTGAATTATTAACATACCTCAGGAAAGGTGATATAATAAAAGGCATAACACAAAATTTTCATGTCCTACAAAACTTTACCTTCAGACATTCTCCAGTGCAATCGGTTACAATCCAACCATTATCCACTGTACTAAAGCTCCATCCTCCAATTGAATTGTCGCGGTACCATGGACTTAAATTAGTTGAACTATTGATTGTAAACTGAATATGAACATTAAAGCATAAGGTGAATCATAAAATTCGATTATCAGTAGTAATGGAAACTTATATCAATCAAGTCAGCCATAAGCCTTGAAATAGTTACTTGTGAGCCTTTGATGAACTCATTTGCTCTTTTAAGTCCTGAGTCGTATTCGTTGCTGAGATTGGTCCCAAGTATTGCTTGAACAGCAAGTACAACATCCCATACTTGAGATCCATTATATGCCTGTCATTGGAAATTTTACGAGTGTTACATACTCAAGATTTAGCCAAACGTCATTCTCTTTGTTCCAAACTATAACACCAAGCAGACTGCGTTGCTTAATCAAGTTGAACATAAGTTCACGTAAGAAGCAAAATTTAATTAAGAACCTTCCACTTCATGCCATCTTCAGCCACCCATAGATAATCTTTTATCCTTGAAAGGTGTAACTTATTCACCTTTGAATTTGGATCATCCACCCAACGACAGATCATATTTAGTGCCTAATATAATGCATAAAACGCTTCATGGTCAAGTTGTATATGATGATTAGTGAAACTATAGTCTTGAAATTCAAACATAATTAGTGTGTGCACATGTGTGGGTAGCAGTGAATCAATGATAGTTACCTTATTTCATGGTCCGATGCATACATATTGAGTGCTTTCGTCTTCATATTCGATATGTTGCATCACAGTTTCTAGTGCCTTCTTCGGTAGTTTTGAAAAGGGCCATGCCATTACAAGAGGTTCAATAAACTTGCTTAAACCATTTAACACCAAATCTTGTATGAGCAAATGTGGGTAAAATAGATCTTCCTGCAAAACAATAATGTGTTAACCTTGGTAAACAACTGAACCAATGCAAGTGTTGATTGCAATATATTGAAAGAACGTTCTCGTGTCTGTGGGATGTTTGTGTACCTTGGCGCATTCATTTCTTGCCAGGTCCCAATCAATCTCATGGTAAGGACGTATATAAAGTTCTCCTCTTAGAGATAAAATTGTCGAGTCCACTGGCCCTACAAATCTTTTCTCATAAAGATAACATGGGGAGATAAACCATTCAGCAATGACACCACATGTGCCATGCATCAATTGCATTACCTTGTAACACTTTTCGTGAAATCATACATGTCAATGCATATTTCTATTGAAATAGCAAATCACCAAATTCTGCTAACTCTCAAGATTCTTATGTAAAACACTTTATTTAAATTTTTTTTTTTTGAGAAAGGTTAAAAATATATACCAGAAAGTGGATCAGAATTTACAATAGTAGTTACACATAAGCCGAACACAGACAAGTTGGATGACATCCCCATCCAATCAAGAAAATGACTAACACAAAATAACCGCAGGACAAAATAGCCACAAGGAAGTACTAGGGCGATGTAATGATACGAGGAAGAGCTTTGCCCTTCTGAACACTGTCAAACCACTGTTGCGAACCTCTACGACCCGACCGAAAAGCAAAAGTCGCCAAAGTCGATGAAAGAGACAACACGACTGCTTTCCCTTGCGCTATATGCAAAGAGTGAAGTGCCCTGCAGTTCGAAGTGAAATTCCACAAAAAGTTTGTGGATGGTGGCCAACTTCCTGCGTAACTACTCATCTGCAACAGTAATTCACACTCAGACAGTAGAACACTGATATGATCACAGCGAAATTGACGTAACCAGCTAAGACAAGAAAGCACAGCTGTGAAGTGCATCAGGAGATACAATGGAATCAATAAATGCACCAATCGGTACACAGTCACTGTTAAACAAAGCCAAACCTAAACCAAACCCCCCATCAATTGGAGAACCAATCACGAAAACGTCACAGAAGACATGAGCTGACGCAACAGCACAGTGACAGTGAGTAGAAAAGAAGATGGGTTGAAGAGGAGGATAAAAGTGTGTAAAGCCATCACTCCGAACCCGACCTTGAGTTTCCTTGGACTGTACTTTGCGCAACCGACGTTGAAAGGAAGTAGTGGATTTGATGCTACGGAACAAAATGTGACTTTGGTGAAAGATGTGGACCGGAGATACCAACTTGCGTTAAAAGATCAAATCATTACGCCCGAGCCAGATTGACCAAAGATCAACACAGATACGAATTAGCCGAAGCAACGCCTCACACTGTCGATTAATCGGCTGAGCTAAGTATTTCAGAAACCAAGTTGTAATTGAGGAAGTGTCTGGGGTGAAGGACTGATGATGGCCAGGCATAATACCAGTCCAAATCCCACGCACGCTTGGATAGGTTAGGTATAGATGGTCATGAGTTTCCGAGTGAAGCAAACAAAACAGACAACAGTCTCGAACAGGGCAACAACGTTTAAGAAGTTCAGAGGAAAAGGGTAAACACTGACGAAGAAACTGCCAGAGAAAGATCTTGATTTTCTTGGTAACTAGAAGCTTCCAAATTTACCCCAAAGACCTGGCGTCATACCCAGAACAGGAGTGGGAAAAGGTACATTCCATGCAAGCAGCAAATGATAAGTGTCTGCCACCGAAGAGACCTGCCCCTTAGCAAACGAACGAAGGCTTTCATCACAGGATCCGACAGGGAGAAGCGTGAGGTGAAAAATTTGGTAGATGATATCAGCTGGAAAGGTAAGGAAAAGAATGCATAGATCCCAGTCCCTCGAATGGGAGAGGAAAAGATCGGAGATAACCTAGTGAGCATTCGCAGGAGAACGAAAGCACATAAACAAGAAGAGTGAACAGAAGGCAACCACCAATCCATCCATACTGAAATCGATCTCCCATCACCTATAAGCCATTGCAAGCCCTGTTTGAGTATACGTTGTCCCACCAAGAGACTGCACCAACTCCAAGAACCGGTACGAGGACTACTCACTTGAAAAAATTGACGGGGAAAAAAATATCGACCTTTGAAAACCTACGCCACAAGGCTGGTAGGATTAGACCAAATTTTCCAAGCGTGCTTGGTAAGTAAGGAGTGATTGAAATGTTTAAAAATTACGAAAACCCAAACCACCCTGCTTTTTAGGAAGACATAAGGTAGGCCATGCCACCCAATGAATAGACCGATGAGACGCGTCACCGGACCACCCAAAGCGAGCTAAAATCTGATCCAGCTGATTACAAACCGAGATTGGGAACTGAAACACTGACATATAATGGACCCAAAGAGAAGAAAGAACATACTTGATAAGAGTAGCGCGTCCTGCTTTATTAAGCAGAAGACCTAGCCAATGAGCACATCGATCCTGAACCCGCTGAACTAATCCTTGAAAAATCTCCTTCTTATACAAGACCATGTCTAACTGGATCCCAAGATATTTCCCAAACTCCCGAGAAGCCAAAAAATCAAAACTAAGAGCGTCCCCACCCCCCGTTGCCCCTCCATAGACACCGGCTCCTCCGCGTCCATTGGCAGAGGAGGAGATCCAGCGCATTGCTACGGTGGTGTTGAGGATGATCAGGGAGCAGGATCAGCAAGGCACCCCTGCTGGACATGCCGAGCCAGCCCCAGATCAGTAGGATCCAGATCCGGGACTCGGCAACCCCTGATGAACCCCTTCTCATGCCGGCCGGTCCCAACTTGTCTTCCCCGCTCGGCTTGTACTCAATCTTCTCCCCTCCCCTAACCGGCTATATCCGGTTCTCGACTTGTACATTACGAGTTTTGTTTATAATAAACATTTGGGCAAATTACACCTATGTCCTTGAGGTTAGGGTATAATTACAGTCAAGGACATTAAGTTTTAAAATGTAACATACCGTGACCAAACACTTTTAAAATGTATCAGCCGTGTCCATCCGTTAGGGTTCCGTCCAAAAATTGTACTTTTTGTATGATGTCATCAATATGTATTTTTAAAATGACGATACTACCCCTTGTACTGTATATAGAGAATATTTTTAAAAATTTAAAATTAAAATTTCAAGCCTTAATTTAAAGTCACAATTAGGATTTTATTGAAACCCTAATTTGCAAATTAGGATATTGTTGAAACCCTAATTTACAAATTAGGGTTTTCTTGAAAATCTAATTTGCAAATTTTGATCTGTTCTCTATCCCATTGCAGGCGACCAATCCCCTGCCGGCGTCGCCTCCATCGCCGGCGACGTCACCCTTCCCCTTCCATCTGTTCTCTCTCCCCGCACTTCACCCTTCACGCGGCAGCCCCTTCCCTCGGCCCACACCGACAGCGCCTTCCCTCGCCCCACGACACCAGCCCACGCCTTCCCTTGCCCCACGACGCCAACCCCTTTCCTCGCCCCATGACGGCAGCACCTTCCCTCGCCCCACGACCGCAGCACCTGCCCCACGATAGGCAGATCGGGAGTGAGACCGTAATTTTGCGGCGTCGGTGCCTCACCGGAAGGCCTACTACTGCGCTGACGGTGATCGGGCCTCATGACGCTGCGTGGCGCAGATGGATTGCCTCGGGTTTGGTGACGGCATTGACTCGGTTACCGCTGGGGAAGGGGGTTGTGGGCATGACGGGGTGGGTGGGTGAGGGGGAAGGGAGAGGCAGACGGCGTGAGGGGGGAGGGCAGTCGTGACTCTTTATTCCTTGGAACTTGCATTCCGATACATTGTAATAACGAGATATGTTGGACGCAAATCCATCCGGAAGCTTCAAATTCTTAACCCACTGACAGACCTTCTCCACTTGTTTCTTGTCTAGACAGTAAGGTGCTTTCGGAAGTATCGTCCTCCCACTGACTGTCTGAGGATGCAATTCACGGCGTACACCAGTGTTATTAAAAGCGCGACTAGGCGCAAGGCGCGCTCAGGCGCACAACACGTGCCTCACCTAGGCTAGGCGCAGCGCGTTCAACTAGGCACGCGCCTTGTGAGCCTAGGCGCCCAGGCGCTAGGTGCATAGCTGGGCGGGAGGCGCGAAGCTAGGCGCCTGTTCGTCCTTGCTCCCAAAGTCTAAAATCCTCAAATCCAAATCAATTTCACTTTGCGTGCAACTGTTCGTCCTTGCTCCGGTGACCTCGTCACTCCTCATCCTTTCTCCGGTGGCCGTCGTCGCTGCCATTGCTTGTCCCCTCACCGCCGCCGCTGACTGCTAGTTGCTCCGCTGCCTCTGTCGACGCCGTGGCGCTGCTCTTGCCGCTGCTACTCCGCTGCTCCATGCCTCAACCCCGCTGGTCTCTCTCTCTCTCTCCCCCTCTCCCCCTCCCTCCTTCACTCAGTCCCTGTTTGTCCTTGCGCCTATTTTTTTATGTATGTATATATATATATAGATAGATATCACACTCTCTCTCTGTATCTCTGTAGAATTACACAGAGAGAGAGAGAGATAAATGGGCTGTTGGTTTTCAGGGACGATGATGAAATCATGGGATCAGATGAAGGTCATCTTTGACAGAGAGGGGCAACCACCCATGGAAACATCCCATTTCTCTCTGGAGCCTCGTTCTTTGAGCACAGCAAGCTCTGTGATGAGCTTCGTGTAAAGTGAACTGCTGGTAGTTCTCCATTTATTGTACCTTCAACTTCAGATATGCCATTCATTAACCACATATTTACACCTTTGTGGTTGTAGTTCTCACGAATCTCAACAAAAAAAAAAAAGCTTGTAAATACGCTTTTAGTGACATTTTTATTAGCTCTTTCAGAAATAAGAATTGTCTATTTTTCACGTCATGTGTATTTTTTATAATCTCGTTTGTCGCTAATAGATTTATAATCATAAAATGAGGATATTATTTAATACGCTCATAATCGATAAAATGGGGATGTGAACGACTTAAAACATATGTACAAAAATAAGGTACAATATCTAGTTCTTTGTGGTTCTCATAGGAAGTATACTGAAAAAGAAATGTTTTTTTAAATGTAATTTTATTGTTTTAATGCACTATTATTTATTTATTTATATTTATTTTAATTTTGCGCCTCGCTTCAAAAAGGCGCGCGCCTGCGCCTTGCGCCTTGCGCCTAGGCTCCAGGGACCTTTTGCGCCTTAGGTGCGCCTGCGCCTTTAATAACACTAGCGTACACCCAACTGTTGTAGATCCCTTCTCTCTTTAAGGTGATCTTTCGATTTGTCCTTGACATTCATCACTGTGTTGAACACATTATCAAAAACGTTCTTCTCAATATGCATCACATCCATGTTGTTTCGGATAACGAGCGTCCTCCAGTAGGCTAACTCCCAGAAGATACAAAATTTTCTCCAGTTGTGCTCTTTCCCGAACCCTGGAATCTTTTGATCCGGCACACCCTTGCCGTGTGGTATGTCAGTATCAAGTGCCTCCAGGTGTGATAATACTTCTTCACTAGATGGGTAGTCCAGTGTGACAACCTCACGCTCGATTGTCCCGTCAAATTTATCTGTCTGCCTACGAAATTGATGGCTCGGTGGCAAAAGCTTACGGTGACATCCGAACCACGAGGCCTTTCCGCCGTGCTTTAACGTATGACCGGGGTTCACGCCCATACAAGCAGGGCATGCTAGCTTCCCATGTGTGCTCCAGCCACACGTCATTCCCAATGTGGGGAAATCATGTATAGTCCACATCAAAGCAGCGGCATCTGAAATTTTTTTTAAGGGATGCATCATATGTTTCGACTCCATGATTCCATAACTGTTTTAACTCATCAATCAACGGCCTTAAATACACATCTATGTCCTTACCGGGACTCTTCGGCCCCAGAATAAGCAACGACAAGAACATGTACGGCTTCTTCATGCAAATGCTTGGTGGAAGGTTGTAAGGGACAATAATAACAGGCCAACAGGAGTAAGGCGTTGTAGACTGACCGAAAGGGTTGAACCCATCGGTTGCCAGACCAAGTCTAACATTCCAAACTTCCTGAGCAAAGACTGGATGCCTGCGGTCAAACTCCTTCCACGCCTCTCCATCATCTGGGTGTGTCAGCACATCGGCATCGTTGTTGCGAGTCTCACGGTGAGCCCTCATATGTTTAGCCGTATTAGAGGAGTAGTACATTCTCTAAAGCCGTGGTGTGACCGGGAAATATCGCAATATCTTCCATGTAATATTTTTCTTCTTCCCTTTGTCCGGTTTGTACCTCGAATGATCACATACTGGACACCGTGACAAATCCTTATTCTCTTTCCAGAATAATACACAATCGTTATTGCACGCATCTATCCGGCCATAGCTCAACCCAAGTTTCTTCATCATCTTCTTCGCGTCATAGTACGACGGCGATAGCTTTTCACTTTCGGGCAGTATTTCTTTGATTAAGGTAACAAACTCGTTAAAACCTTTCTCACTCAGCCCGTGGTCTGATTTCAACTGTAATAACCTACTAAACGTAGACAGCCGTGCGTGTTTCGGAACTCCATCCCACAGCGGTTCTTCCGCAGCTCTCAACAACTCATAAAACTGATGAGCCCCCTCGTTCGGCTATTGTGGACTGTCGTTACCCCAATCAACATTAGCATGCCCAGCATCCATAATCATATCTTGGTAATCAGATCGTGCCTCCTCCCTAACTTCAGTTTGACTAGCCGGGTTGGACGACAATATTATCGTTTCCCCGTGCTGCGCCCACCTTGTGTATCCACCCATAAAACCGTACCGACGAAGATGCCATTTTCCTTCAATTCTTTTTCTCCAGTGCAACAACTCACATCAACTGCACGGACACCTTATCTTATCAAGGTCAACATGTGCAGGATGCGCATAAGCGAAGTCGAGAAATTCGTCAACGCGACACTCAAAATTTTCAGCATTCTTCCTTTTCATCCAACTTCGATCGACTGACATGACGACTGAATTATCGTACTGTATACCACCTTCAATTATGACCAGTCATTAGGCATTGCCGATGTAAATATGAATGCATGAATGTTACAACATGTCTACATATTTCCCCTCCACTCTTGAACAGGTAGTGGTCATATCCCATTCAGAAAAGCACATGTTTATAAAACAGTGAATAATTCATGCTTAGTCCCATGTCTGTGGAAAATTCGGCAGCACCTCCCCGTATTTCTCCAAGTACACGACATCGATTAGGTGTTCTAACATTCATCTAACCTTGCTCAAGGTTTGACGGATGTTAGAACACCAGATCTGTATGCACCCGGAGAAACACACGAGAACGTGTACCAAATATCCACGACATAGAACACAAAGCATGAGTCAAAACACTGTTTTATAAACAATTAGCTTTTCCAAATTGTCCAAACTGGACATCCAAAGGCTCATTACAAAGCATTACTTTGTAATGAGTACCTTTGAACGGGAATTAAGGGTTTCTATGCATGCATGCGTTCAGAAATTGATAACATATGCAAGAATCTTTCCAAAATATCAAAACTGCAGAAAGATCGTTACATATGTTACCAATTCCACATTAAATAGAATTCTTTGGCAACGAGTTGAACCATCTCGTTGCCAATGGACTTCTCAAAACAATAACTAATATAAAGAAGGCAGGGTTTGTAAATAACGAGTAATTGAACCATCTCTGGGAAACATAGAGTAATTATGGGATGTACAAGGACTAATTAGGGCTAACTGGGTTATTAGGGTTAATTACGAGTATTAATTATAGCTAATTAGGACTAATTAGGATTATTTAGTCCTAATTAGGGTTTAATTGTGCCGAGTAGTGCTGATTAGTCCTAATTAGGGCTAATTAGGCTTAATTGGGTTATGTTACGGCTAATTAATGTTAATGAGGGCCAATTTCGGATAATTATAGCTAATTAGGGTTGATTAGGACTAATTAGGGTTATTTAGTCCTAATTAGGGTTTAATTGTGCCGAGTAGTGCTGATTAGTCCTAATTAAGGCTAATTAGGCTTAATTGGGTTATGTTAAGGCTAATTAATGTTAATGAGGGCTAGTTTCGGATAATTATAGCTAATTAGGGTTGATTAGGACTAATTATGGTTATTTAGTCCTAATTAAGGTTTTAATGGTGCCGGATAGTGTTGATTAGTCCTAACTAGCGCTAATTAGGCTTAATTGGGTTATGTTAGTGCAAATTACGACTAATTAGGCTAACTATAATCAATATGCGCATAATTGGGTTCATTTGGGCAAATTTGGAATAATTACAGCTAATTTGATTTTCATTAGGTTCTTAAGGTTAATTAAAACTAATTAGGGTTAATTGATTTACTAAAATATTGTTAATCAGGACTAATTAGGGCTAATTATAGCCAGTGCTGGAGCCACGATAAAATTCCAGGAGATGCATGCTAAAAATGTCGCATTAACGTAACTAACCTAAATTTAATACACATTTAACAATCTCACTTCTGACACCTCATATAGGGTGTCGATATGGTGTCTGATACGTGTCTGACACCTCCGGACACGTGTCCGACACATACCGCACGTGTCCGACGCCTCTGGAAACGTGTACGACGCCTCCGGACACGTGTCCGACGCCCACCGACACGCACCTCCAGGCACATCGGCATACATTAATTTTTTTTTAAATGTCGGACATCGTCGATCAGACACTACAAGAAAAAAGGCTTTTAGCGACGGGGAAATCCGTCGCTAAAACAATTAGCGACCGATTTACCGTCGCTAAAAGTCCCTCGTATAAAAGCCCGTCACTAATAGTTTAGCGACGGAATTTTTAACTCCGTCGCTAAATATGTAACTTTTTGCGACAGATTTATTTTTAATTAGCGACGGAATATCCGTCGCTAATTATATTTTTAGTATTTTAATTTATTTTCTTTTTTATAAAATTAGCGACGGAATAATTTTTAGCGACAGACTTTTCCGTTGCTAAAAATATTATTTAGCAATAGAATATTCCGTCGCCAAAAATCAAATTTTTTTTGAATTTTTTTTTATTTTTTTATTACCCAAACCTATAATACAATTTTAATTTCTCAACAACAACGCGCAATAAGCCATATGGAAAGAAATATATATAATCAATTATAAAAATATTTCAATATAAAAAGACTCATATGTACAAGCCGAGAACCGAATACAGCCGGTTAGGGGAGAGGAGAAGAGTACAAGCCGGGGGCGGGGGGGGGGGGAAGCTAGGAAGGGGCTCATCAGGGGTTGCCGAGTCCCGGATCTAGATCCTGCTGATTCGGGGCCGGCTCGGCATGTCCAGCAGTGCCCTGCTCCCTGATCATCCTCACCACCACTGTAGCAATGCGCTGGATCTCCTCGCCGTCCAACTGACGTTGAGGAGCCTGTGTTTATGGAGGGGCAGCAGGGGGTGAGGACGCTCCTATCACGGCACGAGCAGTTGTGCTAGGCAAGCCGCGTATGCGGCCTTTCGGCCGATTCACGACCTCCGGCGTATCCAGCCATCGCTTCAACCCCCCAGTACTCATAGCCGTACTAGTGGACGTTGATGGCTGTCTGGACTGCTGCTCGGACCCCCTTAGCTGTTCATACGAGGCCTGCAAAAACAATGGTTTACGATACGTTAGGGCATTAATTAACGAAACGGATATTAAGGATAGAAAGAAAAATCATTAACAGCTTAAATAAATTGACTCACATCGATCCGCCGGGCAATATCTGAAATATAGTCATCCGCCCAGTGCGCCTCGTGATTAAAAAAAGCGTCGAAGGCCATTCAAGTTATTTCTTACTCATGATTCAAATGCTAATTAAATTTTTACCCACTTCCTTACTTATTTGACTTATCTCACCGCTACAAGTAACCCTTCATGTTCTTCGATCATTTCTTGTGGTTATATATATATCAAGTCATATCTATCACCGTTAAATTCAAAAAAAATTACCCTACGAAGGATGCTTCATAGGTTACATGTCCAAAATATCATGACCTACGAAGGATGCTTCATAGGTTGTATATTTGTTACATGTCCTCGTTTTACTACTGTGATAGGGTATTAGTAGAGTATCACTTACAAGTTGCAAGTTGCTGGAGTTGATTGATAGTCTAAGAGTTTCAGTAGTTAAAAGGGCAATCTCCAGAATTGCATGAATCTAATTAGCTTTGGTTTATCTCTAAAACTTGCATGAATCAAAGTCTCACATGGACGGTATTGATGATCTAGAAACCATTTTGATCATGCTAAACCCATATAATAGTCATGCACAGCAGCACAGATACATCACAGCAGCATACACCTTACGCATAAACCCACATAATACTCACGCACACGCATATACACGCACAACACTCACGCATAGCCATAACTCACGCATATACCCACACACTGTCACCTAGATTCTTCCACTGCAGTCCCCATATGCAACAGCTTACACACTCGGCACCCACACAGCATGTCTCTCTCTCTCTCTCTCTCTGTCTCTCCATACCCACAGCCCCGTCATGGTTGTTTTCTCTATCTAGATCGCAGCCACTGAAATTGTTTCTACCCTCATATGATTCATGGCGGTGTCGCAACTCCTATCCCCGATAGCTGTGGCCGCTCATGGCTCCAAACCCGCTCACTTGTGCCCACCATGCACTCACCATACCTGGCAACCTCACGGCATAATGCTAAACTCCTTAAACTCTCAACAATTTCTTTTCCCTCTTCACAGCTTCTCACATCCAATAGATCCATATACCCACAGTCATATATGCAATACAATAATGAAACTTAAACTGATCTCCATAAACTAAGAGAGAAAAAAAAAACTAAAAGAAGGCTTACCGAATTACAGAGTTTGGCAAACTAAATATGGAGCCCAACCTGAAAACCAGATTTATGGCAGCAATCCCACCTTAAGAAAAGAAAATTGCAGCAATAAGCTTTAGCCTTGATTTTTCTTCAAATATACAAATACAAAGACTTGTTTCTAATTTATGTTACTAACATGGTTTTAGATGGCATAGTGTGTTGAATCATGAACAAATAAAAATAGTGGACTTACTTTCTAATGAAGAAGATAGGTAATAGTGACGGCAGCAGTGGAGGGCAGCGACGTTGGTGGCGCGGCGGCAGTGGAGGTAGAAGGCTTGGTCGGCGTCGGGGGGAGGTTGGGGTGTCACCGGAGGTGGGTCACCGTTGAGGTGAGAACGACGGTGGGATCACCGGAAGTGAGCAGATTTTTTAAGAGAGAAACGGGAGAGAGAAAAAAACTAGATCTGGTGGTGTTTATATCGAGGACTTTTGGCGACGGAATGACACCATCGCTAAAAGTCCGTCGGTGAAGGTCGTATTTATTACAACTTTTAATGACGGAATTTTTAGCGACGGTGTTATTCCGCCGCTTAAAATATTTTATTAAACCCAAAAAAAAACTAATTTTCGAATAAATTTTAGCGACCGGACTACTGTCGCTAAAAGACCCTAGGCAAAAAGTCGTCACCAAAAACTTTTTCCGACCGTTGTTTTCGTCGGTAATAGTATTTAAAAACGGATTTTTACCGACGGTGAATTCCGTCGGTAAAACGTCTTTTAGCGACGGAATATGTTCCGTCGCTAAAAATCCGTCGCAAAATACGTCTTTTCTTGTAGTGAGACGTGGTGTCCGTGTCTGCGCTAACTAACAGGTATCTCAATCCAATTGGGTCTCATCCTCCGTCAACAATATCAATTCCGACACCTCATATAGGGTGTCAATATGGTGTCCGATACGTGTCTGACACCTCCGGACACGTGTCCGACACATATCGACACGTGTCCGACGCCTCTGGACACGTGTCTGACGCCCACCGACACGCACCTCCAGACACATCGGTATACGTTAATTTGTTTTTTAAATATCAGACATCGTCGATCAGACGTGGTGTCCTTGTCTGCACTAACTAACAGGTATCTCAATCCAATTAAGTCCCATCCTCCGTCAACAATCTCAATTCTCAATTCTAAAATGCTCAATGCAATAAAAATTAACAAAAATCACACATTCAATCCAATTGGGTCCCATCCTCCGTCAATAATCTCAATATCTCAAATGTTCAATGCACAATTATCAATCTAAAATCATCAATTAACAACCTAAAATCAACAATTAATAATCGCAATTACTTCAAATGCACAGCTAATAACCTAAAATCATCAATTAACAATCTAAAATCACAGATCAATAATCACAGTTCTCAAATGCACAATTAACAACCTAAAATTATCAAACAAATTATCAATGTTCAAATGGAAAAAAATTGTTCAAAATGCACATATCCGATGCGCTTGAATTATTTCAATTTAGGGTTCGATTGTATTAGGCATTCAATTTAGGGTTCAATTAGTTTAATTTAGGGTTCGGTTCAATTAGGGCGGTTAGGGCATTCAATTTAGAGTTTAATTAGAGTTCAATTACATCAATTTAGGGTTGAATTAGAGGGGTTCCATTGATTCAATTTAGGGTTCGGTTGATTTGGGGCATTCAATTTAGGGTTCAATTAGTTCAAATTAGGTTTCAGTTGGATTAAGGTATTCAATTTAGGGTTCAATTATGGGTTCAATTAGTTTAATTTAGGGTTCGATTTGATTAGGACATTCAATTTGGGGTTTAATTAGGGTTCAATTACTTCAATTTAGGGTTCAATTAGGGGGTTATATTGATTCAATTTAGGGTTCAGTTGATTTCGTTATTGCAGGGAAAGTAGTCCTGCGCTTCAAGCACTCAAGAACTAGTTCGAGAAAAGTCAAGAGTAGTCTTCTAATTAAGGCAAGAGAGGTAGCGGAAGAGTTGCAAAGGCTAGGAGAACTGCACCCCAAGCGAGTTGCTTGAAGCTGCTCCATAGGAGCTACCCTGAGAAGAACTACATCAACACTAACATTCTTGGGACTAGAGTTGCAGATACACAGGAATTGTTTGGGTTTCGCCGACCGCACCAACACTAACACGTGATCCTGCAACTGTGATCTTGACACTCTCATTATCACCTCCTCAATGACAAGGGTGAACCACCATGGGAGCCGGGCTCTGTACTCACTACAAGAAAAGTTACTTTTAGCGATGGAGTTTTTCGTCGCTAAAAGTAAAGAATCCGTCGGTAAAGACTTTTAGCGACGGATTGTCCGTCGCTAAAAGTCCGTTGGTGAAAACCCCGTTGCTAAAAGATTAACGACGGAATTTGATGATCCGTCGGCAAAAGTCCACTTTTTAGCGACGGGAATTAATTACTTTTAGCGACGGAATTTCGGTCGCTAGAAGTAAATCCCATAATTTTTACTATTTTTTTTTTCTCAAAATTCAATTAAAAAAACTTTTTGCGATAGACATGCCGTCTCTAAAAATCCGTCGTTAATTTAAGTCTTTTAATATCAAATATTTCTGTCGCTAAAAGTATGTTGATAATAACTGAATCACATTTTTAACGACGGAATTTCGTCGCTAAATATACACAGGTTAGAGTTTAAAAAAAAAAACTATTTTTAAATTGTTATTAATTTAAAAAAAAAATCAACCCTATTCCATCTACAATTTCATTCTTTAGGCAAGCATTCTTCTTTACCAAATTTCAAGCAATACAAATAAAATATAGGGATAATTACACCTATGTCCCTGAGGTTTGGGGGTAATTACACGCGAGGACACAAAGTTTCAAAATGTAACACTTATGTCCATTGACAAACGGAATACAAAAATACTTAACGGTTCTGACAAAAAGACCAAGTTGCCCATAAATAAAAGTTGAAATCCTGATTTGCCCCTGGGACCACATGAAACCCTAATTTTCATTATCTTCCCCCCCCCCCCCCTTGCCTGTGCCTCCCCCTACCCCTTCCCCGTCGCCCCCACCCTACCCTTTCCCCGTCGCCCCCACCCTCCCCCTTCCCCTTCCCCTTCCCCGTCGCCGGCGTCACCTTCACTGGTCGATCGGAAGGAGCGCGAGAGTTAATCGCCGGTTGCAATGGTGTAGCAGCACGGTGGCTTCGGCGCGATGCTCGCAGAGGCTCGATGAAGCATCTTCCTCCTTGTCGATCTCCACCGACAGATTGGTTGTGGTCGTCGTCGTTAGCCATTGATTAAGGCGGCGAGTTGGATTTGTTGGGTCACCGATTGAGGTGGAGAAGGGGAAGTGGGATGGGGGAAGAAGATAGGAGAAAATGGCTGCCGGCGGGGAAGGGAACTGCCAGCGGTGAAGTAATGGCATTTAAAAAACCCTAATTTGAACAAATGAAACCCTAATTTGAAAAATGAAACCCTAATTTGAAAAATGAAACCCTAATTTGAACAAACGAAACTCTAATTTGAAAAATTAAGGCTTTGAAACCCTTAATTTGCAAATTAGGGTTTCAACAAAACCCTAATTTGCAAATTAGGGTTTCAAAACTCTAATTTTAATTTTTTTTAAATATTCAGTATATACAGTACAAGGGCAGTATCGTCATTTTAAAAATACGTATTGATGACATCATAAAAAAATACACTTTTTGGATGGAACCCTGACGGATGGACACGGGTGATACATTTGAAACATTTTTTGTCACGGAATGTTACATTTTGAAACTTTGTGTCCTTGACTGTAATTACCTCCTAACCTCAGGGACATAGGTGTAATTAGCCCTAAAATATAAGTCATACACCACCAACTAACACAAAATACGCAACCACTAAATTACATATTCACTGAATAAAATAAATCACATCGTATAAATCTGAAAAAAAATATTCAAATTTCAACATTACTAAAAAAATAAAAATCAAGAACTTTAGCTGCACAATATCTCCCAAGATAGGCATTCAAATCCGATAGCTTCGCGCGCTAGTTCTCTGTTACCAATTTTGAGCTCAATTATCTCTTCGAAGTTCCAATTTTTTTCCTCAATGCCAGGGTAGTAATTTGGGTGATGGCATATGAGAGTAACACTTTGTAGCTTACTGGAGAGAAAAAAACTATATGCACAAATCCCAACATTAGAGTAAGACAGACCAAGAAAAAATCCTGTCTATACAATCGAAAAAAGAAATATAATTAAACAACATTCAACATGTAAAAATAACAACTACCTAACAAATTGCCCTTGTCGAGCTTCAAAATCCCCAACCGCTCAAGTGGAAATACTTCTCCGCAAAACCAGAGCCCCAGCAACACAGCTTAAGGTTACTCAGCTAAAAGTTTGGGATGCACTTCTCGCTATTTGGTTGTGGGAAAAATTACAACATTCCAACCCCTTTCTACCATACAGTGCATGCTCCATAAAACTACCAGAGGAAAAAAAATTACAACATCAACACCATGATGGCATTACCCCAACTAATGGTACCAAAGATCTGATACCGAATAAACAGTCTAAATTACAAACAATACGTGAACTGGGTTTAGTTTCCACACTAACTAATGACAAAATCATAATAATGATGCTACCATCAGATCATAACATACTTGGGATTTAGAAGTAAGTTTGTCATTTAACACTGACTTGAAATTAGAAAGAAAAGGTCATGTGCACATTATATTCCCGTGGGATAATCTCATTATCATTTCTAATGCATGAATAAAAACTGCATGATGCTGACCATAATTATTGTTTCATTGTAGGACTGTGATTTAACACGATAAATGCTTAGATTTTCATTTTGCTTTTAAACTAGAAACACTCAAATGCCTTTTGACTAGGATTGAGCTCAATTGCTTAGTCAAACTCTACTAAAGATCCACGAAACTTCACCCTACACAAGCACGAAGCATGAAAAAAAGGTCTGGTCAAATAACTGGAAGCATTGTACCCAAAATCCCTTTCTACTTGTGATAAATTGAGCAAGCTAAGCTATTGTGAAGTTAGTGTATGGTGAAATTAGTAGAAGCGTATTACACAAACCCTTTTTTGCTATTAATAAATTGAGCAGAAGCTATACATTGTTAATTTCGAATCAGAGCTTGTTGCTTCAATGAACTCCATATCATTTTTTCACCCAATTTCTCAAAGAATGGAGCGACTCATCCAACTTCTTGATGAATCAAAGTTTAGCAAATAAACATTTTGACCCTACCAAATGGCAGGATCTTTTAAAATATTTGTAAAACTGGCAAATTTTGGACGATTTCCATTTGCGGCAATCATGCTGCTACCACATCATTTTCTAAACCAAAAAAAACCAAACCACCTCTTAAACTAGACAAGGCATCACAACTCCAATCCAAAGTTACAACACAGTCAATACTTGGCCAGCACATGCTATTAAATTAGATCATCGGACCTTTCGAATCATAGGAAAAACATGTAGATAGAACAAAATATACATCGTGCATGTGTGCGTGAGAGAAAGAAGGGGGGAGAGAAAGATAATGAAATTGAGATGGCAGATCGGCCGGAACGGCGGCTGCGCAGCGAGTGCGTCGGTTGGGCGGCAACAGCAGCAAGGTGGGTGGCGTAGGAGCAGCCGAGAAGCGGCAAAATGGGTGGCGGCCGACGGTCGGCTGCGTGAGAGAGAGAGAGAGGGCAGGGGTGGGGTGATCGAAAGAGCAGCGGGAGGAAATGAGATGAAAGAAAAGTTAGGGTTTCCTTAATTTATAGTACAATAAAAAACATATTTTCCAAAATAAAAAATTCAAAAAAAATGACAAAATACTAAAAATACATTTAGCAACAGATTTTCTGTCGGTAATAACCCGTCGGTAAAAGTCCGTCGCTAAAGACCTTTACCGACGGAATATTCCGTCGGTAAAGGTCTTTAGCGACGGACTTTTACCGACAGAAAATCCGTCGATAAAAGTGACTTTTAGCGACGGATTTTGTTCCGTCACTAAAAGTCCGTCGGAAAAGGTTATTTTTCTTGTAGTGACTCGGGTAAACCACTTTTGCTTATCTGTAGAGACAGAAAGCCGTCACACCAATCAAGAAAATAAGAAAGACACCCCCAATCACAGACAACACGATCACTGCTATCTTATTTTTAGACCTCTTACCTAAGTTGTTTGACACATCTACTTTAGTAAGTGCTGGGAGGTCATCAACTCTTCTGGAATTGTGCCCGTGAGATTATTATCAGCAAGAACCAGCCTTTGCAGGTACTTAAGTGCAGAGAACTCAGGACATATTCTACCCTTATCAAAAATTTAATTTTCAAGATTTTACACTAATCATGGTAAACTATGGTTAAAATTATTATCTAGCCAGATAATTTGACCACTACTTGCCTAACCTGCCTAGTTAACTCCAAGAACAAGTCATCAGTGATAGAGACTTATCTTTATATTGGTCAACAAACACTTACCTACCTTAACAAATTTTGGTTCTACTTCTTTCGTCCTCAACACCCTGTCATATATGGGTTGGATTTGGGGGCTAGGACAACACAACAAGCATTTTGAGTTCCTTTATTTTGGTCTCTTATAGTGAAAATGATGTCCATTTCTTTGGATGGTCACCAGGAGACCAGCCAGCCATGCATGTTTTTGTGTCAGCACAAGCCCATGTTCCGACTGGTCTAGTCTCCATCTGCAACACCATGTCTTAAGAGTATACAAATTTTTGTGTTTGATAACTTTATCTTGATGCTACTGGCAATATGTTCGCAAAGAAATTCTGCAACGTCAACGCATTTGTCAAGCTTTCGGGTATTTCCCAGCCCACAAAAGGATTATTATCAATTTCTCAACAGATTGTAACAACGACATTCCATCGAAAAGATCATTTTTTTTAACTGTGCTTGTAGTGTTTTTCACTATGGTTGAATTTGGATCATCTTCATCAACCAAGGTATGAGACACGCATAGTTGTGACTTGTGAATATGGCAAGACAAGTAACATTGACACGATACCTTAACATTGACTTGTGAAAAAATGGGTAGTGATATTAAACACTATATTAGCCACAGAACACTGAAATCAAAGGAACCAATGGAATAACTATCAAATAAAGAATGAACAAAGTCACAGCAAATAAAAAAAAATACCTTATGGGAGTCGCCGGTGTCGAGGGAGGTCACCGCCAGCGTCGAGGGAAGTCACCACCGTTGTCGAGGGAGGTCACCGCCGAGGTCGAGGGAGGTCACCGCCGGTGTCGAGGCTTTCGGTGGCGCCGAAGGTGGGGCAGGATGTTAGAACGGCGGTGGCACAATCGCCGGAAATGGTTTTGGGATTTTCGAAGAGAGAAGCAGTGAGAGAGAAAACCAGATCTGAGAGTTAAATAGACTTTTAGCGACGGAATAATTCCGTCGATAAAGGTCTATTTTTACCGACGGAGTTTTTAGCGGCGGAATAATCCGTCGCTTAAATAATATTTTACGACGGAGTTTTACTGACGGAGGTTTTCGTCGATAAAACTCCTTTTAGCGACGGAATCTATTCCGTTGCAAAAAATTCGTCGCAAAAAACGTCTTCTTGTGGTGTATTTAGTTGTAATTCTTGTGTGCGTGACTTTCAGCATCTGCCATATATGTGTGTGCATGTGTGTGTATTTTTTGAATCCAGAAAAGAACGGCAGTGAATCTCTGTTATAATTTGGTAATTAGTATTAGAGTTATATTGTGTTATTCATTTGAGAAACACGTAGCACCACAACATACACTAGTAATAGAATGTGACTTTAGCTGGTTATATTTTTCAACATTTATCGCAAATTTGTGCAGTCGTTGGAGGCATTCCTAGCAAAATTCAGTCATCCCAATCTTGTCATGCACTTTGGATACTGCTTGGTAGGCAACGAACTTTTTCTTATGTACGAATTCACGAAGAACGGAAGCTTAGCTAGCTGTCTTTATACAAGTAAGCCGTACTTGGAAAAGTTTCCAATACTTATGTGAGTGAGATATAATTGCATTTGCAGAAGGTGCACAACCACTTCCATGGGTTACACGGCTTAAATAGCAATTGAAGCTGCTCAAGCCCTTGCTTTTTTGCACGCAACGGAGAACCAGGTCATGTACTTCAGCTTTACGGCATCTAAGATATTGTTGGATGGGGTATATTGACATCTTTCATGGCATTATTTTACTTAAAAAGAACCCATATTTCTCAATTTGGTGTAGGTCCACTGCTTATTGTCTTGCTCTCTTCAAATTTCTTTTCAGGATTTTAATCCAAAGCTTATTGGTTTTGGAATAGATTTGGTATGCAACAATGGAGTTCGCGATATGACTGGTTATTACCACCGAGTGCTTTGTTGACACATTTATGGGTTCCCGAATACACTAGTAAGTTCTCCAATTTCTTTATTTTATTTGTAGGTGGCACCTAATCACGCTTTTTTATGTAAGACGGCAGTAGTCGTTGGATTTGAACTGAAGAGGATACTATTGGACGAAGTATGCCGACAAACCCTTCAGACGACAAGTTCAAGTTGAAGTATGTAAATTGCCTAGAAGAATAATTATGAGCACATTTATTATGCTGTTAGAAATTCTAAAAGGAGTGTTGTTAGAAAGTAGCAAAACATCGAATACAGGGAAACTACACAATCGTTTTTCTATCTCTAAGTAATAGAGGTGAACCATGATACCAAGGAGGTTGTCAAGTGAACACACCTCACCGCGAGATATGAGTTCCAGTCTCGTGCTATTGCAATGAAAAGTATGCTTGGGTTTGCGTAGGTTTGATAATCAATTACTTTCGATATTGCTAAAGAGCTTCTTGTTATGTAAGATTGTATTGCAATAGAATCATAGAAGGAAGTAAATATTGGAGAAAAACTAGGCAACTTAAGTGAAGGTTTTTACGAGCTTGAGATTGTTTATGGGACATGGCATAACGGACCCTTATAACTGCTTAGCCTTCCCAATATGCATCAATGGCTGTTCTTATCTTTAAGTTTAGGTCTAAGGATGCAGCTCTGTATATTAATTGTTCATACTGTAAGGAATCATTTTGCCTTGATTGGCATAGTTATGCCCCTTTCCACATATTCACAAAGCTTATCTTGTTGAAACTTTGACTAAATTCTCTCTAGGAAAGCGTATGCATGCGTGTATAAAGCTTTTTGAGTACCTAGTCTGTGCTAGGTCTATCTTTTAGTCTACGCTTGGATCTTAGTGTTGTTTCACGTTATAAAATAAAGAACTAAAGCAATTACAAATGTATACCTATCCATTAGAGGCTTGGATGTGGCCCAAATATGCTGTTTCTAGTTAATTTGTGGTGAGACGACCAAAATGCCATTGATCGAATGGAATGTCGCGCAGGTTTATCACGAATATACTAGCTAATGGGCGCACGCAGTGCGCGGGGCTGCACTGTCCCTAGAACTTTTATTCTTTCTGGTTTGATATACATTCCTTTTTAAGTTAACATCTGACTAATCAAATGTGTAAAATAAAGACATGTTATGAAAAGACCTTAACTTGAGTAAAATAAAATTCTGATGAAAATTTGGCACAGACTAGTGAAATCCCTTGACGACGAAAGTGTTGTATGTGGAGCCTGATTTCAATCCAGAGACGTTGTAACAATGAGGTAGTGACTCGAAAGCAAGTTTTTGTGAGGTTGTCCCACATTGCTTAAGGAAAGAAGGTCACAACTTAGCCCAAGTATATAACTGTTTTGTCTCACATTGGTTATTTAGAGAAAGATCACCTCTTAGCTCTAAATAAATATACATGGTCTTGTATTGTTTTGGGTTAAGAGAGAAAACCACAACATAAAGTGGGGGTTAAGATTTTGGTTGTAACGCTGCTGAATAGTGAAATCGAAATCTGGTCATACTCCGGGGACGTAGCCATATTGGTGAACCTCGTAATTCTTGTGTTGTGCGTTTGGTTTATTTTAAATTTATCGTTTCTTTTTTCTTCAATATATTGCTTCGTAGTCGCTGCGTTTCGTAACAACTGGTACCAAAGCTTGGGTTCGAGTCTTACTTACATAGGTTCTATGTTTGAGTGGGAGCAATGGCCGAAGAAGGTAAAGGAAAGATCGAGAAGTTTAATGGTATGAATTTCCAGTGGTGGAAGATGCAAGTTGAAGACTACTTGTATCAGAAGGATCTGTATCTACCGCTGGTGGGAGAGAAACCTGAAGCGATGAATGCGAGTGAGTGGGCGATTTTGGACAGAAAGGCGCTGGCTACAGTAAGACTTAGCCTAACCCCACAAGTAGCATTCAATATCTCCAAGGAAAAAACTACTGCTGCTGTGATGAAACCATTGGAGAAATTGTATGAAAAACCTTCTGCTTCGAATAAGGTATTTCTCATGAAGAAACTGTTTAATATGAGAATGTCTGAAAATGGTTCTGTTGTTGATCATTTAAATGATTTTAACGGTGTTACAAATCAATTGGAATCTGTCGGCATTAATTTTGATGATGAAATTAGGGCTTTGTTGTTTCTGTGTTCACTACCTGATAGTTGGAATAACTTGGTGACGACAGTGAGTAATTCTACTATCTCTGAAACGCTAACACTTAATAATGTTGTGAGTTCTGTGATGAATGATGAAATGTGAAGAAAGACAATTGGTGATGGTATATCATCTAGTACTGCTTTGTCCGTGGAATCCAGAGGTAGACAGAATAACAAGCAGAATAACAGGGGAAGAAGTCCTACAAGAGGAAGATCAAAATCAAGAGGCAAGTCGAAGTCCAAAGGGAGAACCATAGTATGCTGGAATTGTAATAAGGAGGGTCATAAGAAGAATTATTGTACAGAACCAAAGAAGAAAAAGGGAGCAGGGGGAAGACAAGGTGATGATGAAAGGGCAAACATGGTAAGTTCAACCGAACGGACATATGACGATTTATGTCTTTCTGCTACAGTGGATGATAATTCCAAAGTGTGGTATGTAGACTCAGGAGCCTCGATTCATTGTACACCTCATAGGGATTGTTTCAGTGATTATGTTCATGGTGATTATGGACATGTGACTGTCGAGAATGGATATCGGTGCAGCATTGTTGGAAAGGGAAAAGTCAAAATTAAACTGTCAAATGGAGGAACCCTAATTTTGAATGATATTAGACATATTCCAGAACTGCAGAAGAACCTTATATCCGTCAGCGGGTTGGATCGTGAAGGCTATTTTGTGGCATTTTGTGAAAAACAGTGGAAGGTGACCAAAGGGTCAATGGTGGTAGCAAGAGGAGAAAGAGTAGGAACCCTATATACTCTTTCAGGTACCCATAACCACTCTATCTCTTTGGCTTTTACAAAAAATCAGAGAACCACATTATGGCATCACAGGTTGGGACATTTGAGTGAGAGTGGTATGAAAATTCTGCACTCAAAGAATGCATTGCCAGGGATGAAGAACATTCAGTTGGATTTCTGTGAGGGTTGTGTCTATGGAAAGCAAAAGTGGGTCAGTTTTCGGAAGGATGGTAAAGAGAGGAAGACTGAAAGACTGGAGTTAGTTCATACGGATGTTTGCGGACCTACTACAGTAAAGTCTCTTGGAGGTAATTTCTACTTTGTTTCTTTTATAGATGATGCTAGTAGAAAGACCTGGATATATGCCATCAAACAGAAATCTGATGTTTATCACACTTTTAAGAAGTGGAAAGCTCTTGTTGAGAATGAAATAGGGAACAAAGTAAAATGCCTAAAATCTGACAATGGGGGTGAGTATCGTGATGGAGGGTTCCAAGAATATTGTTCTAATAATGGTATCAGGTTAATAAGAACTGTTAAGAGGACACCTCAAAAAAATGGCTTGGCAGAGAGGATGAATCGAACCATCATGGAACGAGCAAGGTGTATGAGAATACATGCTGATTTACCTCTACAGTTCTGGGCAGCAGCTGTGGATACTGCCGTATATTTAATTAACAGAAGTCCAGCCAGTGCTCTCAATGGTGGTATTCCTGAAGAAGAATGGTCAGGTAAACAAGTAAATTATTCTTTTCTGAGAGTTTTTGGATGTATTGCTTATGCTCATATTGATAAAGAAGAAAGGAAGAAACTTGACTCTAAATCTCAGAAGTGTGTATTTATTGGATATGGAGGTGATGAATATGGTTATCGTTTGTGGGACTACGAACATAACAAAATCATCAGGAGTAGGGATGTCATATTCGATGAATCACGGTTGTATAAGCATAGGTTACAAGAACATGGAATTGAAAGAGAAGACAAGGAATACATGGAACTTGATGAGCCAGAAGATGGACGGATACCCAGGATAGAAAGTCCAGAAGTCCTTGATGAGACAACTGATACTGAAATTGGAGCTGGTGATCAACAACAAGTACCTGAAACTCTTAACCTCAGAAAAAGTAGTCGGGTAAGGAAAGCTCCTGACAGACTTTGTCTTCCCCTCGATTATATTTTGTATACAGATTCTGGTGAGCCAGAATGTTATCAAGAAGCGATACAGGATAAATCCAGGTTACAGTGGGAGCAAGCCATGAAAGATGAGATGGCTTCACTTGAGCAAAACCAAACTTGCGATTTGGTAAAGCTCCCTGCAGGTAAAAATGTTCTGTACAATAAATGGGTATACATGATTAAAAATGAAGCTGGAGGAACAAAGAGATACAAGGCAAGACTAGTTGTGAAAGGGTATCGGCAGAGGAAAGGTATTGATTTCCAAGAAATCTTCTCTCCTGTTGTGAAGATGACTTCAATTCGTACGATATTGAGCATTGTAGCTATAGAAGACTTACATCTGGAGCAGCTGGATGTTAAGACATCATTTCTCCATGGGGATTTGGAGGAAGAAATCTACATGCATAAACCAGAGGGGTTTGAAGTCAAGGGTAAGGAGAGAATGGTTTGCAGGTTGAAGAGGAGCTTGTATGGCCTAAAGCAAGCTCCTAGACAGTGGTATTTGAAGTTTGACAGTTTCATGAAGCAGACAAACTTCACTAGATGCGACTCTGATCACTGCGTTTATTTTCAGAAGTTTAATAGTGAAGATTTCATTATTTTAACTCTGTATGTAGATGATATGCTTGTAGCAGGTTCAAGGATGGGAAGGATTAATGAACTCAAGAAGAAGTTGGCAAGTAATTTCTCTATGAAGGACTTGGGAGAGGCAAAACAACTTCTTGGCATGAGGATAACCAAGGACAGAAAACAGAAAAAGTTATGGTTGTCACAGGAAGAGTACATTGAAAAGGTTTTGAGGAGATTTAACGTGCATGCCTCTAAACCTGTGACGACTCCTTTAGCAGCCCACTTCAAGCTTTCAAAGGAGTTGAGTCCCAAGAACAGGGAGGATGAAGAATACATGGCACAGGTACCGTACACCTCTGCTGTGGAAAGTCTCATGTATGCCATGGTCAGTACAAGGCCGGATATTGCACATGCAGTTGGAGTTGTGAGCAGATTCATGACAAACCCAGGAAAGGAACATTGGCAAGCAGTGAAGTAGATTCTCATGTATTTGAGAGGAACATCCAGGTTCTGCTTATGTTTTAAGGGTAATAACATAGATGTGCGAGACTATGTAGATGCAGACCATGGCGGTGATAGAGACAACGGGAGAAGCACCACGGATATGTTTTTTCTGTAGGAGGGACTGCAGTAAGCTGGATCTCTAAGTTACAGAAGATTGTTGCATTGTCTATAACAGAAGCAGAATATGTTGCTATGACAGAAGCAAGCAAGGAAATAATTTGGCTTCAGAGGTTGTTGACAGAGTTGGATATGGGCAAGTAGATTGTAAGTTATGGACTGATAGTCAGAGTGCAATACATCTTGCCAAGAACTCAGCATTTCATTCGAGGACCAAGCATATTCAGTTGAGGTATCACTTTATACGATCTCTGTTAGAGGATGGACAACTGAACTTGGAGAAGATTGAAGGCAACAAGAATCCCGCGGATATGTTAACGAAGGTGGTTGATAGGCAAAAGTTGAGCTTATGCTCAACTTTGATTAGTCTTTGTTGATGCTTCTTGGATGAGTATGACCAGCATTTGTGTGGAGTTTCAGCATTGGGTTGTATCAGTCTCCAAGTGGGAGATTGTTGTATGTGGAGCCTGATTTCAATCCAGAGACGTTGTTACAATGAGGTAGTGACCCAAAAGCAAGTTTTTGTGAGGTTGTCCCACATTGCTTAAGGAAAGAAGGTCACAACTGAGCCCAAGTATATAACTGTTTTGTCCCACATTGGTTATTTAGAGAAAGATCACCTCTTAGCTCTAAATAAATATACATGGTCTTGTATTGTTTTGGGTTAAGAGAGAAAACCACAACATAAAGTGGGGGTTAAGATTTTGGTTGTAACGCTGCTGAATAGTGAAATCGAAATCTGGTCATACTCCGGGGACGTAGCCATATTGGTGAACCTCGTAATTCTTGTGTTGTGCGTTTGGTTTATTTTAAATTTCTCGTTTCTTTTTTCTTCAATATATTGCTTCGTAGTCGCTGTGTTTCGTAACAACAACAGAAGCAATTTGGTCTATGCTCTTATTATTAGTACAATAGTAATGAACACCAAAATCATGCCCTGCTTGATTATTGTAGTTCAAGTAGGATTTACCAAAATCTTATTGTAACCAACTCCAGCAAGCATGCCACTGCACGTTAGAAATCCAGCTGGCTTTTGTAAACAGGTTCAATGTTAGTCTAACCAAATCATGCTTCTAGTACCGGATGCGCTTAAGTTAGCTTTCAATTCATCAACAAAAAACGTTAACATTGGACACTTCACCCTAAAATGCGCCTCTTAAGTTACTATATAAAGCTTTCAGTCTATGCGAGACTTTTAGAGATGAAGGAAAGGGGAAGAAAAATAAGATTCGGTGAAGAGAAGATACTTTTATATTTTTAAGAGGTTTTGTATTTGTATGGGACACTGAATTTAAGTCATCTATCTTGTATATACTGGTAAGCCTTTCATCTATATATAGATATTAAATAAACCAAAGATATGTTTGCTTGTCAAATTAGGGTCCAAAGGTTTTCTTTTATTGGTTTCTTGTTCAATTTGTGCTCCCGGTTAGATTTATGGTTCATCACACTTTCTTGTACTTGTGACATGCAGTTGGTCTTGGAACACGTGGACGACCACCACGGTCGAGGTTGAGCAGCATGGGAGGATCATCTAGACGGATCACAGCCACACAAAATGTGACTGAGGATATGCCCGATCACTGGAAGCCACAACTGCGTAGCTTGTTTGAAGAATTTATGCAAAAACATAAGGAACCAGAGGCACGTCATGTGGAGGGAAATCAGGCTGAGGTACATATTCATGTATGTGTGTGTATGTGTGCGTGGAAGGGATTTTGGGTGGGTTCTATCACCGTGGTAATGGAAATAGTGAGCTTGCTTAGATAATGACTTAAGTGTAGTCTAATTAGATTATGTGCGGGCATATATGATTCATGATTCTTCACCATATCATTTATGATGTGAATTTTTAGTAATTGTTAGTTAAATTTATCTTTTATATGATTGTGCAGCCATCCAGAAATACTGAGGATGATGATGGCAATGATGGTTTGGATGCCAATGAGGAGTATGACCTTGATGAGGACGGAAATTGAGTGACCAACTAATCCCCTCTCTTTAATTTGAAATGTTCAAACATCAACTTACTTTCATGTTCAAGGATGATCGCTACTATATGATAGTTTAGGATTTGTGTTGGACTTGGTATTGTATGTGTTTGTGGACTTGTGGATTTTGTATTAATGGTTTTGTGGAGTTTGTGTTGATGGAATATGTGGAGTTTGTGTTAATGGAAATTGTGGAGGTTGATATGGTAATGGATACTGTGTTAATGAATTTTGTGGAGATTTGATGTAGTAATGGATTTTGTGTGTTTGATGAGTTGATGGATTTGTTGTATACAGGTTTGAGAAAAAAATGGGATTTGAAAAAAAGAGGCGGAATTATACTTCTTTTGTTTTATAATTTTAGTGACGATTATGATTTGTCGCTAAAAGCATAAAACATTAATAAACGGAATTTTTCCGTCACCGTTTATTTTAGTGACGTATTTCATGTGATGGAATTTTCCGTCACCAAATATTTTATATGAAATTTTAAAAAAAAATATTTGAAATATAAAATACATTTAGTGACGGAAATTTTCCGAATCATTAATTCCCTCACTAACTTTTTAGTGACGAGGTTTTACGTTACGGAATCGTGTGACGGAATTTTCCGTCACTAAAACTTTTTGTGACGGAAATTGCTTTTTTAGTGACGGAAATTTCCGTCACTAAAAACCTGTTTTCTTGTAGTGAATTTCAAATCACCTATATTTAATGTGTATGAAAAAACTAAGCATAGCTGTAGACAAAGACAAAGATATCATATTCCAAACAAACATTCGAAAGCTCCCTCAAATAGTGAAAATATTCTCTTGTGTTATGCAACTTCTTTCTACGTTAATGTAAATTTAGTTCATCAAAACAAAATAACAACATATATAGTGCCTCAGAAAGCTTACACATTTCTTTTTCTTTTTTTGGAGTCGTCTACGTTAATGTAATTTGGAAGCTTTTTGTGTGAAAAAGCAGACCTGGTGTATGGGAAGAAAGTGAGGAAGAAGCCATATCTCTGGTGGGATAGGATTGTTGCCGTTCCACTCATAAACCCCAAGTACCTGATAAATTGTTGGACCATACAAGAACGATGAACTCGTTAAGTATATCTTACAAAAAAAAAAAAAACTATAGCAGTGGAAGCGAACAGAAAATTTTTGGTTGCAATTAGTGATCATGAGCTGCGTTAGACTATTGCGGCGACTGGGAATACAGCCTTTCCAAAGGGTAAAACCACAATTCTTGAGTGCTAGCTAACCCCTTTAAGTCTCTTGTTATTCTAGTCGTTTTTTTTAGTGCAAGATTATGATGTGAACAATGGTACAGTGGTTGACGCTGCCACCAAAAAGCCCCTACCGAGAGCCACATTTTTCCCCAAGATGTAATGCCGGTAGCGCCACCACGTCAAGAATCCATCTTCTTGCTTTCTCCATGGCTCCCTCTCCACCATCCATCTTTTCTCTCAGCAACCTCATAGCCACATAATTAAGGGCTGTACTGAACATGCTGCTCGGTCCTTCTATGTGAAATCCCCAACCTCCATCTACATTCTGCCAAAAATTCAACAGTTCAGGAATGCCTGGTGATCTATAAAAAAGAAAATGTCTGGTGAAGTGTTCTTATATTTGTGTACATTAATATCACTATTTCAAAAGTCACAAGTGCATGTATGACTTGAAATTACTTTTGCAATAAATTGGCAAGTAAAAACAAACATACCTGATGGTTATAAATGTAACGACATAGTTCCCTTTGGTGTTCCTGCGACAAACCTGCGTCTAAGGCCCCTGTTACAGACAGGGCGATAACCTACACAAAGATGGAACTGCTTTAGCATAAAAGGCATAAGCTTCCATAAAGAGCGATTTCGAGGACTAGATTTGCTAATAGTAAATTTAAAAGTACTTAACTCAAAACTAATATATATATATGTATGTATACATATATATATATATATATATATATATATATATATGTATATATATATACATATATATGTATATATATATATATATATATATGTATATGTGTATATATATATATATATATATATATATATGTATATATGTATATATATATATATATATATATATGGGAGTTGATCCGTTGATAGCCCTAGCAAAATAGGAAAAGTTGTCAACGCAATCTGGCCATCCACGCGCGATCTGTGGACGGCCCAGATCTTTTTTTTACGTTTTTTTTAAGTTCGTCCTCCACATAATGTAGCGGATAATTTTTTGACAAAAATACCCTCGAGCTTAAAAGAGGCGCATGATACTACAATGCCCATCCGCTACTTAATGTAGCGGATGACTGGGCTCTCTTCTTACTTTCTCTCCCCCCCCCCCTCTTTTCTCTCATCATTATTCTGACATGTTTCTCTTTCTCTTTCTTTTCTCTCACCACTTTTTTAAGAACTTTGATTTAATTTCTTCCTCTTGGTTTTCTTGATTGAGGTTGTTGTTGACATGTTAATTTCTATCTAGGTTTTTCTTTTTCTTACTGATTTTCACGAAACCCATTTGAATCTGATCTATTTGTTGATACCCTCTTTCTGTTAGTTGAATTTTCTTCGAATTCAAGTTGAAAGCCCCTGCCTTTGGTTCTTTCTTCACGTCAAGATGGGTTTTTTGCCCTTTGGGTTTTTGTTTTATTCGTTTATGTACCAGTAGTTAGATTCCAGGTGACTTCAAACAGTTATGGTGTGCTTTGATTTGGTTGTCATGGGATTGAGAAATTTGGGTTGTCATGGGTTTTTATCTTTTCGTTTTTGATATAGGGTGATAGAAATGGAGGAGGCTGAAGAAGCTAATAAAGCAGCAATAGATAGTTGTCATAGGGTTGGCAGTCTGCTTGAAACTAGAGAACCAAGATTGCAAAAAACCCTTCAGCTTCTTTTGACTAATGGTCATAAAAACCCAAATCAAGAAACTGGTTCAAATGTTATAAGTACTCTGACTCTGGGATTTCCATTGATGGAAACAAGTTCAAGTGGTAAAACCCCCCTTCAATTTGTCCAACGAACACCGCCAGAAAATTTTCACTTCCTTCAACAACAACAGAAGTATCAACTTCAGCAGTAGCAGCAGCTGAAACAGCGAGCGGAGATGATGTTGGTTCGAGTTCCAAAAACTGTGACCGTATTCACCTTGAGAAAACCCTAGAACAAAATGGCAATCTGTTGACAGAAAATTTCATGAATGGTTCTAGGTGGATGTGCTAGTTTTGGAGTCTTTTTCACCAATGGCAATATGTTGCCAGCAAACTTCATGAAGATTTGTCCATCAGGATCAATGTAAGAAGAGAGGAAAGAGAGAAAGTCAGAATGAGAGAAGGGAGAGAGAAAGAGAAGACTAGTCCGCTAGCGGACACATTGATGACATAGAGAAAAAGTCATACCGCGTTAATGAGAGAAGGAAGAGAGAAAAAGCGAAGCGTACTGCCTTATTTGTCCGCTACATAATGTAGCGGATAAGCACTCTACTGTACTGGTTGAGGGTATTTTGTTAAAAAATTATCCGCTACATTATGTGGCGGACGGACTTAAAAAAAACGTAAAAAAAAGATATGGGCCGTCCACAAATCGCGCGTGGACGGCCAGATTGCGTTGGCAACTTCTCCTATTTTGCTAGCGCTATCAACAGATCAGCTCCATACACTACACCAAAACAGCTCTATGGTGACAAAAAGGCCTACGGTATAGAAGGAGTCGTAGGTAGAAGTCTTGTATTCCTACGGTTAATATTGTACCGTGGCCATAGGTACTGCTTCAAATTGAAAGGGGAATCTCGACGGTGCTTACCCGTGGGAATTGGGTGAACCTCGACGTCGCAAAGCCCACGGCTGCTTACCGTCGCGATAGGGGTCGACGATCAAGCGGGAGAATTTCGCTGGCATCATTTGGCAATTGGATTATCCCGGGCAATTGGTGATAGTTTGCTCAAAACCTAGTTTCACATATCTGAGTTCTCTCTCAATGGGTTACTCTCTGTCTCTGCCCCCATCTCTTTTTCTTTCCGACTCTCGCATCTCTGTCGTGAATCTGCCACAAGAACCACCTCTGAGCTCGCTGGTAGAACCTGACTACAAGCACCCACCTGCTACGGCCACCATTTTTGCGCTACGTTCTCAATCTGAGTTCAATCACAACTCTTAGGTAACTATCTTTTCATTAATTTTTGTTTCAACCATCTCCTTTGTAACGAATTATTCTACTGTTTCGACTTTCTATACCTGTTTTGCATTAATAGATGATTTTGTGTTAATTTTGTTAATTCTAGAAAAAGTTATGCCATCTCCTTCTTAATTTTGTATTACCTTTAGGGTTCCTACTCCGATGGAAATTTGGGGCTTTTCCATATAGGGTCGAATTTTGGTCTGATTTGGCCTCTTAGATTAGGAATATTGCGATTCATGAAATCGGGAATAGTGTTTAGGAATTTCTTTAGTAGAGTAGTGGTGGAATTATTGGTTTTCCAGAAGCTAAGCAATTGAGAAAATTGATCCCTCTACATGTTAAAGGTTTAGTTTCACTTAGTTGCCGTCAAATACATGGGGAGGTGATAGGACAAAATTTCCAGTCAATGACAAACCTGCAGTTCATCTCTGATTTGAGTTAAAAGCCCACCATTCTGCGCTGAAGACTATGTATTATAATCTTCATGTGTGAAACTACCATCTGTGTTGTATAATAACTATGTACACTGGACGTATGCAAAACAGGCTAAAAATAGAGAAGGGCCTCAAATTTCATTACAAGTGAAATTTCAACAGAAAACCACTCTACCCATTTTCGGTGTGCCTTTGTAAGGACCAAAAACAATCATATTGAAATCAGGAGAGTCCCAGTGGCAGGGGAAAAAAAGGATCATTAAGGATAGTACTTGCAGCTATGCAAAGTTTAGTCATTCCTTTTCTTAGTTTCCATCTCGTTAGTCTTGAATCATGTAGTTTCACCATCTTCTCTGTTGTTATTTTCCTCTTCCTGTCACTTTTATAATATTTTGTACAAGCATGAATTCCAGCATTCTTAAGCACTTGCACCTGACCCCTTTTCATATTGCAGGCACAGATACATGTTTGAACGAATTAATCTAGTTTTCCAGCGCCGTAGTTGAGTTAGAACCTTTGCTAAATTTCTTATTTTAGTTTCTGAAATTAGCTTTTTTTGCATTTGCTCAGCCTCCCTTAGCCTTTTGTGTACATTTTTCTTTTCCCAGATTCTTCCCTGGCTTGTTTTTTCATGAAATGGTGCCAAAGTATTACCAGACTTCATGGTAGTTTCCTCCCGATCCCACTTATCTAAAAGGTAACACTTTGTCATGGCTTCCCGCTCCGGTACAGAGGTGCTAATATCTAACATATATTGTGCACCGTTTGCGTTATCTGCTTGACTATAGACGTTCTTGCTTAAAATTTGTATAGAGTGAAAGTACTTCTTGCTAAACATATAAATGACGAAACTGCTTATGTTTCTCCATTTACTTCGTTTGTATCCTTTAAGCAACCTTATCCAGTCCTATTATGGCATTTGCATGTATCATAATCTTCTTTCCATTGTCAGAGATGCAGCATTCAGCCAAGATGCAGCATCAGTGACGGACACCTTGACACTGAACATATATAGACAGGTAATGCCCTAAAACTGCCTCGAATTACTTGTGTTCCAGGTAACTTGCTTTATTCAAGATCATTTTTTTTATTCAAGTTCTAGGTAAATTCACAAATGTTCAAGATTATGCCCTTGGTTACAAGGGATTGTTTACAATGATCATAAATGGTGCTGTATTCACACAAACTCTAACTGCTGCCCAAAGAATTCCTATAAAAGTATGTTGTGCATCCCCTCGAAACTCATCAAATCTTATCAAACTAATCAAACCCAAACAAGTAGATGACAAGAAAGTTCTTAAATCAAACTTTGCCAAATCATCTAAGGTATTGACCATGTGATTTGTTGCCTTCTATGCAGTTTTGCTGCGCTCTTTCCACTTTATCTCCACCAGCAACCCCGGCCTATATCTTCTTCTGGTCTCGCTTTGGTGCAACGCAACTATATCTGTTGAATTTATTTTGTATCTTCTTCCCCTTTTTTTTTTATTTCGATTTCACACCATACAATATTTTGTGGCTAGTTTGAATCCTATCTTCTTCTGCTCCTACATGATGGTATGCGATAATTAAAGTATGATGCGATGAATTGAGGGTTATTTGGTAGAGAAGTTATATGTTTATGATTGTGGTTCATAGGATTGCCCTGAAAATATGTTGGTGTCCCTGTGATTTTCTGCCTCAATCACAAAGTTTCTGTCTAAAAGAGGTGTATCTCTTGTCATAATAAAGTTTGAATCTAATAGAGGTGTATATCTTGCCCTGAAAATAGTTTGTCTCTTCTTATGAATTGTCATAATACTGGTGTATATCTTGTTGCTTGGTATGTTTTCTGTAGTTGTGAGTTATTAGATTTGCAAAAGCTTGTCCAAAGTTTTCATGAATTAGATGTCCATTGAGTCTACATGGTTATCGATTTTGGCAAGTTTATTTTGTCTAGTAGACTTTCAGAAGTTTCATTACCTAGTGTTCATTGTTATCTAATTTTAATTGAAGTATTTCATTGTTATCTAATTTAATTGAAGTATTTATGCTTGTACTTTTAGAAGGTTTTAGTGAAGTCCTGTATCCATGCAAACAGGGAGCATGTAGGTCTTTTATTAGATTTGGTTCTTTCTGCCCATAATTCATCTCAGCACATTTTGCTTTAGAAATATATAATTTTCAATCTACTACTAATGCTAGTTTGTAATTGGACTGCACTTACATCATGTCAGCTATTTTCTTTTTGAGTGATAAATAATGGAGATGTACTGCCTAAAAAAAATGCTGGATGCGAAAAATGACTGCACTTCACCTGTTTTATCCTTCCTTCATCTCCAGGTATGCTTTGCAACATAGAGCATTGGATGTTGTTTGAACGAAGCTTTCGACAAGCTGCATTCTAGGATTGCCCATTTCATGTTGCATAATAATTCTATTTGAATGCCAGCTATTTCCAGGTATTTTGACCACTAAACTTCTTAGTTATTGCTGTTAGATTAAGTTTTGTTGATAGCATATTGAGATTCTCCTGCTTTTCTCTATGAAATTGATGAATGTGAATTTTACCCTAGAGTGGGAAGGGAGGGGAGTGAGGTGGGTTGCTATGAGCCACAAAGATACAATCTTCTACTAGGAGGCCATGAGCCATGCAACATTGATATAGAAGTTGAAGGAAACTGCCATGGTATAATATAGCCAAGCTAGCTCTTCTTCATAATCAGTAGAGAAATCTTTCACAGAATATCCATGGACCTGCTACTTTTGAATAGGACTCATAATGCAAAATCTCTAGGAATTGTATCATCTTTTAAAGCCAGTAGCAGCTTCTTGCAATGCGCCTTTCTTTTCTCGAACTTAGTAGAATGAGTGATCATAACCAATTTCTTTGCTTCTTTTTTCTGCAAATAAGTTGCCAAATATTGCACGATACATCCAGAACTTTTGACACTATGGAGCATAATTTCTCATTTGTTAGTGACAATAGCCTGAATTTTTGTTAGCGGACAAGAAGAGCCTATATAAATAGCACCAGCTATTGCTGTGAAACATACCATGAAACGTTCATCGTGAGTATCTAGAGTTCCATGGAACAACAATAGAAGTACCAAAAAAGTAAAAAAAATGACTTAAGTATGAGCTCAATTATGGCACCTTTCCAACTTGGAAGAACAAAATTTTACCTATAAAAGGCAAAGAATCTGCTTCTTGAAATAAAATACGAAACAGGTACAAGCATTGAGATCACATCACAAGCAATTTCAACACCATGAATCCACAAGCAATATAAATTGTTGAGACCATTATTATGGGAAGTCAAGTTGTTTCGATTTAAACAATTGGATAAGATGCCTCCATAGCAATGCCACATAGACCTTCCTTGGCAGCAAAATCCCTTTCAGGTCAGAAATATCAGTTCTCGCCCCACCCGATGCCCGAGGAGTTCTTAAGTAACCAGAACTTTGTACCATTCTCTGTTGTTCCATACCCTGTCGCGGTAACAACGTGGTCCAAGTTAGTACCACAATCACCCGAATAGACACCGCCTTCGTAAAACATCAAATTGTCAGCTTCAATGGAAACAACAATAGGTTGGTTAGCCACGGCCAACAACAATGAAGACTCATTATTTGCAGGCACCATTTCATAACCAGTGATTGATGTTAGCTGCGTGGGAGCATTCTTTCGTGACATTGCACGTTCCATCAATGGCCACATAAGAGTAAGTGCTTTCGTTAGTAAGGCCATGGTTGCGCGTTATGTATTCAAAGGCAGTTTCTGTCTCTCCGCCTTCGGAGCCAAAGTCCTCGCCAGTTGTGTCACATTCCACTATTTCTTGTCCCGATAACGAGATCAATTTACCAGTTGTGAGCTGATTGATTCCTTCCATAGCTCCAGCAACCGCAAAAGCCCAGCAAGATCCTACCAAAAAAAGGAGAATGATTATATTTATGTTGGTGAAAGTTCGAATATGCCTAGCAAATTCTCACGAAAGGAGAGAAAGCCTGTCGATTGAGCTAAACTAGCAAGCACAAACTTGTTTCAGGGTGCATGGCTTCTAACGAAAGGAGAGAAGCCATGTTTGGATTTTCCTTTTGTAGGCAGGTGCCATCCTCCTATCATCAGTACCTGTACGAGGGTGACCCTTGTACTCCAATTTTGTTGTCTTTGTTTCAGCAAGCCTCTAGCTGTTTGATGGTGTTTTACTATAATTTCTGGGTGTTTGTTTCAATAAACTTGTGCTGCTAGAAGGCAAAAGTTAACGATCTTCGGGGTGTATTACCTGTTTGATGCAAAATTTATGAAAGCAAAAGATCATTAGAGTTGCTGTAACTTTTAGTTTGAAGTCAAAAACCATTTGTGAAAATGCAAAAAATGTTTCTCGAGTCAAATAAATTAATTATGTTCTACTATCGTTCATTTTTGTACTCCTTCTGCTTTATAATTTTGGTCCCTATTATATATCCTTTGCAAATTGTAGGATAAAGCAGAAATAACTCCTTCGCGCTGAGATGTTGTAATAAATGGAGGTAATAATGTTTGACTGCTGTAGCAGATACTTCACTTTCAATTTAGATCCAGTCATGTTATTGTTGAGAAATTGAGCATTCTCAAATTATTGGCTTAACCTCAGTTGGTCAAGCTCTCTGCCAGACTCTTCTTGTGAAATTACTGTCTATTTTCTCCTAATATTGCTTAGTCTTGTTTTCAATGGCAGTCTCTAATTATCTGAGAAATGGTTCGAGGGTAGCATATGCAATTGGTAGCAGGTACATCTATCATACTATGCCTGTTATCATCTACCCATTTTCTTTAATATTCATCATCTTGTTTGGCAAAATTTCTTTAGTGTATTTGGTAATTTAATAGTTTTTGGGATTGAAAGCACCACTTCACTCTAAGCTATGATTTACCTGGACCTTTTGAGTTATTGGGGAAGGTGTGTACATGGAAGGATTGTTTTGACTTGGTATTGCTCAACAGTTAGAGCCAAGCTAGTGGGATGACATGATAATGTCATTATATGATAAGTTTAAGAGAGTCCAAATCAGTTTTTTCTACTTGCAAAGATCATTCCCTTGTTCTTATATTTGTTTGCTCTTTGCAAATATTAGCAGAATGTGCATGCTCCTACTAGCTTTTGTTGATTGAATGTTGACGATGCACATGCCTTGCCTGCTAATTAGGGATGATTATTACAGTATATATCTCCTTAACTTAAAATATAAGTCCAATTATTTGGTACAACCTCTCAGTCATTGATGATGCTTTGTTTCATTTCGTAGGATGGTTATGATGGCCAGGAGCAAGATGCAAGCCCTGCGAATGAGGACTAGTTCCCATGAGTTGCTCGTGGTTCGCAACTAATGTGGGTGGATATATATAGTACCAGCTTCGACAGGATTATGACATAGAGATAATTTTTGAAATCAAGTGCTAGGACATGAAAATGATATGGAGATAGCTTTTGAATTTAATTAAGTGCTAGGACAGGAATATGATATGAAGATAGCTTTTGAATTTAATTAAGTGTTAGGACAGGAATATGATATGAAGATAGCTTTTGAATTTAATTAAGTGTTAGGACATGAATATGATATGGAGATAGCTTTTGAAATTAAGTGTTAGGACAGGGATATGATATGGAGATAGCTTTTGAAATTAAGTATGGAGATTGACGCTTTTGTATGGAATTTGGTGCACAAATTATTGTTATATAACATTGCACTATTTATGCAATTGAAAACATCTTTATAATCTTTCAGTTGTAGAACATGTTAATGATATTTCAATTGTACTTGCAGGTTATTGTGATAAAAAAAGATCCAGCATTCGATTAAAAAAAAAGATCCAGCACATGTACCTACGGTATAAACCGTAGGGAAAGGTTTGTGTCCTATTTTCTGGGCATTAATCCCTACGGTTTAAACCGTAGGGAAAGGCTTAAAAAAAGGCTACGATTTAACTTTAGCCTACGGAATGTACCGTAGGTATAGCTTAAGGTACCGATTTTCTGGGCATTAATCCCTACGGTTTAAACCGTAGGGAAAGGCTTAAAAATAAAGACTATGGTTTAACTTTAGCCTACGGAATGTACCGTAGGTATAGCTTAAGGTACCTATAGGGTAAGCATATCCCTACGGTATTGGCCGTAGGCATAGCATTCAAAAATAAAACTTAAGCCTACGGTTATACCGTAGGCTAATCCTACAAAATCGTCGCTATAAGTAGGTTAATACGAATTCAGCATAGATATTATGCCTACGGTTATACCGTAGGCATAACCTTAAATCCCGTAGGCATAGATCTAGGGCATCGCCACTTCTCCCTACGGTAGAGTACCGTAGGGATAGGCTATGCCTACGGGAAATGGCACCTATACCTACGGTACTGTACGATACTCATAGAATGTTGTCACGTCACCACTTACGTGAATATTCTCCTAACTCGCCATGTGAACTTTCTAATTTTGACTTTTTGAAAATATTTTCCATTTACTCACCTTTGTAATAATGACTTTGATTCTTTTTTTCTGTCTCTTCCTTCTCTCTTATTTAATTTGATTTGACTTTCTTTTTACCGTTTGAAATTCAATCAACTAATAGAAATTATACAAGTAGTTAGGTAAATCAAATAATTATGTAATTTGTTGAATCAAGCACTTGTCTACTCGTTTATTGATCATGTGTTGAGTGCAGGTATATAAACCATGACGAGGGTTTTTTTTTTTTTGGTTGAACGGAAATTGCATTAATACTATCAAACATTTACAAATTAAAAGAGCACAAACTAATGTTTGGCTCTGAAAAGTACAATAAGTACAGCAAAAAGCACATGAGTGGACAACATGGCTTTGGAGGAAATCAGAAAACATAAGTATTAGAGTTAATTACGCGGTTGACCAATGTATTATTACGCAAATTTCACTTTGACCACTGAACTTTGATTTGTGTCAAAGTGACCATTGGACTCTTTAATTTGTTCAATTAAGTCATTCCGTTAGGTTCAGTTAACAAAATGTCCGTTAAATCATTTAATTTAGGGGCAAATCCGTCGGTCTCTATTCTTTTTTTTCTTCCTCTTCTTCTTCCTCCTCCTCCTCTTCTTCTTCTTCATTCTTCTTTCTCGTTCGATGTCTTCAACCTCAACCAAGCATCAGCACCACCGAGCACAGCCACCGCTCCACCACCAACCACCACGCGCAACCGCGACACCAACCCAACACCACCACCAAGCGCAACCGCGACACCAACCCAACACCACCACCAAGCACAACCACCGCCATACCCACGACCACCTTCTATCCTCCACCATTAAACTCACAACCGCCACCAATACAGTCCACCACTACCACAAAAAAACTAACCCATTAACACCACAGATCTGGAACTTTAAAAAAACGATTTGAAAAGGAAACAATCCATCGCCGCAATCGGACGCCACAAAACCACCATAGCAGCTCTACATCGGCGCAATCGGAAGCCACAAACCGCCATACCAGCTCTCCATCGGCTCAACCACCGCATTACTATCCATCCAAATCCAAAAATTAACTGAGATCGTTGAGGGCAGGAACGAGACCCACGGTGCTTTCCGCTGGATAACTTTGATAGGCGATGATCACGATGGGCAATAGAACTGATGGTGGTCTTAGGTATGGCCGTACTTGTGCAGTACGTGACGGGTGGTTGAGATAGAGGAAGAATAGGAGAAGAAAAAGAAAAGTAGAAAAATGATAAAAATAAGAAAAGAAGTAATATAAAAAAGATTGAGTTTCTATGTTTTGACAATTTTGCCCCCACATGTGCCTCGCACATGGACACTTAACAAACTTTTTGTTAACTGAACCTAACGGAATGACTTAATTGAACAAATTAAAGAGTCCAATGGTTACTTTGACACAAATCAAAGTTCAGTGGTCAAAGTGAAATTTGCCTAATAGTACAGTGGTCAACCGCGTAATTAACTTTAAGTATTACCATTGTTAAATTTTGAAAATCCAAATCGAATGGTAACCGGGTGGAGAAGATACAACAGGGCATCAATTTCAGGGGCCGCATAGAATGACATTTTATATTACTGCCGCGGTTATCATCGGATCCAACAGAGATGGAGAGGGATCCAAACGTCAGATCTGAAAGTTCCGCAGCTCGAAGGGAAATAACTTCATCCCGCTCAGCTAGATCCGTCAACTTCAAACCACAATCCCGCCACATCGGACCCGCATCGGAGATCTCAACCGAAACCAACCGGATCGGAGGTCCGGTGACCGCGATGGATCTAAAAAACCTTTCAGATCTGAGGATAGCGAGTGGGAGGGAGTATTTTTGCGGCTGAAGGACTTCCGATCTATGGGGGGAGGAGGAGATCGGAGGGTGGAGGTGGGTGATAGCGGATGGAGGCTAAGGTGGGTTGCCTGTGAAGAGTGACCAAAAGACACAATGGGCAAAAGAAAGCAGAGGAGGCGAAGGAAGATTGGAGGGGCCTCCCCTTCCATCCATTCAGCCATGGATGCTGAAGGAGGAAGGGGCCGGCTGCTGGTTCACGTTTTCTTCTTTTTCTCTAGAGGGGCGGAGGAGAATTCAATTAGTGTTCGTCTTTAGAAGAGGGGACCATGACGAGGGTCTTGTGTACCCATATGTTATCTCCAAATATATTATAGTTTATGGTTCGTTAAAGTCGTAGGTTTGATTCATTAGGTTTGCGTGTGCATAGCGCTTTGTAGTTTTCTGGTAAACAAACCTTAATCATATTGCGTTATTATATTGGTCACTTATTATATTTGCTGTTAGTATTTGTTTTTAGGATCTTGGTCTTTTTAGTGTTTGTTTTTAAGGACTGGTATGTTATTGTTTCTTATTTTAATGTTCCATATTAGACTTGATTACCTTCTATAGTCTTTCTTCCATGTATTAGACTTGTATCTGCATGGGAAGTCTCTGAGAAACAAATAGACACGCTTTAAGCTTTTACTTCCATGTATACAGGCTGTGTTATTTATAACCTGTATTTCTTACAAGACTTTAGTTCAGTTCAAATTTGTTGGGAAATGGAGTAATGCAGGTGACGATATATATGGATTCTTCAAACTTTACTTAAGGTATTTGTAAATTTGATACAAATCTTAACAGATAACCATATCATACACCCACATCTGCATGTGAGGGGGGACGTAAAAAACGAAGTTGCGATCGACAGATGATGAACAGATAGCAATCTTCATGCATGCCTGTGGGTTGAATAGCAACTGACTTGATTATGATTAGCAGGTAGCAGATAACATAAGATGGAGTATGTAAAGAGGCAATCAAGAAGAGTGACTCACAAGGCCAGGGAGAAGGAACAAAATGCCAGCATAATCACCAGGCCAGAAGCCAGCGTCAGTCTGAAGTGTTGAGAAGTATCTTAAAGCCCTCCTCAATGTGGTTTCCACTGCTTCCTCGCCCACATCCTCCGAACTTCCCACCTTCACCTGTGGTGGTAACTTCTTCTCCAAGGGATGTTCTTTTGCAAACTACTTATAACCACCATAATTTAGAACCAAAAAAATAGCCATGACTTGGTTTGGAAGCTTCAATACATACTAGTAGTATGTATCTTACCTGCAATCTAAAAAGAAGATCAGAGCTTTCTTTAACTTGGAATCGGTTCTTAGTAAACTCCTCACGGAGTTTTTCGATTTGAGCTCGTTCCTCGGAAGTCCCGAGATCAGGGTGGAATTCCCAGAACTGTCTACCAAGATGATTATTATAGCTTTTAAGCTCAGGGTCATCCCTACCCTCCGAGTGTATAAGCTTCCACATTTTTCTCTTTTTCCCTCCTTATGTTTGCTACTTTAAATCAAATTCAGAGGTGCCAATCATCTTCTTATATACTGAGCAACCGTGTACCTGGCAAAATTCCTTTTTAGGAAAAGTATTAGATAAAGCAACTTCGTATGTTGTGAGTTTATGAGTACAAAGGGATGAAGAAGAATCAGAGTCCCACAACAGCTCATAGTTGACGTGGGTATTTTCTGAAAATTGACGATAAATTTTTAAGATTTACTATTTAGCTACTAAAACTCCCTATTGGGACACTTCATTCTACATACAAATTCAAGGGACACTTCATTCTACATACACTTCAACTGCATAATGTAGTATCCCTATAGGGACACTTCATTCTATGCATGCGACAGCCGAAACCCTTCCCCCCCCCCCCCCCGCCCGCGCTACCCGCAGCCGGAACAAGCAATTCTTTAATAATGTCATTTTCTTTATAGATATCAACTCGCTTGTAAACTATTCTATTTCTTGTGATATGTGCAACACTAACACAACGGTCAGTAGTCCCAATATTACTTGAGGAGAATGGTAATGCTGCCAGCAGTCGCCGACGATGGCTGCCGGCCGGCGGTGGGAGGGTGGTAGTGGTGGTCTTAAAATAAAAATCAAAACTGAAAACCGAAAACTCATTTTTGGAGTTTTAAAAAACAGCCATATTTTAAAAACTGGTTTTTAAAACTGAAAAAAAAAAACAAAAACTATGTGCCAAAAGCTTTTATTTTCTCCAGTTTACAAAACTGGAGAAAAAATTGAAAAAAATAAACGTTACCAAATAGAGCCCTAGATTCTCACAGCAAAGTGAATTTAGTTTGGCATCCATAAGCTACCATGTACTGCAACTTAGATTGAAAGTAAAACGAAAAAAGAAAAACACCTCATGGCGAATTGCAACGTATGCTTGAGCCTGATATCATGACTATAAAAAGGGTTTCTGGGAAGTTTACGTTGGACTAACAAACAAACAAACAAATTGTTTAACGTTGAAAGACTTGTCCAACGTCGCTGATGATATGATTTTGCTGGCGGGCGGGAACTGATAAGCACTGCTTGGCTTTATATGATATGCATCTTTTATGGGTTTGGTAGCTGAAAAGTCTACCACAATACTGTATATGGTGGGAACAAGGATATGTGGTCTTTTCAAAGTGTTCAGTGATAAGTTTAGACGTTGGGTATCTATAAAAAAAAGTCTTTTTTTCTTCGGTAATAAGAGAAAAAGTCATTTTGTATATATCACAAGAATAAAGATTCTTTTACTGTACAATATTGATCTTGTAACAGTTTTAGTGATAAAAGATTAATATCTGAAAAAGTATTTTGTCGCTGTTGTTAAAAGTTATAGTAACAATCTTTCGTCGTAAAGTCTTTTTTAATTATTTTTTCGGCCAGACTTGACGAATTGACAATCTAGAGAGATGAGTCCCTTGAAAATGTCATGTCAATTTTCTTATAGATATCAACTCACTTGAAATTCCATTAAAAGCTACTTTAGTAGCCTCGTAACGCTATAAAATATTACAGATGTTTACCTGACAAGGACGTATACCTGATGTTTACCTTTCAATGGCATCTACGTTTTAGAAGATCAACAGGACACTTAAAAATGATGGAGGGTTTACTTTTCTCTGCAAGTTGGTTTCTTCTTTCCATGGGCCAGACTAATTTAGAAAAATCAATAATGCAGTGGCCATGCATGGATGGCCATCTGGCTAGAATAATACAAAAGTTAAGATTTACATGATCAAGTAGAATTTTCAAGATATTTGTCTTCTTTGAGTTTTGCGATGGCAGTGTCTCTCAAGACATTTGCCTTCTTTTAAGTTTAAGATTTACATGATCAAGTAGAATTTTCAACATAGGTAGCATCTAAAATAGGAGCTAGAATAGTCCTACGTGTAGCATGTTGAGTTACATAGCAAATACAAGTAGAGTTTACTAAAACAAGGGTGACGATATCAACATATATCTCGTGGATTAAGTTTATTCTTTTAATTTTGAGTATTTTCAAGGCGTCAATTGCCGAACAAAAGTCCTAATAGGTTAACATAACTCTTGAAAGATTACCGTTGTTTTAACGGGACTTATATCTTGGCAAGGGTAGTTTTATTAGTTTCTTAACTCGACGCTTTGAAGCGCTCCCGTAGTCATCTAATTCAGTATTCCTCATGCTACTATAAAGTCAAAGCCGAAAGAATGTTGCTTAGTCATTTGTTTACTTGAACGGCCTCTTAACTCGTCGGAAGAACTTTTAAATTTTTACTTTTTAAAATAATTTTGAATTTACTCTCCTTTTTTATTATGATTCATATATTTATTTATTTATATTGGCACTATCTCTTAGCTATTCAATTCAATTTGATTTGAATTCTCTCTCTCTCTCTCTCTCTCTCTCTCTCTCACACACACACACACAAACACACAATTTAAATAATCTCAATAATTCATATATCTCTTTTTATCTAACTTTTTTGGACATGTATACTTCTTTTCTCCCTACTTCATTCTAAATTTCATATCACTCATAGCCATACTGCTAGATGGTGGGCTATCCAGGATGGCTTGAGTCTCGCATGGAACAACAATTACCGGAACATCTTACTTGAAGTCGATGATATGAGTGTGGTCCATTATCTATTACATGATGTACCCCCGCCTCGTTATTTGGCCTTTTAGTCTTGACTCTGAGCTCTACTTAGACGTACTTGGTAGGTACATATTTTCTATGCCTACAGAGAAACAAACTTTTGCGCGAACCAAATGGCAAAGCAGGCAGGTGATCAGCGACATGCATTCCACCTGTGGAAACATGTGCCAATCTTTTTGTATAACCTATTGCAACATAATGCTAATGGGAGAGTCACCCCACCTTATGTACCCCACCTTATGTGACTCAAAATGCTTGTTAAATAAAAAGTAATCGTCTTTTCTAAAAAAAAAAAGAACATACCCCAAGCTAATTTGATGTTTTGATTCAAAATAGAAGGTCTCATATTTCGGTTTTGTAGACTAATTCCTATTATCTCCAATATTTTTGCATTTTGTTTTTATATATTATTTATTACACTTATACTATATATATCTATATATCTATATATCTATATATATATATATATACACACACACACACAATATGAAGTTACATTTTTTAAACCCATCACTAAATTAATAGCAAATTATTTGCAATTTCATTCTTAAATTTTACAATCAAATTCGTAATTCCCTCTTTTTCTTTCTCTTCTATTAAACGCGTGTTCTCTCTCTCTCTCTCTTGATTGTGGCACAAGAATCCACCCGTTTCAAGAAGTTAAATTATCTCTTTTCATGTTACTTGAAACATAAAAACAAAAAGTCTCATCTTCCTTCAAAGAGGTAACATTTAGTAGTGCTTCTTTGTATATTGGTTTGAGAGCAACACTGTAAAGCTCTTATCAAGTGGTTTAGAAATAATATTTGCATCCTCATGTATCTTTTGTTTATTATTCTTTTTGTTACTAAAAATGTATTCTGGTTTAAGACAATTGTTAGCTTTTACCGATGACCATAAGGTTAAAAAAAGACTTGGTTTAGTAATTTTATAACCGTAATATTGTATTCCGTGTACAATGCACGGGGTCAAAACTATTTTATATCGTTTTTAAATATATGTTTTTGCGCACTTGTGTCCGCATCGGCCCCTTCAGCCCTAACATGTCACGGCAGTGCACAAGATCTCAGGAATTCGCTATAAAAGAACGAAAAACTAATTCCAGCATCCACGTGGTACATACACCATTGAACTATAGTGCTTTGCAAAGTTCCTTCAGAAATACTCCGTACTAATTACCCCCAATTATGTTCAAACTCCAAAGTATCAAGTGCCTTAACATTTGCAAGTGGTCTCACATAGGGGTACAATTTGGGCTGATTTAGGATGGGCTTTAACCAACCCAGCCCAAATATGGACAAGCTTTAACCCATTAAACCCAACTAATTTTAAAATGGGTTGGTCTGAGCTGGGTCAATAATTAAATGAGCTGAATTGGGTCAAACCCATTAAAACCATCCCAACCCATTCTAACCCAAAAGAAAAAAGGAACCAGGTTACAAAGAGTCAAAGACCTCTTTCGTTCTTTCAATCCTCCTTCCCAATTACAGTCGGCACTCACCAATTTTGCCCAAATCGATTTCTAGGGTTCCAAAATTCGGTCACCTCACCGTCAGTCTTTGCCCTCTCTGGATCACTACAGATAGAAAGAAGGGCTAGTTCTTGAAAGAATAGCTACTCGCTACCTGCTCCATTCATGTGCTTCTCCGGCGAAGACACAGTGGCCTCGTCTCTGTTTTAGCAGCTGCAATAGTTCACGCTGTTCAACCCCCTATTATCTCCTAAGCTTGAGGTACTATATGAATTTAAACTTTGTTGCCCTGATTTCGTGAATTTAAATTTGTTGCCCCGATTGCTTCTTAAAATGCAACTTAGGTTGTTTGTTGTTTGGACCTTTTGTTTGTGTTCTTCTTCCTCTTCTTGGCTGTTGTTAAGTTTATTGGACAGAAAATTAGCAGCTGGATGCTTTTCGTATCACTGTGTTTGTGCAACTGTCAAGAACTTTTGAGTTCATGTTTTGTGTTTTGTGAGAAGACATGAATTGGACCGACCCTATTTTTCCCTCGATGGAAGTGGTTTATGGATATCATGCTAATCTCCTCTTTTGAACATTTGTTCCTTGGTCTGTAGAAAAGTGGAATATTGCTGAGTAATGCTGTCTTTGTTAAATTTGCTTACCAAACTCTGAAATAATGCCATAAACCTCTTTGGTTACTATTACTCTCCAATTCCATCATTTCGGCTGTGTTACTAATTATGCTTCATTTGGTTACTGTTATCTGCATTTTCAAATTCTTGTTTATGAGTTTTTCTTTTTTCAGTTAATTACCGTTCCCAAATTCTGCTTTGAAATAAACAAATACAAAATCATTCAGCCTCTATTTGTAAATATGTTATTGAAATTGCTTTCATTCATTTTCACTTATAAACCATTTAATAAAAAATGGGTATTCAAATGACACACACACATACATACAAAAGCATATAGTGGATCATAGCTGGAATACGATTTTATGTTTGAACTATTAGCCGCGAGAATATCCATGCCCATAGTGGATCATAGCTGGAATACGATTTTAAGACACACCAAAAGCATGTCTTAATGCGATGCTAATCTTCCATTTTGCATATCATGTATACAGTTCATTATGTAGAAATAGCGCAAACATGAAAATTGATATATACTGTTCATAGTGTATAGATAGCACCAAAAGAGATTTTTAAATGATGTTGTTTCGGCTTTGACCGCTTGGTTTGTACAGCCCATGCTTTTTAGGCCATCAACTCTATATGCTTTGTCATTCAATCATGTATGTCTCCCATTAAACAGCACAAACTCTTTGTTTATGTCTTTGGCTGATCTGGTAACTTTATATTCTGTAACTTTTACATCATTTACATGCTGAAAGGGACAATTTCATGGTACTTGTGCTACAACATAAGACATAACAAGATTTTTTATTTATTGCTGATTTGAGGTAAATACCATCTAAATTGAACAATTATGGCTGCTTTTTCCATAATCTAAGTCTCACTGTAGAAAGTGGTTTTAGATTTTCTAATGTAATCACTGATAACTTATTTGCTACTAAGTTGCTAGATCCAATCACTAAGTTGCTACAAACAGCAACTATATAACTTCTTTTTTGAGAAAGGTAGATAATATTAGCACAGGTTGCATCAAACTCGTCGATCATGAGCATATCATTTTTTCTCTTCTTCCAAACATGAGCATTCTTGTTCAATACTTATGGATGAATGCAACTCTACAACATCTGGTTCCATGGTGAGCCCTAAAGAAGGAAATCGGAGCGGCATGGGTAAAAGTAAGCGAAAAAAAACTTATGCGACATCATCTCATGTTTGGGATCATTATGATAAGTTGAAAAATGATGAAGGTCTAGTTATTGAAGCAGTTTGTAAGTACTGTAGTAGAGTGTTTGCGACGTGTAATGACAAGGGGAGCTTTGGAACTAGTACACTCATGAGACATGTCTATAATAGTTGTAAGGGATACCAAAAATCGCTTGCATCTCACTCATCAACCGACAATAGTGATTTGTGATTTATCATTTTTTTTTGTAGCACTTGCTGAAGCGATTGCAACACTCACTCTAGCAAGTCAGACAAGTAATACAAAAGAATGTTGATGCTAGTTTAAGAGTGTAAGTCAACTTTATTGGTTAATTAAGTATATCATTTTATTCAACCATTGATATGTATGCTATTCTTTTTGTGCAGGAGGCTGCAACTATCAAGTTTGGTGGCAAGGCTTGGTGTCTTCACAAATTAGCTTGGAATTTTATTTCTGCTTTAAGAATACTAGGACCTTTTGTTAATGATTTTATTACTTCACATGTGATTTAAAGACATGGATGAGTTGAAGTGGGAGGGGTTTTACTGTATTTTTTTTTTTCTAAGCAAGACTTAAGATAACAGAACTTAAAAAAAGTACAGGGAGAAGAAAACTAGTTCCCATCTTCATCCATTAACAAAAGGGGGAAGATGGATGAGGTGGGAACTAGGCCAAAAAACTCGTTTACAGCAGCCCATCTGGCTAGATTATGCGCTAACCTATTAGCAAATCTACTAACTTTTAAGAACGTCCAACAATTGAATCTTTTGAGCATGTCCTTGGATTCCTCCACCACTGCAAAGCAAGACCAACTTGGTGTTGAATCGCAATTATTCATCCACTCCACAATCACTGAAGCATCGCCTTCAAACACCACATTCAAGCACTTCATCCTTGTAGCCAGTTTGATCGCAAGGAGAGCTGCTGTTGCTTCTGCCATTTCCGCATTCATTGGAGGGGACGCTTGAGCTTGGGCAGCTACAATCAATCCATCATGGTTTCTGATGATCGCCGCTTGGATGGTTTTATCCATTCTGATAGCTGCGTCAAAGTTGACTCGGAGCCAATTCTTTGGAATCGAAGGGCTGGACTGCAATGAGTTGGGTGATGGTGGTTTGGGAAAAAGAGCTAGCAAACTACTACTGAAAGCTATTTTCACTTGTTTGATGACTTGTTCCAGTGATGGTTCAATATTCAGAAAAACCTTGCGATTGCGAGTCCACCAAAGATGATCAATAAGAGTGCAGGCAAAAAGGGTGTATTGGTGCTTTGTGTGATTATCACTGAAGATTGGTAAAATTGGGTTGATTATGAATTCCAGCCAAAAAGGAATCTTTGATATGACTTGAGCAGAGGATGGGGCAGTAAAAGGGGGAGGCCGAAAGTAGTCATGAGACGCTAGCCAAATAGCTCGGGAAAAAGGACATGTGATGAACAGATGGACCGGAGATTCAAACTCAGAAGAACATAAGGGACAAGAGGTGTCCATACCTGGATTGAAAATTTGAATTTTGAGGCGAACTGGTAATATGTCCCAAGCAATTTTCCAGACCAACAATTTGTGTCGTTCCCGTAATTTCGCTTTCCACATCAACTTCCAGAAATGCAGGGAATCAGAGTGATGAGATCGGAACCTATTTTCGTTTTCCGAAAGATAAGCTGCTTTAGAAGAGAACTTCCCGGATTTGGATGGGATCCAGGCTAAGAAATCCTGGGGTTTAGATAAAGAGATTCTAATATTAAGAATTTCGTTGATGACGGAATCCGGGAAGAAGTGATGCAATTTCAGCCTATTCCATGTGCCGGTTTGTTGATCGATAAGGTCCGAAACCCTTGAGATGCGCTGATTGGAGGCTGGAGAAACTGGAGCTTTAAATCCTTGCAAAGTAGAGATCCATGGGTCATTTCGGAAATCAATAGATGTACCATTGCCCACGATGAAGCAGGCACCTTTCTGTATTGTTTTTTGGCTAGACATGATTCCTTTCCATAACCAAGAGGCTCCTCTAGGCGGCGAGTGGTCCAGGAAGGAGGATTTTTTGAGATACTTTGCTGCCATCATCCGAACCCACATTTTCCCAGGGCAATTGAGCACTGTCCATCCAAGCTTAGCGATTAAAGCTTTGTTAACCTCTCTCATTAGTTTGAAGCCCAATAAGCCACAATGTTTGGCAGTACAAATAGAACTCCATGCCTTTGGGCAGTAGGAGTGCTTAGCGGACTCCTTGTGTCCCCACCAAAATCGCCTTATAGCACTATCAATGTTATCACAGACAGCTGTAGGAAGAACGAAGGTAGACATTGTGTAAGTTGGAATAGCCAAAGCCACAGCTTTAATTAATGTACTCCTACCCGCCTGGGATAGACACTTTGCCTTCCAACCACTGAGCCTATGGTTAACTCTTTCCGTAATAGATTTGAACAAACTCACTTTGTTATGGTTGGTGAAAATAGGAAGCCCCAAATACTTATCATTTTGGGGGGCTTGTTTCAGCTCCAACTGTGCACAAAGATCCCGGCGTTGATTAGAAGCCATGTTCTTGCTAAAGAAGACACGAGATTTGCTTCGGTTAATTTTCTGACCAGACCAAGCTTCATATTTACAGAGGCATCTGAGAATCGCATCTGCTTCATATTCATTTGCCCTGCAAAATAGGATAATATCGTCAGCAAAAAGCAGGTGAGTTATGGGGGGGCTTCCACGACTAGCTCGAATGCCATGAACATGGCCTTGTTGCTCCTCTCGAAGAATCAATCGGGTTAAGACTTTCGCACCTAGAATGAATAGGAACGGGGACAGAGGGTCTCCTTGCCGAAGGCCTCGGGACGGATGAAAATAACCATGAGGGGATCCATTAATAAGCGTCGAGAAGGAAACTGTGCTTAAACATTGATTGACCCATTCAATCCATCGGCTATCAAAGCCGAATTTGATCAGGACCGCAAGTATAAAGCCCCGTTCCATCTTGTCGTATGCCTTTTCCATATCGAGTTTGATTGCCATAAGTCCGCTCTTCCCTTTCTTATGTCTCATGGTATGCCACAGTTCTTGGACCATGATGATGTTGTCACTTATCATCCGATTCGGTACAAAAGCTGCTTGGAGGGGCGAGATTAACTTGTTTAGAACAGATTGCAGCCGAGACGCCAGGATTTTGGAGATGAGCTTGTAGTTGGTATTGCACAAACTAATCGAACGGAAGTGGTTGACAGAAGAAGGATTTTCTAGCTTAGGAATGAGAGCAATATGCGTGTGGTTCTGTTCCTTAAGAAGATGACGACCAGTGAAGAAGGATTTTACACTATTGATCACATCAGACTTCGTAATACGTCAGTAGAATTTATAGAAAACCGATGTCATACCATCTGGCCCCGGAGCTTTATAAGTGCCCAGATTTTTTAGAATCATACCAATTTCAGAGTCAGAAGGAGTTGCACATAACATCTCATGGTCCGCTTCCGAGAGTACAGGCTGAAAAAGATTCTCCAGATCGAGAGGGAAATACGGATTGGAACTTATGGAGACTGAGAGAAAATGATCATTGAAGCAGTTACCAATCTGCTTCGGTCCTTTAATCCAGACGCCCTTATTGTTTTTGATACAATCAAGCGCATTTCGTCGTCTTCTGACTATAGTAGTCAGATGGAAGAATCTAGTATTGCGATCACCTTCTAAGATCTTCTGAAATCGGGATTTTTCCATCCAAAGCAATTCCTCCTTCTTCAATTCTTCATCCAATGACATCTGCAGGTTAGCTTCACGGGCTAGGTTGGAATGATTTGGCTCTTCTTTTTGGACCTGATCAATAGCCTCCGACAGTGCTTTAATATTTGCTTGGACATTACCAAAATGGGAAGAATTCCAAGCCTTAAGAGCACACCGAACATTTTTGAGTTTTTGACATAGAATGAATTGAGGAGAGCCTCGAACATGAATCCTCCAAGCATGATCCACGACGTAATGACTAGTGTGATCTCTAGTCCAGCAAGCCAGAAATTTAAAAGGTTTGGGGAACTGAGGAGTAAGTTCAATGGTGCTAAGAACAAGAGTACTATGATCAGATTGGTGGGCCGGCAGATGATGAATAGAGGCGTTGGGGAAGAGAAGACGCCAGGCCGGATTTGCAAGACCACGCTCCTTGATGTTAGCTAGCATAGGCCTTTTGTTGTTCCACGTGAACGGATTGCCAGAAAAGCCAAGGTCAATCAGCTCCATTTCATTTATTACCGAAATGAGACCCCCTGTTGATGTTGAAGCAAACGGCCGTCCTCCAACTTTCTCTGATGAGACCCCCTGTTGATGTTATAGTCACCAATACCCATCCATGGGCTTGAGAACGACTCAACGATTTTTCTAAGATTCTCCCAAAACACCGGTTTTTCCTGTTGGTAAGGGGTAGAGATGTCAAAGGGCCGGGCTTGGGCCGGCCCAGCCCAAGCCCATCGGGCCTGCTGTCGGGCCGGGCCGGGGCCGGGCCAGTGGGGCTGCCAACCGGGTCAGGCCGGGCCGGGCCTGCCGAAGGGAAACCTAGGCCCTGGCCCTAGGCCCAATATCTAGGGCCGGGCTTGGGCCGGGCCCGGGCCCAAAAAAATTTTTTCTTCTTGTTATTCAATTTCAAATTCCATCTCTAGCCTCTAGGCAATATTCACAATTTAACGAACCTAATCTTTATCCTTTTATTTCATTATAAGTAATATACATATGTATGTATGTATATAATAATAATATTTGTTAGCCATTATATTTTTTATTATATGTTAAACATTTTCATACTCTTCTTGGTGAGCTTTATTAATAAAATCTTAACACATAACAATTTATATAGAAAAATAATAAATGTGTTCATAGGCCCTCCTCCTTTTATCCGGGCTTGGGACCGGCTGCTTGTAAACAAACAGACAAAGTTACCTATTTTTTTATATATACGAAAAAATATATATCTTGCTTGTAAAAAATTATTTTATATATATGGAAAAAAAGTATATTTTGTGAAAAAATTTATTCTTAAAACTTTAACAGTCAAAATAATAATGCATGTCTATCCAAAATATCAGCAATCAAAGATCAAGAAATCTGCAACGTCAACCAAAAGGATCAAAAGAGGAAAATAAAAACAAATTACCTAATCATCCGGAAGTATTTCAATATCCGAGTCACTGCTCTTCCTATCATCAATCGGTTTATCTTGCTCGCGGTAATTCGCATCAAGATAATCCTTCCAACATACACATAGCTCGAGCGACTCGGGGTTAAGACGACTCCTCCTGTCATCCAAAACCCTCCCGCTTGCTGAAAATGCCGACTCTGAAGCAACCGTGGAGGCTTGCACTGGCAGTACATCCCGTGCAATTTGGGATAAAGTTTTATACATGTTTTGATTTTGTTTCCAAAAATTTAACAAATTAAAATTAACCTGTTCTTGCCTTGATAAATCAGAATAATGATCAGTATTTGAATATACACCAATCTCATTAAAAGAGGAAAAATTATACGAACCTCCCGAATTAGAAGTACCTTCACCTGGTAGTTGTCTTGCTACTAGATGTTCAAAGCCTTGAAGGTATGGCGCATAATACCTCTCAGCAGTGGATGATGATGTAGCTCGTCCGCGCACGTCAGCAGAATTACGATAGAGGTTGAACAAGTCCTCAAACCTCTTGCTCACTTTTGCTGTGAGCAAGGTTGTGTCCTCTGCTGTGTAGTGCATTAATTTCGATATCTCTTGTATCGAGGCGTTCACGCCATGCAACTTTAACCTAGGATCTAAACAAGTAGCCACAGTAAAAATAGCAGGCAGTTTACTCCAATATTTATTAAATTTTTGATCCATCACTTGTACTATTTCCCTAAAGGGTCCTATATATCTCCATTTTGTTAACATTGTAGCCATCTTCAGAATTTCTATTACAGCGAGAGGAGAGGTGGGATAGTACGTACCAGACAATAAATTGGTAGACGTGTAGAATACCTCCAAAAATTCAGCTAGGTATGTGGCCATCTGCCATTCCTCTTGAGTTGGCAAGCCGGCTAGGAACTGGGTTAGTAGAAAATGCGTGTAGACTTCTCGGTATGCCAGAATGTGTAAAAGCATGTGGTATGTAGAGTTCCACCTGTGGACCACATCTGTAACTGCTCTCCTGCGAGGCATATTATATTGAACACACAACGTTTTAAATTGTTGTGTTCTCAAACTCGAGCCATTAACATACGATGTCATACCCCTCAGTTTGAGCAGAATATCTCCTGCAGCAGCTAAACCATCTTGAACAATTAAATTAATAATGTGACAAACACAACGAACATGAAATACTTCACCATGAAGTACAGGTTGAAGCGTCTCCTTTAAAGCTGCAACAGCAGCTTTATTATTAGAAGCATTATCAAAACTAACACTCATAATCTTATCCTTAATTTTAAATGTGTTGCATGCTTTTAATATAAGAGTAGCAATGTTCATTCCATCGTGCGGATAAGGGAAGTGCTCGAAAGCGATGATTCTCTTGTGCATAACCCAATCTGCATCAATCCAATGAGCGGTCACACAAGAATAACTAACAAAAGTATAAGGAGATTGCCAAATATCAGAAGTAAGACTAACTTTACCGTCAAATTTATCGAAATAATCGATAAGGCGTGCTTTAGCAGCCTTGTACTGTCGGAGTGCATCGGATCTAGTTGTGTTTCTAGTAACCTTTTTGTACAAAGGTTGGACGTATGTGTTCATATATCTAGAGTACTTAGGATTATCGGCAAAAGAAAAAGGTTGTTCATCATGAATAACAAATTCAGCGAGACCGTCTCTTTGCTCTCGCTGATTATAAACAAATAACTTACCGTCAAAAGATAACTGCGTTTGGGTAGGTTCGACGTGGCCTTGTCGAGGTGCACACTGAGGGTAATGCCTGTTAAGATGTCCATTACCACTACCAGTCGAAAATAATTTAAGACAGTACTTACATCGAGCTTTTCGGGTGTCGTCCACCGTAACTACGTCGAAATGATTCCAACACTCGGCTTTCTTCTTTTTCCCCTTCTGGACTTCTGGCACGTTATCGGAGGCATTGCTCGGCCCTTCTTCATCATGACCAGGCATAGGGTTGAGATTATGCCACTGAGTAGTAGCTTCGCCAACCGAGCTGCGTCCTTGACTATAATGCGGGGGGTCTTCATCAGGCGTGTATTCAAAATCTGGAATGTTTTGATTGAACTCCCAATTGGCTTGAGTATCTATCATAGAGCCTGTACTCATTCGTCCACGAATGAATGGTTGTGTTGGTGCTTGGATTGGTGTTTGTGATGGCCGTGGCGCTGGCGCTTCTGCTGGTGGTGGTGCTTGCGATGATGATGATTTCTTTCGTGATGACGTTACACGCCTCATTTTCTTCAATATTCCAGCCATATTTCACGCTAAAATTTGTAAAAGTAACTAAATACACAAGTATAAGAGTAGTAATAAGAAATAACAATTAAAAGAATGAACGAGTAACAAATATTAGAGAGTTAGTAATTAAAAAGAATTTAGCAAGACTAGTAATTAATAAACAAGAGTACTAATTAGTAAATACTAGTAGTAATTAAAAGAATGAACGAGTAACAAATATTAGAGAGTTAGTAATTAAAAAGAATTTAGCAAGACTAGTAATTAATAAACAAGAGTACTAATTAGTAAATACTAGTAGTAATTAGCAAGAGTAGTAATTGGAGAGGAAAATAGTAGCAAAGCTTGTTGTGAGAATAAGAAGAGAGTAAGAAGATTGGTGTGAAAAATTAGAGAGAAATGGTGTGAATTTATAGATTTTAGAAACTTCACAAAAGACCAAAATACCCCTACAAACTATCCGTTTATAGTTGTTGGGGAGGGTAAAAGTGTAAAGGAGTTGAAAAATATAGGTTAGACTAAAATACCCCCCAAACTAGCCGTTATATAGCTGTTGGGGGGGTAAAAGTGGAAGTTTGGAAAAGGGGGAGAAGAAAAGGGGGGAAAAGCAAAAGATTCAAAAAATGTGGGGCCAAAATCGGGCCAAAACCCGGGCCGCAGACCGGGCCAGGTAACCGGGCCGAAGACCGGGCCAAGCCCGGGCCGAAACCGGGCTGGGCCAAAACCGGGCCGTGCCGGGCCGGGCCGTTTTTCCAGATTCTTCAGGCCTGGTCCAGGCCCAGGCCCCAGGCCCTATGTGTGCGGGCTTCTACTGTTCATCCACGGGGCCGGGCCGGGTCGGGCCAGCCCGCGGGCCGCCCGGCCCGTTTGACACCTCTAGTAAGGGGGACCGTAGACAGTCGACAACAACCACAGAGTTGTTGGTGGATCAGAAAATATGATAGCATTGATGAAATTTGACGAGCCAAAGATTATTTCTAGGTCCACACCTGGCTTCCAAGCCAGGCAGAGACCTCCAGCAGAGCGAACGGGGTTGACGCAGTAGTTATGAGAGAAGCCTAAAGAGTAGAGAAGGGGAATGAGAGAAGTAGAAGACAATTTGGTTTCAGAGAGAGAGAGAATATCAGGAAAGCAGCTTGTGACAAGCCTACGGAGGGCCCGAACCTTCTTTTTGGTTCCAAGCCCTCGACAGTTTCTGGATAAGACTAACATGGGGGAGGTGGTTGAAGGACTACACCTTCTTCCACATGAGAGATACGAGGACTTCCAACGGCTGTTGGTGAGGAGCAAGAGGTGAAATTTTGCTTTTGTAGTCTCGCAAGTTGTTTGAGAGATGGTTTCTTGTATTGGGGCTTCTTTTTTGTGGTGCTGGGATGCATAGGAGCAGGTTGCGGGTTAGGTTCAAGTTGGGTTGGGCCTAAGGAAATTGTAGTGGGCTTGAGTTTCTTTGGGTTGCCTAGAGACAGCAGGCTCAATTTTCTTTTTTGGGGTTGGTTTGGGCCTGGTTCATGGGAGGGGATGATGTTATGGGCCAAAACATGAGTGATGATTTGTTTAGGAGATGGGTAACCAGGAGTGTCCTGTAGGTTTTCGGATGGGTCAACTAACTTAGGAGAGTTAGTTTGGCCAGGATGGGAAAAGTTGGGTGTCAGCGCTTGAATCACGACCTTTGCAGAGGGAGTAGTTTGATGAAAGGGGGGGTGTGTCTCTACTGAGAGAGGGTCAGAGATGGGAGGGACAGGGTTGAGTTTGATTTGGACTGTACCTACCTGCTGAGAGGAAAAGCTGGGAGCATCGTGGTTGTGGTCAGAGGTAAGTGTCTCGGGGATGGAGCTCGTAGGTGGCATTTTCGGGCCGAGTGCCATGTCCTGTTCCGGTTGAGCCAAGCAATCCCCTAACGCCGGTGAAGAGCTCACCGAGAAGAGGTTCTGTAGAGTTGGATTTCGCTTCGGGGGAAGCCAATCCCCTTCATAAGAGGTTCTGATCCACGGTCCGTAAGGACGAGGAGCTCCCACAATGTTCCAATTAGCCAGCGGATCAGCTTGTTGGTGGCACCATTTTTGGACATGTCCAAGATGACCACAACCGAAGCACAGATCTGGAAGTCGTTCATAACGAAAATGAACCCAGATGTCCTGTAGTCCCTTCCTCTTCATGATAAAGCCTTTGGGAAGAGCTTCCTCAACATTGATTTCAACTCTGAGGCGCATGTACCCTTTCACTCCAATTTTTCCTTCTTTGGATCTTTCAATTTCCAGTAGGTTGCCCAATCTGTTTGCTATTGTTTGTGCATTGTTCATCGTCATTTTATTGGGTGGAAGACCACAGACCCTTACCCAAAAAGGAGAGAGGTGAAGAGGGATTTCTTGTATTGCCACATCTGATGGCCATTCGCGAAGAGCCAGATGCGCTCCCATGATCGACCAAGGTCGGTTTTCCAGAATTCGATGCATATCTTGTTCATTGTTGAAGATGAACAGTAGACAATTGTCTTGTTCCCAGATTTTGAAGCCATGGGTCGGATTCCATGCTCGTTGGATAATACTTTTGACCCCATGGTGATTGAGCATTTTGTCGCTAATGATTTTGCCAATGAGAGTTAGAGAGATAGAGGATTCAGTGAAGGAAGGATCAGATTCTAATTCAATCGGTTCTAAGGAACATTTAAGACGGTTAGTTTGGTTGATGAGTTCATTTATTTCTTCTAGATTGGTCTGGGAAGGAGTCATAATGGGTATGGATAAATGATGAGAATAAGGATTTGCAGAGGAGAGATGGAGGAAGGCTGGGGGAAGGAGACCACGCAAAAGGAAACATGATGATGAAAGAAAAAAGGGGTTTATCTTAGAAAAGGGTTTAAAGGGTTATGAGGATAGATTGATGAATTCCGGTAGTGTTTCGGACCATTGCCGGAGAAGGCAGAACCTGAACAAAGGTTCGGGATGGAAGCATCACCAAGGATGCAGAGGCCACAGGGGTTTTACTGTATTAAGTGTTATAACTTATTACTTATTTTCTCCCTCTACACATGTTGATGTCCATTTACTTTACTAGTGTGAGGACGACAATAGTGCTTTTTAATTAGACTGGAGTTTATTAGTTGTCTTTAATGCCTAAGCTATGTGTTTATTTATTGATTGATCTAGATTTTTTTTATTTATAATATCATATTTTATCTTTTGGGGATAAATAAAACTTTTTATTTATCAAAGATTAAAGTAATATTTATAAGTCGAATGTGAGTAATGTTAGTCTTTAGATAATGAGACGCGTGAAGAAAATTATTCATTCACGAATGAAACAAAAAATTAATTCGATGTTAGTTGGGTTGGGTTAGGTTGAAATCCAAACCATAGCATTTTTACTCGGGTTGGGTTGGGCTTTTTTTACAAAAAGCCCAATTTGGGTTGGGTTGAGATGGGCTTTTAAAAGGTTGGGTTTTCTTGGTTGGGCTGAAAACCAACCCAAATTGGAGACTCTCACAAGTGGATAAAATGCCTTTAACTTATAAAGGCATTAAAGAGCATCACTCTTCTTGGCAAATGCGTAGTCAGCCTCATTGATTTTGTTACTCTCTCTTTTTTGGCCTTCGGTTTGTATACATTCGGTTTAGACACCTTTTGCATCATATGATAATGGACTGGATAGTTATACCCCAAATTTAAAAGATTTATCCATTTTCAAACTTTAACTAAACGATATCTAGAAGAAGGAGATAACCTTACTAAGTGATATCCCAAAAGATGCAACTTGGCTTATAATCAAAACCTAAAAAGTCTGTTTTTGTCCATAATAGATGTCCATGTTTCACGAGGATTTGTTGTGATGTAGTTGCTTCCTAGTTGGGTGTGTCACTCTACAAGAGGGAGGGTGAAGCCTTACTTGTAATACTGAACGTCGTGTCATTTGTTTTGACGTACACCGACCTACTTATAAAAAAGGATCACTACAGCAGTAAATTTGACTCAAGAGGCATTTTCTACAGGTGGTCTGGAAATTACAAGCATCATGTCATCAGTGCATGCAAGTCTAATGCGAGCTTTTAAGATAATGAATTCCCAAAAATCACAAAAAATTTACAAGAGCATCAACATTTCCAGACCACCTGTAATTTCCAGACTACTTGTAAGATGTCATCATGCAAGACTAATGCGACCTACTTACGGTTGCCAAAAATTTCTAGAGGGAGAGAGTAAGGACGCCATCAACATTGTATGAGCATTCTTGTACATATGCCATACACAAGTCGTGAATGGTTAATGACTAATCACTGGCTACGACTTGCTCCACCCGACTAGACCAGACAGAAAGAGCTCAGCTCATAAATAATTTTTTGTCATCAAATACAAGGAAAGTCTAACTAAAGGCATTCAAGAGCGTCACTCAAAGCCATTTTACACTCGGCTTGTCTTACAACTTTATCAACTCGTCTATAAGTTTAAGTGTATGTTATATGTTGTTAGGACTGAGGCCGAAATCTTATTTTTAGTATTCCTCCACTTGGGCAGTGGACTATATATTGGTTTAAACCACCAGAAAGACTTACCAATTTCCAAAGAAGGACTCCCAGAAATATAGGGTCTGTTAAGTATGGCCGTCAGTTTTCAAATTTTTTTTCTAAAAAAAAAGAGAAGAGTTCTGGTTTTTTTTTACCAGTTTAAAAAATTGGTGACTGTTTGACAGAGTTTATTTTTTCAAAAAATAAAAAAGAGCAAGCGTTTGACATGACAACTCTTTGGGTTTGTTTTTTTTTAATATACATTTTTACGTAATTAAACATTATTAAAGGTAATGAAGCAACTATATTACAACGTCTTACAAATAATTAAACATAATTTTCCAACATTACAATGACTAACAACCAACATTATTAAACATAATTAAACCAACATTAGCTCATTTTTATCCTAAACAAGTGTAGATTGACCACCGGCACCCAGATCGGCCACCATTGTCCGCTGTCAGCGGACATCACAATCGGCGATACAAACCCACGTCAATCACATGAGAAACAGGACGACCCAGTCCCGCCTGTGAACCACCCAAACACACCGTCGGTCATCCACGCCGCCGCACCTAAAATTGAAAGTGACGACAGCCAAGCTGTCGGGCCTCTCTTCGCCGTCACAGCAACATAGCCACAGCGCCTCTCTTCGCCGATCGAGCTCCGCGGCGATCCGGCCGATCGAGCTCCGCAGCGAAGAGATGTTCCCCTAAAAAGAGTTGTTTGTGGCTGCGCCGGAGAAAGAAGGGACGAAGGCGGTGACCGGCGATGGAGGCTGCGCCGGAGAAAGAAGGGACGAAGGCGGTGGCTGTAGACTCCCCAGATGCCATTCGGCCAAAGAGATGAGAACCCAATGTTTTCAAGTGATTTTTTCCGTCTTATTTTTTGTTGCTAGGAAGACTCGAAGTCCAGACCTCATAAGTCAAGCCATCTGGGCCACGTGAAAAGAGGTTTCAAAAAGAGCTAATAGCTCTTTTGGAAAACAGGCTTCCTCTTTTTAAAGACTTGGGCTTTTATAAAAATTAAGGAGCCACCAAACACCCCAGTTTTTTGGGCTTCTTGATAAATTTTAAAATTGGGACAAAAAAGAGGGGAAGAAAAGCATGTCAAATGGCTCCATAGTATGTGATATCTGAGCTAGGTTTTTACCGAAAGTCAGATAAATTTAAAAATAAACTGACTACCAACCTTATTGTAGAATTGGACACGAGGCGAGTCAAGTACATGATGTAAGTTTTGGAGGTCAAATTAATCTGTGATTAATTATAACTAAAGCTCGTATGGATAATCAATCGAATCTGTGGTCATCATAATTAAGTGGATCTTACCTACCGGCATAAGACCCTTAATTAGTAGCTAGGTATTTTTGGATTTTTTGTTTTAAAATTGGACAGGAGCGCAAGTCCAGCACATGATGTTAAGGTTTGGAAGTTAAACCTATGATCTATGATTCTGGACTACCTATAAATAGCAAGGTAGCAGCTATTATAACTAATGGCTCTTGGCAAATACCTCAGGTAAGATCACAAGCTATGAGGAAATGGAAAGAAGAAATAACTGGACTAGCTATGCCTCAGGTAAATACTAAGGATAAAATATGGTGGAATCTGCAAAGGAATGGAAAATTCACCATTAACTCTGCCTGGGAGGAGCTCAGATACTTTGCTAATATAGCTCCCTGGTGGAAGCTATTATGGTTCCCTGGCTATATCCCTAGATGTGCTCTAATTTTATGGATGCTATGTAAAGGGAGTCTGAGAACTAGGGATAAATTGAAAGCCTAGAACTACATCACTGAAGATGGATGCTCTATGTGCAATGTTGAAAAGGAAACAGGTAGCCACTTATTTTTGCAATGCAATTTTGCTAAGAACCCGTGGCACATGGTATTTCAGAAGCTGCTAATTAGAATACCATTGATGAATTGGAAACAACTACTGAACCAGGCTTCGTGTATGTTCAGAGGGAAAAGCTTCTCTGCTAGGCTAAGGAAACTGGCGTTGGCAGTCACAGTTTATACAATTTGGAATGAGAGAAACTTGAGAATATTCAAGCAAGAGCAAAAGCCAGAGGAAGTATGCTTCCAGACAATCCAGTAGATAATTAAACATAGGGTGTTAAGCTGGAAGAAATCTCCAGCCCACAGCTTAAACAAGCAGCTATGTCATGCATGGGGACTCCCTGAATAAATCCTAACAGCTTAACCGACAAGTAGATGAAATTTTTCATTATACCTTGTAATCATGCTACAGTAAATAGCCAAGACTAAGATGGATACTCTTGTACATAACAAAGTGACTTGAGCTTTCATGGAATAATAGTATCCAAACGACTGAAAAATAGAGGATCGATGGAAGGATCTTCTTTTTGTTCGGTAAGATAGATAGGGGAAGAGAGAGGACTTCACTTCTTGATACACGGTGGCTCACTCATTTAACTTTCTAATTAATCAATTGAAATGTCTACGATCAATGCATTTATTGAAAGGTGACAAAATCTATCAAAGCTAGTCCAATAACTCGTACCAAGTTTGTGTCGGTGTATGTAGTAAATTATAAATATTTTACAAGTGAATTACGGAGTAATACGTAGCACATACGATGACACAAAAAAGATAGCCCATGGTGTAACAATCCCCACCATCGTGGTGCTACATCTCTAGCGTTTATCTTTAGCTGCAATCATGGAAAGTACATACATATGTTAAGAATTCCGTTGCAGCGTAAACAAGAATATAATTTATTTGTCTTCTTCCTCCCTTATTTCATTCCCTTGGTCAAACAACAACTACTCCACACACACACACAAATAGTAAACAAGAATATAAAATAGAATGAAACGTATATCAAGACATATATTCAATAATTTATTTGTCTTCTTCGTCCCTTATCTCATTCCCTTGGTCAAACAACAACTACTCCACACACACACACACAAAAAGAGAAAGGAATAGGGAGTTTCCTTCGATGTCACGATGTGTGTGGGTGTGTGTGGACCACTTGATGGAAGTACGCTGCGATTGTGGTTGAACATGCATCGCATTGAGGTCGTTGTGAGGAGGAAGGATGCCATGGAGGAGTGGTTATCAGAGTAACAGGAATAAATAAATAAATGCTCTTTGTGCTCTAAGCTGTTGCCATGTCAATAATGCAGTCATAAGATGCTGACAGGCCACTTTAATAGACCAAGAACATTGATTGATTGTCTTTGCATGTGCATCTAACCTCTCACCAGTGAGGGTGCGAAGGCAACCAATCAGGGCGGATTCATAAAATTTAATCGGGAAGTGTCAAAAAATTATAAAACAATTTGATGACTAACATAAAAGAATTCAAAAGGTTCAAGTTTACATAAAACATGAATAATAAAAAAACACATTATAATTAGCATCACTATTAAGTCCGTTAAATATAAAATAAATTGTTCAATTTGTCTACTAACAATATATTTTCATTATGACTTATTAAGGTTACTCAATAATAAATTTCTAATTTTACATGAAAAAAGCTTAACTCTTACTATATAAATATATTACTAATGCGATTGTTAACTATATAAGTACATTAGTTATGTACAAGTTAACCAACTATAAGAATTTAAACAAAAATAATAAAAATGAACCTTAATCTATTCTTGTTTTTTTTTTTTTTTGTAATGTGGAGATTTAGAATTTGGGATTTAGAAGAATGAAGATAAAGCAAGAAAATGAAGAAGATAATGACTATGATAGAGTACAAAGAGTAAAAGACACAACAAATAAAATCCTAATAAATTAGTGTTACAATATAATGAACTTTTGTAAACATTTTAAATATATTGATTCATTATCTAAGAAACTAAAGAAGAATTCTAAAAAAATTGATGTCCGCCCCACCCCGGTCATGGGGGTGGTCCGCCCCTGCAACCAACCACGTATACGTTGTCTGTTCTCCTTCAAACAATATAACTACTTCCTCCTTTCCACAAGAATTTATCATATTTTCTTTTTGAATCGTCCTACAAAAATTATTTACTTTTTAAATTAGGAAAAAATTTCATATTTACTTTTTTTTATCGTTTTTATTCTATTTCTCTTTTCATATTTAATTCTCCACAAACTTATTTCCCCGATCGACTCCCAGAAAATGACCCTGAAATTATTGTCCATGCTTTAGGGAGTCTACGGGATTACGGAAAAGGACCCAATATTTGTTTTTCTACAAGTTGGCCGAGTGATACCTGACTACCAACTTTTCTACAAGTTGGACTAGTACGGTACTAGTCCAAATACATGATGTATGTTTTAGAGGTCAAATCTGTGATTTGACCCGGAACATTTGTGATGACTTGTCTTTGCAGGTGCATCACTAATGGAGTCCGAACTTCTCACCTCTGACTAGTGACGGTGAGAAGGCAACCGGTTACGCACGCATGCATTGTCTGTTCTCTTTCAAATAATATAATTATTTTTTCTGTCTCAAAAAAATTAATCATATTTTGTTTTGAGTCAGCTTACAAAAAATTGTTTAGTTTTCAAATTAAGAAAGATTCTGTATGAATTTTTACATATTTACTCTTTTTTTCACTTTTTTATTCTATTTTTCTCTTCAAATTTAATTCTCCACCAACTAATTTTCTCTTTCTTGTCCTACTTTCTTTCCGTCTAACTAAAGGGTAGAATGAAAAATACATAATATATGACTTAAATCCTTAATCTGTATGCAAATAAATGTGATAAATTTATCTGGGATGAAGGGGGTACTATTTATATCTTGGCAAGGCTAGTTTTATTTAGTTTTTGAAGGGAGAATTTGAAGCTTTTCCCATACTCATCCAATTTAATATTCCGTATATTTCTATAAAGTCAAAATTGAAAGAATATTTCGCAGTCATCGCTTACTTTAATACATTCTTAATATTCCGTTATTATTCCGTATGTTACTTTAATACACTCTTAATAAAGTCGAAATTGAAAGAAACAAATATTTAATATTCCGTATGTTACTATAAAGTCGAAATTGAAAGAATATTACGATGTCATCGTTTATTTTAATACACTCTTATCCTGTCACGTGAACTTTTTAACTTTGACTCTTTAAAATCATTTTGAATTTATTCTCCATTTTTAATTATGATTCAAATACCTGTTTCTTATGTATGCGCCAGTGTTGATTGTTGAACAGGCAATTTCTTATGTATGCCGTCAGTGTTGAACCAGGTTATTAATTCTAGCTACTTTGGTACTTTTTCATGGATAGTTGTTTTATCTGAATTTATTCTCCGCAGCCGTCAGTGTTGATTGTTGAACAAGCATTTTCTTATGTATGCGCAAGCAAGTCCAAATCGTTGTTCTGCTGGACCACAGAAAAAGAAATAGAGGTTTACAAGATCAATTTATCAGTTACACTTATACTTTTTTTTTTTTTTTACAATTTCTTTTGTAAACCCATCACTAAATTAATAGCAAATTATTTGCAATTTTATTCTTAAATTTGACAATCAAATTCGTAATTCTCTCTTTTTCTTTCTCTTCTATTGAACGCGTGTTCTCTCTCTCGTTTCTATGTCTGAATACCTTTTATTTACTTGATTGTGGCACATGAATCCACCCATGTTACCTGAAACATAAAAACAAAAACGTCTCATATTTCTTTAAAGAGTTAACAATCTTTTTTTAAAGAGGTAACATTCAGTGGTGCTTCTTTTTTAACAGGACTTATATCTTTGGCTTTATTCTACGTCATCAAGATATTTACATCATCCTCTATTATTTATTTTTATGCGACGGCTGAATAACGTCCCTCCCCCCGCCCGCCACCCGCAGCCGTCAGTGTTGAAGGCCCCCCCTAGCCGTCAGTGTTGAACAAGCAATTTCTGAAAAATGTCATTTTCTTTATAGATATCAACTCACTTGTAAACTATTCTATTTCTTGTGATATGTGCAACACTAACACAACGGAAGAGTCGGTAGTGATGGTGAACTGAAAGATGTCATTTTCTTTAACACAACGGTGAACTGAAAGATGTCAATTTGGTTTACAAGATCAATTTGGTTTTTTCTTTGCATGGGTATCACATCTTGAGCGTGCAAGCTGAATATAATTTAGAAAAAATCAATGATGCAGCGGCCATGCATGGATGGCCATCTGGCTAGAATAATAAGAAAAGTTAAGTGGCCATGGAGCGTGCAGGTTTAGATATTTGTTTTCTTTAAATTTTGTGATGCCAGTGTTTCTCCAGATATTCGCCTTCTCTAATTTAAAATTTTATATGATCAAGTAGAATTCTCAACGTAGGTAGCATTTAAAATAGTAGCTACAAATAGAGTTTACTAACAAAAGGATGACGACATCAACGTATATCTCGTGGATAAATTTTATTCTTTAAATTTAGAGTATTTTCAAGCCGTTAATTAATAGCCGAATAAAAGTCATAATAGGTTAACATAACTCTTGAAAGAGTAGAATTGTTTTAACGTGACTTATAACTATATAAAGTTTAAGAAATATCCTTACAGTAGACTAATAGCTTACAAGGTGGTGTTCAAATACAGAATTATTATTAAATTCATACAGTAATTACTACCTATGGTTATAATTTTGATTTTAACATAGTCAGAATTAAATTCTAATGCTAACATTTAGACTAAAAGTTTTCAAATTAATCTTAATTAACTTAATGCAGTACAAAAAAGAACCTTGTTATTGGTCGTTAAGGTTCTATCACCAATGAAGTGTTGGTCTGCATCAGTTTATCATCAGTTTTGTAAAATTCTTTTTACGTATATATATTTGCATTATGACTGGTCTAAATATTTTCAAATATACTAAGAATAATCCGTATTAAATTTATACTTCTTTCATTTTTTTTTTCCTTTCTGAATCTCATATTTGATTTCTTTTCTAACTTTATATGTTCGGTTATAGCCACTTTGTTATTAGACGTGAGTCCCATTGAAAAAAAAAGGCAGCCTAAAATGCAATTATCAAAGTATATATATCTTATACAATAAGCACCTAGAGTGAATATATTTTGTGTGTGTGTAGGCATGTATATATGGTGGTATATAAATATGTCAGTATGTAAGCTCTATAAATATGAGGCCCCAGAATTCCATACTGCAAGACCAAAGAACACCATAAATGGAGTTCCTTTTTCTCCTCCCTCTGTTTCTCATCTTGGTATTTCTTGCCAATATCTTCCTTAAGACACGAAAGCCCCAACCAACCACCGGAAACCACCCCGATGATGAACAAATTCAACTCCTCCCACCAGGAAGGACCGGCTTGCCGCTGATAGGCGAAACCCTGGATTATTTCTCCAAGCTCAAAAACGGTGTCCTTGTGGAATTCACGGCGGAAAGGATGAAAAATTATTCCACCAAGGTCTTCAGGACATCACTGCTTGGACAGCCCATGGCCATGCTATGCGGCCCGGAAGGAAACAAATTCCTGTTCTCCAACGAAAACAAGCTTGTGCAACTTTGGTATCCAGCCTATCTCGACAAAATCTTTCCTAAAGTTGATAATGCGGATTCAGGGGTTACCTCAACCACCAACAAGCAGATCAAAGAGATCCGCAAACAGCTCCCTGCGGTTCTGAAGCTAGAGCATATGATCAACCATGTCGGCATGATGGACACGGTGATGAAGCAGCAACTGCACACAGAATGGAATCGCGAAAAAATTACCGTTGTCCCTACCGTCACTAAGTTCACATTGACGTTGTCATGTCGATTTTTCTTAGGCATTGAAGACCCCAAGATGGTTGAAAAAATTTACGTATCGATTAAGGAAATAGACCCAGGCATAATGTCCATTCCCATAAATTTCCCCGGGACGTATTTCAACCGTGCCATTAAAGCGTCAAACTTGATACGTGACAAGATTAAGTTATTTGTTCGGCAAGCGAAGAATGATCTTCAAGAGGGATGTGCATCCGAAAGTAAAAGTTTCATGATGCACATGCTCCGTACCGCTGATGAGAATGGACAGTTTTTCAGTGATTCATACGTTGCACACCATGTGTATGGTTTGGTAGAAGGAGGCTATGGCACATTAACTTCCACACTGACCTTCATTATGAAGTATCTGTCCGAGTTTCCTGATGTTTACGATGAGGTCCTTAAAGGTAAAGCTTATACTCAAACTCCGTTCTACAGAGATGCTATTCTATTTATCAACGTACGACAATAAACTATTTTGAAGAATCTCAGGTTCACATGTTTTGATGATGCTAGCTACCTCTAAATATATGCTTTGTACGTTGTTTGGACAAGGCTAGTCTAATTTTAACAATAAAGTTGTCTGATATAGAGTACGCATATTTATTTCAGCTCTGCTTTGTCCGTAAAGATATTTTAAATGTCAATTTATATGACTTTAAGCAAAACTTTTAGAGTTCAAATGATGAAATATGAAGGTCAAACATCGCTTCCTGTTATCTTGAATCAAATTGAAGTGAAGTTCTTCAATTTTAACTGATGCAATTATGATCCCCCATCCTGTTATCTTGAATCAAATTGAAGCGAAGATATTTGTGTAAGAATAAGTGGCACAATCTTACACGTTGTTTCCTTTATTTTCATGTTGGGTATTAAGAGCAAATCGAGATAGCAAAGTCAAAGGAATCAAATGAGGTGCTTACTTGGGAGGACCTACGAAGGATGAAATACTCGTGGAATGTGGCTCGAGAAGCAATGAGATTGATGCCAATGGCAATTGGAGGATATAGAGAGGTCATTACTGATATTACCTACGCTGGGTATAAAATTCCCAGCAGCTGGAAGGTAAATTAACACATTGTTCACACTCAACCCATCTACATATCTCTATACACCACATACAAGGTAATACCCAAGTTAGCGTAACATCACTTTTGGTGTTATACTAAAATTCAGAAGGTAGTAATGTTAACTACGTACCATAGCGCACTACCACATGCTCCACTTATAGTTATGAATCAGTTTCCTCATGTCTTAAACAAAACATCATTTGGTAGTTGGTATAACGTACACACCACTTTGATGTTACATAATTACCTATTTATCTATATTATAGTACATACGAAGAAAACAACATTTGGTAGTCGGTGTAACACCATTTTTTATTTTACATAATAATCTACTTAGAACAGTGACATCTACTATTACAATAGGAAATTGATGAAAAGTAACACAACACCAAAACTTTAAATAGCTAGTAAATAACTACCAACAAGGACATATTCAGTTTCTCAAAAACTCATTCCACAAAATGTTACAATAAACACTAAAAGTTTCTTGATTATTGACTTTATTTGTGCACGCACATCGTCTGTGTCGACACAATAAGTAGTTCATTTACAAAGATACGTTGATCCAACAAGTGACCTTTAATTGCCTCATATATGGCATTATTTTTTCGCAGCTGTATTGGATGGCGAAAGCCACACATGAGAATCCAGACTACTTTCCGAATCCAAAGAAGTTTGATCCGTCAAGGTTCGAGGGAAAGGGACCGCCACCATTTACTTACACTCCGTTCGGAGGGGGGGCTCGGATGTGTCCTGGCCATGAGTATGCAAGAATAGCGATACTTGTATTCATGCATAATGTGGTTACAAAGTTTAGGTGGGAGAAGTTGATTCCTGATGAGAAGGTTGTGCACACCGCCATTCCGACAATGTCTCACGGACTGCCGGTTCGTCTCCATCCTCACAAAAACCAATTTGGCATTTGAACTTCTTATCTGCCGGCCTTTGGAAGTTTGATCGAGCCTAGTTGATGCAGTTGGTATTTATGCTTTTAATGTATAAGTCAAATAACCGGGACGGCTCCATCCAAGCCCTTTAATTAGTGATATTTCTAAAAATTTAAAATCTTGCAAATTTTGTTTTATGTATAACGAAAATATGCATTATAGCATTATTGTTGACCGACTTGTCGTTGGAACTGCTGTGATTTTGAAGTCTAAATAATTATGATGAAATGGTCGTAGTGGACAAGTTAGTAGTGGTTATGCACCAAGATGTTGTTAAAGATTAACAACATCTGTGAAGACTCTCGGATCTCTTAAGGTGTGATTCCAAGTAAACGAAGGTATGCAAGGTAGCATATTCTGCACTACTAAGTAAATATATTTAGGGTAAATTACACTAAACACCCCTGAGATTTTACGTAACTACACTTCACTACCGCTATCTTTAAAAATTATACTCGGCGGCCCCCTTCCCCCCTTCCTTCCTCTTATCGCAGCTACAACAGCGCCGCGCCGCCGCCCGCCAAACCCATTAGATTTTAGATTCAACCCTAATCTTCATTTTTTAATTGTTCTGACCAAAATGCCTTCCTTGTTTGAGTAAATGACGGGGGGGGGGGTGGGTATTTTGGGTATGAAAATTGCATAAAGTGATGTGTCAGAGAATTTTTTGACGGAGTTGGGTCTTCCGTTAAATGTGTGTAGTTGTATGTAATGCGGGTACAAACCTCGGGGGGACAGAGTGTAATTTTTAAAGATAGCGGTAGTGGAGTGTAATTACGTAAAACCTCAGGGGTGTTTAGTGTAATTTACCCATATATTTATATTTCTGCATCATAGAATCCTTGAAACTTTTGACTCAATATATGCACAAGTGAGTCACATAGCCACAAGAACAAAAGAAGACGTTCAAACAGACAATTAAAAAAGGAGAAGAAATGCAAGCATCCTCCGTAGCAAGCAGAGCCAAAGCCCTGAATCAATTACTACCAAGTTCCAAAATCCAGCTCACAGTGTCCCTGAGAACAAGTACATTATCTCCTTCATTCGAACAAGCTATATATCAAGACGCAATGGGTTCCTCTCCTTCCAACAAGCTCCATATTAAGACATACTAGCTAAGGAACCCGTGCAACGCACGGGCCGTCTCTAATTTCTAAAATATTGTCCAAAATTTATTTCTATAGATAATTTAAAACTGTTAATTTCTCAAACGTTTTCAAAATATTTTTTGGAACGTGTTTTTGTAGATTGTTTATAACTATTATTGTTTGAATTGCCGGCAAGAGATATACAACGTAGAAGATTGCCTCTGAATAGAACTTTTCGAAAAGTAGCATTACAATAGCATACTTTAGCAGCAAAGGTATAATGCATGATTTAATATGACCAGTTTTTACTCACAGATGAGATGTGAACATTATATTTTAAAAAAAAACGTCATATAGACTTAGGATGCCTTTTCATTGACGTTTCCTGATAACATATGGCGACAATCTCGTACTACTATTTAACTGAATTTTAACTTTTTAGCTTAATATTTGGAGCATGATACATATAATCGCAAGCATATAACAATGATATATCCGGAACCAATATGATAAATAAAAAGTTATTTGTACCCTCACTTCCGCTTTTTTGTGACTTTAATCTAGTAAAGAGTGTTATAACTTATTTAATGGTGATGTATATGAACCTCAACCTTCTTATAAGCACAAATGTCAAATTCACTCAACGTCTTTCTTCGTGAGAAACTCTCCGTGTGTGTTTTCTGTCTCGTGCATAATGAAAAGAAAAAATAGCATTGAAAGTGTTTCTATCTATTCATAACTTATTAAAGTTTTGTTAATATGACTTAATGAAAATACCATTGAAAATATCTAGATTAGAGTAGCGCGGGCTACAAATTGGTTAACCACGAAAACGTTCTCTTGCCTAATTAGAGAAACTTTAAGGAATCAAAATCGGAAGTTAAAAGTCATTCTAGAGAATTTTATTTCTTGCTCCTAGTCCTGAGTAGAATTTATGAACCTTCAGGTTGCCGATAGAACTAACCTGAAATCATTATGTTATTATTTAAGGTCATCGCTAGTCTACTTTAAGGTTCTCGGTGTAACCCGTTCACCAATACTATACTAACACTACCTCCAAATACCTTAGTGTTGTCATTGCTACTACAAATGCAGTTACCGTCGCCATAGCCATAACTTTTGCCCATACGTGCACTTTCATGTTTCTATCGTCAGGTTTTTAAACTCATCACTTGTTCAATCCGTTTTAGATCATAACTTATCAAGTATATTAATGTTACCTCGAAACTCTTTAGTACTCCCACTACAACAACTCTAACAACAATCATCACCTCTTGCACTACCACCATTTTGTTACGACTATCACCACCACAAAGCATCAGCATACTGCACGCCAACACCACTACAATTACCTATTGTTACGACTATTACAAATCTCACTACCAACACTCCAATTCTACCACAACAATTTTCACTATCATAATTAGCATGGTCGATCACTCGCATAATTGCACATATTACCACCCTCACACTCTCAAATCTAGCACCGACGTTTCAGTAATACCATTACCATTACCAGTGTGGGGCCACCCGGGCTTCTCCCTTTTTGTAGTTGTCTATGAACGGTAAAGGATTCTTATAACTAATTTACCTTTTCGTCTCTTTTATTATACAAACTTATTCTCTGCTTATCACAAATTATTTTTCAATCTATTGGAGTATAACTTTTCTTGGAGATCCAATTTAATTGGTTTTGAATCTTTTGTTCATATTGTGCAAAACATGTTAGATTTGAAGAAGATAGGTGCAAAAGACTAAACTTAAAATAAAGCTTATGGAGAAATAAGATATCTTTAAAACTTAACTTAAGTGATCTCAAAGAGCAAATGTTGCTAAGTTTTAAATCCTCCATAAGTTTTAGAGTATACAATCATATGTCCCACATCAATATTAAGATTACACAACGGATTAGATATGTACAACTATTACATAAAAGAGTAAAAAGACTAAATATGTATTTAAAATAAAATACCCCAATTAACCAAGGGTGACCCAAGTGAACCACATAAATTTGATAAATCTTCATCAATTTGACGGTTCGATCGGATAGACCTTTGCTATTTTGAAAAAGTACTTATCGTTATCAATTAACTTGGCAATTGATCAATTGCACCGGACAACCCTCTATTTAATTGCATGTTATCATTAGGAGACTTTATCATGAATTGGAGGGCATTGCATTCTTATCATCTGAAGTTAACACATCATAGTAACTTCGTGTAATATGGCGAGGTTTTATTTTATTTGTAGCAAAAAGTGTATACCGAGACATTTCAAGTTATAAAAAATAACTCTCATAGTATGTGCAAATAAGGTAAAAGAATATCTGACCGTGTGCAAATATGGCAAAAGAATATCTTATCGAAAAAGGGTATCTCAAGCTGCCGATTGTCCTCGAGCATTATGAAATGTAACAAACCGTGGTGCATCTACGAACTCTTCGACTTCTATCGAGCCCGTAAAGCTTCACAGTCAAAGAATACGTACTAAACTATTACTTAATTACAAACTATGACTTTTGAATTAAAAAAAAAGATTAATTTACATACACCATCCCAGCGGTTTGCCACTTAAAGTATGTATAGTGAGAATTTCAGCTTTAGCATTAACTTTATTTTTAAAGATTTGCAAACGCCAAAAGAATGTCCAACCCAAAAAGTTATCTCTATTTTTGCCCGTTATCGAGCTTCGAGAGATTTCACATTCAGTAATACATGAACAAAGTTTTACTTCTCACTTAGCACATTAAAGCTTAAGATACATGAATAAAGTACAACTTGAAGTACATAAAAAGCTTAAGATGCCATGCATTGAGAAAATCATAATGTGGTAAAAGCACAAAAGAGACTTTTATCATTGGAATGTACCAACCATGTAAGTCCATCACGTTCTAGTGTGTTATTTACAACAATTGCAAACTTAGCGATAAATAACTTTCAAAATCGTGTGCAAACTTTAAAAAGTCTTATCCGTACTCGTGCATGGATAAATTAAGCTCGACCCAGTTGTCCTCTTCCCTTTGCACCTTTAGTCTAGCTCTAACAAAATGCGAGAAAACAAATCGACCCCAGATAAGAGAAGCTCGAAGAGCAAAAGGCATCCAAAGAAAAACATATAGGCATGGTAAGAATATCATAATCGCTGGATCAGTCTTTGGTTCTTTTGGTCTCATCTCATGACAAAACACCAAGAATTTTGCACGACATTTTCTAGGCCGGATAGTTAGGATATATATGGATTATCCCACTTCCAAATTTTGGCTTTACAAAGAAATGGAAAATCGCATACATAATAATAGAAATCGCAATATTCCTCAATATCAACCAAAATTATGTAGTGATATGGAACAAAAAGTATGATTAATCATGTAATCTAAGAACCTAAGAATAGTCCCCCATTCTCAAAATCCTCCATAAGCAAGATATATCCCACTTTCAATTTTTAGTTCTCTAAAGAAATGGAATTAAAAGCATATACATAATAATAAAAAAAACTATGGGTCTCAATATCAACCAGAATTATGCACTTATATAAAACATAAAATACGATTAATAATAGTCCTCCACTCTCAGAATCCTCCATAAGCAGAAGATTTGTTGAAAGACATGGTAAAGCCATTTTACATGTTTTAAGGAAGTTGATAACATGTACTTTCTTACCATCTTTTTTACTTTAAGATCGTCGCTAAATGTCTACGTACTCTGACCTTACAAAAAGCCAGCATAATAGCGTGCTCTGATCTTAGTAATTTTCGTTATAACCAATCGACATCACAAAGAGATATTTTTCATAAGCCTGTGAATCTAAGTTCTTTAGAACGCCCTAATTGACAATCCTTTACTCTGACAGTATTTAGGGTTCCTTGAACAATGTGATATCTCACACCGGGAAAATCCTTAACCCTTCCCCCTCTTACTGAGACTACAGAATGTTCTCTAAGATTGGTTGGATTAGCCCACTTTTCTCTATGTTAGTCAAGTGAAATCCAATCCACTTTTCTGTACGCTAAATCCTGCGTAATACCATGAATCATACCCTAGAATAGTGATGTCAGTGGTGACATCATCCTTGATCATCTACTGAACTGGCAACAAGAATTCTCGGCTAGTGACCAAAATTGTTGGATCAATGACTTTTTTGATCTTGGTCGTGCTTTATATTTGTATGTGAATAGATTTTGGGAAAATAAACTCTACTATAAGGTGTCTTGTGTTTAAGGAAATTGTGCCTTAATTCACTATATTGCTGCTAGTATTGTTGTTAGTATTAGCATGATTTTCAAGTCCTACTTACGATGACATTCAATGGTTTAGTAATTAGTATGATCAATCATAACATGCACCTGAGAAATTCAATGCATGAAAGAGAATTTGCTCACTTAAGAAGTTGCACAAAGTAGAAAACATGTCTTAGACGTTATCATAGTCCAAAATTACTAACTTGATAGCATATTTTGCATAACTTTATGATATGGCTAAATATATCCACCCAACCGACTAATGACACGTGGCATGTTTGACTCTGAGTGGACTAACGAACCTGTAACGGGATAGAACCGAAGAGAGGTAATAGAAGCCGTGAAGGACTCAAGTGTTAAAGGAAGAGTCCTAACATAGCACTTCTACAAGAAGATCAGTCAGAAGAGAGTTCTAAAGAAGAAAGGAGTCTAGAACTCACCTATATATTGGGCAGATCTTCAGGTACACAGACAAGTTCACACACTAGCACTCAGTGCATTTTCGATTATTCAGAATCCTACCCTAGTAGCGTTGTTCTGACTTCAGCATCGGAGCCGTCTCCACCGGAACATCACCGGTGGTCACTCTGTGTTTCTATTTTGCAGGCTCATTTCCTAGCTGTGGTTCCAATCAAGATTTAAGTAGTAACACTTTAAAACTCCTTGAAAATTTGGACTCAATATACGCACAATCGAGTCAAATACCTACAAAAACTAGAGAAAAGTATTCAAAGTAGACAAATAAAAAAAGGAAAGACAGAAACACAAAGCACTCTCCGTAGCAAGCAACAGTGCCAATGCCAGCAAACCAATCACTAGTTAGTCAAAGTTTCCAAAATCAAGCACTTTATCTCCGTCAAACAAGCAAAAATGGGTTCCCCTCCTTGGTACAGATGCACACGTTAGTCCGCGAGGAAGGTGGGCGCACCCACTCACCCATGAGTCTGCAGTCAAAAGAGATGGACAATATTTCAAGTTCGGAGGCAGTTTTAAGAACAACAAATTATGTCATTAGAAAAGTTTTGACGGTAGAGATCAATATATCTTCGTGAATTTCCTAGATATGCCAGGTATGAATAGTTTGCTTTGGACTTATTAGGGTACGCACAAGTTGCCCTATGACACTATGTTGCCATTCCTCAACAAAAAGTTAAAACATAGATCTTCAAACTAGGTGGTTTTGATCCCAAGGCTTTTGCTTTTGGCTATATTAGCCCTAAACCGACCCATCGATGAAAGCAATGGATTTAAGTGTCTCAAAACAATCTGAAGAAGTATTTTGGCTTAAACATGATATCTTCAAAAGGAAATATTTGAGCTCCAACTTTGATAACATGTGAGATTCACAAGTGTCACTAAAATCATGATTACATAGTGTTCCCAACCTATTCGGGTCGTACTCAAGAGCCCACTAGGGGTCCCACTCCACGCGAACACGTCGACAGATTCAATAGTCTTTTTTCGAATGCATCGAACCGGTCAAAGTGCGCGCGCCCAAGTCACATGCGTTTTTCGCTCCGCGTGCCTCGTGCGCGGCTTAGGCGCAATTTATTTCGCATCAACGTGACTCACGGTAACATGTTCGTCACACCAAAACCACCCAAGAACCTTTTCACCAAAAACATCGGCCGACGGCGCACTTGGAGCAACGGGGTCAAGGGGTAAATGGCCTTCCCCATGCCAAGGGGGTCGGCCTCGGCCTCCAAAGGGGGTCGGCCTCGGCCTCCAAGAGGGGTTGGCCTCGGCCATTTTCCCCCGGTGGTTCACCCTTTTCGTACAAACCCCTTTTTGCACTTTTCTCGCTTCGTACGTTTCGTATGTGACTCTGGCACCTTGTTCATCATATGGGTACGATTCTTGATAGCACGCTCGTCGCAACGCAACTTTTGGATTTGCCATTGCTCATCAAAAGACCTACCGATGGCGCGCCCAAAGTTTGCCAAAAGGGGAAGTGGCCTTGGGCTCCAAAAATGGGAGTTGGCCATTTGGCCTGGGCCAGCCCCAGGGGGTCGGCCTCGGCCTCCAGGAGGGGTTGGCCTCCGCCATTTTCCCCCGGTAGTTCACCCATTCGTGTAACCCTCTTTTCGCACTTTCATGACACGCTCGTCAACACCATTCGTTGGCGCGCCCAAAGTTCACCGAAAGGGGGGGAGTGGCCTTGGGCTTCTTCATGGGAGTTGACCATTTGCCCTTGGCCACCCTAGGGTCGGCCTCGGCCTTCTATGGGCCTTGGCCTTCCCCCCATTTTTGGCCTATGGCCTTTCCCACCGCGCGCACTTATTTCTCGAGTCTTTCCACCTCCGTGATGTTTACAGTCGTTCATAAATCAACCTCGCGACGTTCATCGTAAATCAAACTCACGACGTCCGTCGTACATCAATCTCGCGACGTCTGTCGTCCGTGACCGCACACTGCTCCCGCAATGCCCGTCGCCCAAAGTCGCGTGCTACCGCCGAATGACCCATCGCCGATGACCGCATACCATCACTCCCAACTTTGTCATTACTACATGTTGCATTCATTATTTTGTTATAACATGCACACTCAACTCACATCCCGTCTTCGATACACCCGACACGCGCCCGTCGGCCGTCTCCTCGACGTTTGTCGCCGCACCCGTGCGCCATTGTCAAGAAACGTGCCCACGGCACCTAGTATTACCCCACGATGTTCGTCTTGGGGCCATGCGCCATTCTCATTATACGTGCCCCCGGCACCAAGTATTGCTCCCCGACGTTTATCGCCATGCCACTTTCATAACATGTGCCCCCCGCACCATGTATTGTCTCATGCCATTGGCATCGCACCCATGCGCCACAATCAATGTCTCGTGCTGTAGGCACTGCGCCCATGCGCCACAATCATGTTACATGCTTCCGGGGGGCTCCGTTCGTAGTGCTCCGGCACGAGGAACCATTGTAGCGGGATGGACTCGTTACCACAAAGTCATCGCCGTCACGGGATGAGCCTGTTACCACAAAGCCATCATCGTCATAATCACGGGGGGCTCCGGCACGAGGACCCCTCACAGCGGGATGGACTCGTTACCACAAAGCCATCGCCGTCATAATCACGGGGGCTCCGGCATGAGGACCCCTCGCAGCGGGATGGACTCGTTACCAAAAAGTCATCACCTCCACGGGATGGGCTCATTACCACAAAGCCATCGTCGTCATAATCACGGGGGGCTCCGGCACGAGGACCACTCGTAGGTGGATATGCTCGTTACCACAAAGCTATCGCTGCCTGGGGTGACTTGCATGACACTAGGCACTGAGCTGCGACCATGTCCACTCATGTTATCGGTGATTGTCGGCATCCCCAGGACGATGACCCCCGGGTCACTCCGGGACGGGAGCAGGTCTTTGGAGGGCATCGCGCCTAGTCCGCTGGCAGTTGGCTACATGGGCAACCCTCACCACTGTTAGGTTATCTACGCATCTCTTGACGTCTCTTGTGGGATTCAATAAGGGCTTGGACAGGTGGCTGGGGCAACGGGCTTACTCTGATCATGATGTCATGGTGTGGTCAGTCTTCTCAAACAGGTAGAGTGACGCTGTGCGGGGCAGGCAACGTAAATTTAGGAACCGGCTGTCTAATAGAGAATCGGTATTTTGGGACCCCCTGGTGACCTGTCACTCCCAGGGTACGACATGTGGTACTTTATGACATAAGCACACTGTTTCCTATAAATAGTGGACTTTATGACTCAAAAATGGATTTTCTTCCTCATTCTCACAAAATCACTTTCGCACTCTAGAATTTGAGAGCTCTTGGATTCTAGAGAGAGAAACACAAAATTGGACATAACTTTGGACCGTGACTTCTGACCGTAACATTGGACCCCGACTTGGACCCTGACTTGGACTGTCGACTGTCGGACCTGTTCGTCTCAGCCTTGCCTTCGCAGCACTGCCACTCCTCACGGCCTGTCTGGGAAGCCTTGTTGTCTGCCCTTACTCCGCCCTCACTGTCTCTCACTTTGCATACTTGGAAGCTGACTCGGACTGCATCCTTTGTGGCACCTCCACGTAGGTACGAACCCACTTTCCTTGGCATCACATAGTGACTCCTAAAATACTTTTAACAGCAAAATCGAAACTCAAAAAGCTAGAAAAACTATTTGAAAGTACCGCTTAAGATTAGGAATAAACATGTACCATTCTCACCGTTTTCATAACAGGGGTCTTCAGCTTATGTTTAGTTGGATGTCAAAAGCACTAGAATATCCGCTACACAAATAGGTAGACAAGAGCAAGATTTCTTTTAACACCTTTTATACACTTTAGTTAATCTCCCTCTTTTTTCTGTTCAAATAGTTTCATTAAAGCAAACTTCCAAGCCAACATCTCGATTGTTTATTAACAATCTTCTCTCTCCCTTAAACCACCACACATGTACCCATTCAACCACCGCCAACGCCACCATTCTACCATATTTCCCCTCAACCACAATCAACGCCCGTATCTCTATCCAAGCACCACGTTGAACAGTTATCCCATGCATCCATCAAGGAAATTCTCGCATCACCTCATCACCACCACACCCATAGCCTGCACCAGCCACCGCACCACCGACCTGCAACGTAGACTAACCACCTAATCCCACAATCACCACCTGAACGAGCCACCGCACCACCAACCTGCAACCTGGACCGGCCACATTACCCCATTTAATACCGAGTTGAAAAAATACCCCAATTTACTTAAAGAGATTTACAACTAAAATATGCCCCACTTGAGATGGCAATGGTGAAAAATAGGTTACGATGGTGGGCAGATTGGCGTCGATGGTAGCGGCTAGAAGGGGAAAGAATGAGACTGGATGGGTATAGGGAGAGGGGAGGGAAGAATTAGTAATAGCAATGGTTGGGGGTTAGGTTGGTGACGGTGGCCGCTGGGGTCGGGAGTGTGTCAGGAGGTGGCGATTGCAAAGCGGATCGGCCCTAATTGTAATGGCTGGAGAGGACGAGAGTGAGACTAGGTAGGATCGGAGGAGAAGAAAAAACCATATAGCTGGGGAGGATGGAAATGATGTGAAACTGATTAGGATTTTACGGGCAAAAAGGCCAATTTGTCTCTTTAAAATTAACAAACGTGTCATCGAAGGCCATCTTAATAGTAAATTGGTGTTGAAAATCAAGATTTTTAAAGTTTTGGGGCTGAGTGCCGAAATTAGAATCGCGGGATTCTGGGTGCAATCGACACCTAAGTATGAGGTGACGCGAGAATTTATTCTGTCCATCACCCACCACGGCCAATACCGCTTCCTCTAGTCAGGATGTGATCTCACTAGAAAGTTTTCTAAATTTTCTATTCTATATCGACTTAGTTATCCATCTTTTTCATTGCACTCTCGTGGTGAATGGCCAAGACTGTATTATGCATGGTGATAGGTGGGAGTGATAGTGTGACGCGAAAATCAGTATGTCGTGACTAGGCGTTTGAGTCGTTTAACGATGAGGCAAATAAGGTATTTGAAGAATGAATGGACTAGGCTTTTAGGGGTTCAATAATGCGACGAGTAAGCATTGAGGCGTAGGGCATGATGCGATGCGGTGGAAGAAGATGTCGTGATTTTGCTTCTTTACCTTTGGCTAAGTGTTGCTAAATTGAAAATAAATTTTTTCTAGAGATAAAGTAGTCGCTCTTCAAGCATATTTTACGCCCTGCATTTCACCAAGTAATAAACTATTTCAATTTTTATATATTTGAGAGAGGTATATTGACACATGTCCAAAGTCCAAACCAAGGTAATGTCATGTTGTTGATTGAAGTTTGCATGAGATTATCATTTTGTTTATCATATATATTGTTTTTTGAGTACGTTACAAATATGTAATTAAGCTATTTAGATTGTGCCACTTGATTGTGCTATGATCGTCTGCCCAATCAAGATCAACTATATATCTTCTACAAGTTTTTTAAGCAATAAGATTGTTTACAAATATTACATTTATCATTTAACCAAATTATAGATATTGACCAAGATAGTTCAATCTTATGAGAACTCTCTCAGACATATAACTATTTGTGGCCCTAAAGAGATGACATTATTCTCTCAAGACAATATAGCTTTGTCAACTTGGAGACAAAAATTCTTTTAAGCGGATACTTTTGTGAAGTCTGGAGAATACATCGATCACTTGAAGATCAATTGTTCACGGTCAAGATATATTATTCGATCCCAATACATATACACTCAACAATTATGTTGAAGATCAATTCCTTTTTCACGAATCTTAAACATGCACTGTCAATGAAATCCTTTAAATTTACCATTTGATCCAAAAATAAGCTACTAAGCATGCGGCCCCAAAATTGACAAAACAAGTGAAGCGCTGTGTAACTTTTTCTTTGTTTGAGGATTTATTTTGATTGGTACAATCTTAATGGCTACATAAAAAGTTCACGTGACTATTTTTGTCTCTAGTGAATGTTTGCATATAATGGTTACAAATAACCTTGGGGACGAATTAAGGTAGCGTTTGAAAACACTTCCAGTTTTGGTTTTCTGTTTCAAAAGTATATATATATATATATATATATATATATATATATATATATATATATATATATATATCTTCAAAAACAAATGGATGTTTGATAACTCAGTTTTTATTTTGAATTTTTTCTTTTGGGTGTTTGATTACCCAGTTTTTATTTTTTAGCTTTTTCTTTGATGGTGGTTAGCGGTGGCAGTGGTGGGGCGTGGCAGTGGCCGGCGGTTGCCGATTTTGCTTGTTGTTGGTTTGCGCACCTCACGTGAGATATGGTCTACACTTGAATATGCATTGGCGTCTCCCTCAGATACTCACATCTTAACATTGCATATGAATCTTCAGTCTCTTAATCAACGTGATGATTCTGCTACAGTCTATCTCAACCGTGCCAAAATCATTTTTGATGAACTTGCAGCATCTGTCTCCCCATCACTCAATCTGAATTCAATATCTTTTTTTTTCTTGGTCTTCGACCTGACTTCAAGGATTTGGTCACTACGTTGACTGCTCGACCTCAACCTGTCACATTTCCTGAACTTCATGGTTTAGTTCTTAGCCATGAGTTTATTCATGGTAAAACCTTTGCTCGTCTTTCTCTTAGTTCCTCTCCTCTTACTGATTCTGCACCTCCTATTGCTAATCTTGCTCATCATGGAGGTCATCATCCTCACCATGGTGGTCATCATTTTCATCGTGGTGTGGAAATCTCTCTTATCATGGTAATGGTGGTCATGCCAACATTCGTCGTCGTGGCGGCGGCAATCGCCAGCACAACAACCAGCACTCAAATTAGTTCCATGCACATGGCTATCAAGGAGAGCCTCGTGCTCGCTGCAATATCTGCTATGCTACCAATCACACTACGGAAACTTACTATCGGAACACCCATGCACTAGCTCCACCTTCACACCACAACTAATCTGGAGGTAACTCATATACGCCACTAGTATCCCCGTCCGCTCACATGGTTCAAGCTACTGCTCACCCCTCTCCGACTCCTCCATCACCCTCTCATTATAACTGGTTCCCTGATACCGGCGCCACCCATCATTCCACATGTGATCTCGTTATCCTGAGCCATGCCGAAGACTATCATGGCCCAGACCACTTTCATGTTGGCAATGGTAAGGGTTTACAAATTACACATATTGGTTCCTCTACCATTTACACCCCCTCTGCCCAATTCATTCTATCGAATGTTCTACGAGTTCCTTCCCTTACCAAACCCTTACTCTCTATTAACAAATTTACATCTGACAACAATGTTTTCATGGAGTTTCACCCTTCTCATTTTCATGTGAATGATAGTACAACGGGGACAACCTTACTCATAGGCCTGAGTGATCGTGGCTTGTATATGCTGTCCAACTCTAGTCCTATGTCCTCATCAACTCCATTTAGTGCTTTGTTAGTTGAACGAACAACTTCCGAGTGTTGGCATCGACGACTTGGGCACCCCAATAATCGCACTCTTCAGCAAATAATCCGGAGCAACCAGTTGCCTTGTTCTTCCCCAACTAAACCTAACATGTTATGTTCAGCTTGCCAACTTGGCAAAGCTTGTAGGCTTTCTTTACCTAGTACTCAATCATGTAATAATGCGCCCTTATCTTTGCTCTTCACTGATGTATGAAGACCTTCTCCCACGCCCTCCTCGGACGGATATAAGTACTTTGTCATCTTTGTCGATTCTTATTCCAAATACATATGGTATTTTCCTATGGTGCAAAAATCTGATGTCTACTCAATTTTTCCCAAATTTCAAGCTTACATTGAGTGCCAATTCTCCACTAAAATCAAGGATGTGCAAAGTGATTGGGGCAGGGAATTTCGTGAACTCGCCAAATATTTTGAGTCTTGTGGCATCGTTCACCGTGTTGCATGTCCTCACACCCATGAGTAAAATGGTTCTTTTGAACGCCGCCATCGTCATATTGTTGAGATTGGCTTAGCTCTTCTTGCTCAAGCCTATGTTCCCCACAAATATTGGAACTTTGCTTTTGAAACTGCTGTGTTTTTAATTAACCGTATGCCCTCTCGCGTGTCTCACAATCTCATTCCTTTCGAGTGTCTTTTCAAAGAAACTCCTAATTTTGGGTTCCTCAAGATTTTTAGGTGTCAATGTTTTCCCTTTCTTCGACCTTATAATGCCCACAAAATCTTTTTTCATACCATTCTTTGTGTTCTCTTGGGATACTCTTCATGTCATCTTGGATACCGTTGCTTAGATCCATAGACACACATGTTTGATTTAATGAGCATTTACATTGCTCGACATCTTTGAGTTAATGAGCATTATTATCCTTTTTTCTGGACCATCCTTGTTAGGTCCCTCTGCTCTATAGTCATCTTCTAATTCTCAAGCTTGGGCATCCTCACATATCTCCCCCTTTTTCTTCCCTCCATCTAGCCCTGCCCCACAATCTATCGCTATTCGATCCCCTACCGCATCTCTACCTCCCACTATTTCACCCTCTAACCTATCCTTATCTCATTCTCCTTCTCCGCATATTACTGATCTTGGCATCCCACCGGTCATAGCCTCTCAAACCCGTCCACAACCATCTTACACTCCAAAACCACCTCAATGTACTCATCCAATGGCCTTTCACCCCCATCCCAAAAAGAAACATCCTTACCCCTCTGCCTCTCTCTCTTAACTCTCCACTCACACTGAACAATCTTCCTTCACCCAAGCTAACAAGCTTCCTCAGTGGCGCACCGTTATGGCTGATGAAATCAACGATTTAATTCAAAACCACACCTGGACGCTTGTTTCTTATTCTCCTCACATGAATCTTATTGGCTGTAAGTGGGTCTATCGCATCAAAAAACGTGTGGATGGCTCTTTGGAACGATTCAAAGCACATTTGGTTGCAAAAGGTATCCACCAACAACCAGGCTTAATTATGATGAGATTTTCAGCCCAGTTGTTAAACCAACCACCATCTGTATTGTTATCTCCATCACAGTGTCGAATGGCTGGTCTTTGCGACAGTTGGATGTTTATAATGCCTTCCATCATGGTCTCCTTTTCTGAAGATGTTTATATTGTGCAGCCACCGGGGTTTGAAAACTCCTTAGAACCCACTCTTGTTTGCAAATTAAACAAGTCTCTCTATGGCCTTAAGCAGGCTCCTCGAGCTTGGTTTCATAGGCTCACTCAATTCCTCAACTCTAAAACTGATTCATCCTTATTCATTCTTCGCACCACTGACATTACTCTATATGTGTTAATCTATGTTGATGATATTTTGCTCACTGGCAATAGCCTCACCCACATCCAATCCTTGATTACTCTTCTTGGCACTGAATTTTCTCTCAAAGATCTGGGTCCTTTACATTTCTTTTTGGACATTTCTGTGGTCTCCACACCTGCTGGTCTTATCCTTTTCCAACAATAATATATCATGGATATTCTTTCTCGCTTTGGGATGATTGATTGCAAACCCGTCAAAACTCACCTCTCCACCACTGCCATTTTATCTCCATCTACCAGTCCTCATTTCTCGGATCCTATGACCTTTTGCCAAGCCTTTGGAGCTCTACAGTACATCACCTTAACAAAGCCTGGCGTTCCATATTCAGTCAACCACGTTTGCCAGTTTATGCATCATCCCACTGTTTAGCATTGGCAAATTGTGAAGTGCGTTCTTTGTTATTTAAAAAAAACGTCTTTCATGGCTTACTTCTTCAACGTTCTAGTACTCTTCAGCTTCAAGCCTTTACAGTCTCTTATTGGGCTGGTGCAACCGAGGACCGTAAATCTACTGGTGGTTATGCAATTTATTTAAGTTCAAATTTGGTCTCTTGCTCCTCACGCAAACAATGTATTGTTGCTCGTTCATCAACTGAGGCTGAATATAAAGCTTTAGCAGATACCTCTGCTGAATTATCTTTGCTTCAGTCCCTTCTCACATAACTCAGAATTTCTGCTCCACCTGTCCCTATACTTTGGTGCGACAACATTGGTGCCACATACTTGTCTGCAAACCCTATCTTTCTTGCTCAGACTAAGCATATCGAAGTGGATTTTCATTTTGTTCGAGATCGTGTTGCTCCAAAAACTCTCTCTGTTTGCTATATCTCCACACATGACCAAATCGCAGACATCATGACCAAGGCCCTATCTGCTGCACGTTTTCAATTTCTCCGTGACAAGCTGAAAGTTGGCTTCCCTGCACTTCAACTTGCGGGGGCATATTGAGCTAGTTATCCTTATCCTCATTTCATCTGTATTTTAAATCATGTAAATTTATGTCGCACACTTATCTTCATTTTATCTTTATCCATTGTAACAGCAAATCTGTATTATAGATGGCTAATGAACAGAACTCTCTGTGTGAGAGCGTTACTGGTCAAACTTCATTTCCAAGCCAATACGTAATTCAACTCACAATCACCGCCTGAACTAGCCATCGCACCACGACCCAACCACGCAATCACCACCATGCCCACAGCCTGCACGAGCCACCGCACCACCATCCTGCAACCTGGATCGTCCACATTACCAACAGTTAATACCGAATTGAAAAAATACCCCAATTTACTTAAAGAGATTTACAACTAAAATATTCCCCACTTGAGATGGTAATGGTGAAAAATGGGTAGGTTACAATGGTGGGCGGATTGGCGTCGATGGTGGCGGCCGCGAGGGGGAAGATAAAACTGGGTGGGTATAGGGGGAGGGGGAAGAAAGAGGTGGCAATAGCAATGGTTGGGGGTTAGGTTGGTGACATTGGTGACCAGGGGTGGGAGTGGGTCAGGAGGTGGAAATTGAAGGGCGGAGGGGCGCCAATTATAATGGCTAGGGAGGATGGGAGTGAGACTGGGTAGGTATCGGGGGAGATAGAGATACCATATTGCTGGGGAGGATGGAAATTATGTGAATATGATTAGGATTTTACGGGCAAAGAGGCCAATTTGTCCCTTAAAAATTAACAGACGTGTCATCAAAGGCCATCTTGATCGTAAATTGGTGACGCGAGAATTTATTCTATCCATCAACACCGCCATGGCCAATACTGCTTCCTCTAGTCAGGACGCGATCTCGCTAGAGAGTTTTATAAATTTGCTATTCTATATCGAACTAGGTAGCATTTGAAAAAGTTTGCAGTTTGTAGTTTTTTTTTTAAAAAAAATGAAAGAGTTTTAGTTTTTTTTTCACCGATTTAAAAAATTGTTGGACGTTTAACAGAGTTTTAGTTTTCAAATAACAGAAAACCAAAAGCGTTTGACAGGTCAGCTCTTTAACTTTTTTTTAATTACCATGATAAAAGGGCAGAATCAATTTTAAAGATTGATTAAGCAACATCCAACTGGTATTGAAGTCAAAAGGAAACATATGGAATTATAATCAACACCTAGTCAAATGAAACACAAAGAAAATAGAAAAAAAAATAAGCAGAAGAAAAAGCTCTCCCAACATTGCTAACACAAATCAAACAAGCAGCAAAAAACATACCCACAAGAATCACAGGAAAAAAACTTAAGAAGTCAAAACCGAACATGATCATGTTAATATACCTAGTCGTGGGTTATACAGAAAATCATCTCGTCCTTATGCCTTATGTTTGAAAGACCTTAGAGTACCAATTATTTCAATTACTGAAGAACATCAACAACCATTAAATAGTGGTAGATCTAGGAGATGGAGGCGGTGGTAGATCTGGGTAGAGGGAGGAGATGGAGGCAGCATCGACATTGCGAGATGGAGGCGGTGGCCGGTGTAGCTGCGTCGGAGAAAGGAGATGGAGCCGGTGGCTGGTGGAGGCGATGGGCTGTAGAGCTGTGATAAAGAATGGGAGTGGAGGGCAATGGTGAGCAGCGGCTGTAGAGTTGAGGCGTTGAGCAGACGAGAGAGAAAAGGAAACGCAAGCCTAGTTTTTAGAGGCCTCATATACTAATTCTAAAAAAGAAAACTTATATTGTTGTAGGTGAGGCTCGAAGCTTCGACCTCGTTAAAGAGGTCTCTTGGTCACGCATGAAAACGAGTTTTGAGAACTCTTCAAAATCAAAAATCTGGAGTTTTGAAAATGGGCCTTTTTTCCACAACTCTTGGCCTTTTTTTGAAAACCAAAACTGAACCAAACACCCCAAAAAGTTGGGCTTTTCAAAAGTTTACAAAATTGGGCTAAAAAACTGAGAACCCAATACATTTCAAACAGACCCGGTTATCCACCTTTTTCATTCCACTCTCGTGGTGAAGGGCCGAGACTATATATGGGTGATGATGCATGGTGACAGGTGGGAGTGATAGTGTGAGGTGAAAATCAATCTATTGTGACGAGTAAGCATTGAGGCGTAGGGCATGACGCGATACGGTTGAAGAAGATGGCGTGATTTTGCTTCTTTACCTATGGCTAAGTGTTGCTAAATTGAGAAGAAATTTCTTTTAGAGATAAATTAGTCACTCTTCAAGCACTTTTTACGCCTTGCTTTTCACCAAGTAATGGACTATTTCAATTTTTATGTATTTGGTAAAGGTATATTGAGACATTTCCAAACCAAGATAATGGCATGCCGTTGATTGAAGTTGCCACGAGGTTCTCATTTTGTTTGTCATATATATTGTTTTTTGAGTATATTACAAATATGTAATTAAGCTATTTAGATTGTGCCACTTGATTGTGCTAGGATCGTCTGGCCAATCAAGGTCAACTATATATCTTCTACAAGTTTTTAAGCAATAGGATTGTTTACAAATATTACATTTATCATGTAACCACGTTAAAAGATATTAACCAAGAAAGTTCAATCTTATGAGAACTCTCTCAGACATATAATTATTTGTGGCCCCAAGGAGATGACATTATTCTCTCAAGACAACATAGCTTTGTAGCTTGGAGACAAAAATTCTTTAAGCGAAGAAACTTTTGTAGAAGTCTGGAGAATACATCCATCACTTGATGATCAATCGTTGAAGGTCAAGATATATTGTTCGATCCCAATACATATACCCTCAACAATAATGTTCAACATCAAGTGCATTTGTTGTTCGATCCCAATACATATACCCTCAACAATTATGTTCAACATCAAGTGCGTTTGTCACGAATCTTAAACCTCAACAAAATCCTTTAAATTTACGGTTTGATCCAAAAATAAGCTACTAAGCATGCGGCCCCAATATCGACAAAACAAGTGAAGCCTTCAGTAACTTTTTCTTTGTTTGAGGATTTATTTTGATTGGTACAACCTTAATCGCTCATAAAAAGGTCCCATGTCAGTATTTTTGTCTCTAGTGATTGTTTGCGTATAATGGTAATTAAGTGGTAACAAATAACCTCGGGGACGGATAAAATGTATGAGTTTTCAAATTTTCAGGGAGAGCATTTCAAGATGCCTCATAAGAAATTTTATTTTTCGTAGAGACCATCATGGACGTTATGAGTCTTGCAACTATAAATAATTAGTTTTCATTTACTGTTTAGTCTGTAACAGGGACTCCGACACATGCCAATTAGGGGTGAGCACGGTTCGGTTTGGTTCGGTTTTGAGGTCAAACCGCAAACCGAACCAATGAACCTCGGTTCACAAATTCTTAAACCAAACCGAACCAAGACACCTCAGTTTGAACGGTTCAAAGGGTTCAAATTGAACGGTTCGGATCGGTTTGAGCATAGTTTAAACATTATTATGTTTTCAAGAAAAAAACAATAACCAATAATAACTTAACTTAATTTATAACTTTTTTCGGCTACCGTATTGTTTGGGTGCTTTTGGTTTATGGGAATACTTGCTTTCTTTCCTACATTGTTTGGGCTTTCAACATGATTGCTACTGGATTAACATAGCACCAATTTCAAGACTTATTTCCTAACAGTTGAGCAGGAAACTAGACCGGGAGGGTGTGCATCACAATGGTAGTAAAAAATCAAAGATAATTTCCTAAGTCTTAATATCTAACAAATTTGCACTTCTCTAAAGTTTTATTAGTTGATTTTTCTTCAAGGAGGAATGGCTTGTATTTTATCATTCTTGACTCTGCTGCAATACTGGATATAATTAGCCTATTGGCTTCATGTTTACACTACAGGAGCCATAGTGTAAATGATGCAATATGTAGTGAGTAATGGCTTTGAAAATGTAGAATTAGAAGAGAAGGTTGATTTAGGGTGAGCAGGTTTTATTCTACTCTGGTTATTAGCTAATCAGGGTAAGGTATATATATATTTTTTATAATAATGTAACCCTCGGTTCGGTTCGGTTTAATGCCGGTTTGGAAATCATGAACCGTGAACCGAACCGAACCGGCCTCGGTTTGAAAATCTCAAACCAAACCATTCAAGCTCATCAACGGTTCGGATTCGATCGGTTTGAACGGTTCGGATCGATTTTATCGGTTTGTTGCTCACCCCTAATGCCAATGAGTGTTTGTACCCTTTTCGTTCGCAGTATAGCATCAAATTGAGCTAGTAGAGCAACCATGAGAAAAAGGATATTTCAGTCACTTTTACAGCTTTTCACTTTCCAACATTCTTCAATCAAGCAAAAGATTACCAAACTTGCACCCTGCGATCATGATTACAATTGCGATTATGTATGGATCCTAAAAGTGAACCAAATACACTAAACAATTATGTTCAAGATCAAGTGCCTTTGTCATGAATCTTAAACATGCATTCTCAACCAGATCCTTTAAATTTACCGTTTGATCCAAAATTAAGCTACTAAGAATGAGGCCCTATCGACAAAACAAGTGACGCACTATGTAACTTTTTCTTTGTTTGAGGATTTATTTTGATTGGTACAACCTTAATTGTTACATAAAAAGTTTACACGTCACTATATTTGTCTCTGGTGAATGTTTAATGGTAACAAATAACCTTGGGGACGGATAAAATGTATGAGATTTCGAATTTTTCAGTGAGAGCATTTATGAATGCCTCGTAAGAAATTTCATTTTTGGTAGAGAGCATTATGGACTTTATGAGTCCTGCAATTAAAAATAAAAACTTTTGATTTTATTGTTTAGTCTGTACTAGGCAATACGACACATGCCCATGAGTGTTTGTACCCTTTTCGTTCGCAGTAAAGCAACATAAACGTCTAATTGAGCTGAGCATCAAATTCATCTAGTAGGGCAACCATGAGAAAAAGTATATTTCAGTCACATTTACAGCTTTTCACTTTGCAACATGTTTCAATCAAGCAAATTATTTGCGATCATGATTACAATTGCGATTATGTATGGACCCAAAAAGTGAATCTAAAGGCCTTTAGCGATTCCTTGATGGTATTAACACATCATTGAGATACTTTCCAAGAGCCCAGATAGGGAAGACATTTCTGTATGAAGCATAGGTTATCATACTGTTCCTATTAAAAACTCCCACAAGTTCCTGTCAAGACAAATTTAAAAACAAAAATACAATTATTGATTAGTCAAGTGCGTGTGTCTAACTGTAAGCCTCTGCCCGCCTGTCCCATGGATAGAAGTTACCTGTTCAGGGAAGTCTCCATTTTCCAATTGGTGATTTATTAAAACCTTGGCAGCACGATGCAATGGGGTCGGATCTCTTTTGCCCTGTTAGTCATACAGTAATGTGTTGTTAATGGATTGGATCTCTTTTACCCTGTTGCAACGACTTACCTGTTTTATAATTTCAATTCATATCGTTATAGCTCGTAAATGAAATAAGACAAACCTGCCCAGCCTCAATGAGACCCAGCATTGCCCAAGCAGTGTTCACTATATGTGATTTGTTCCCTTGTAGATTTTTATACACCTGTGTTAACGTACAGGGCACGGCTATAAATAATTGCTGATTCAAATTTGAAGTATATATGTTGCTATTGGAAGTAAGCTGTGCTGAGAGTAATCACCTTGTCTTGGCCAGAGGTGTAATTTTCTCCCCAACCACCGGAATCAAGTTGTTTGGATAGAAGGAAATCACAAGCCCTTCTAATGCTGCTGCTACTTTGGTACGTCTTGCCTCCATTTACCAAGCCTTTGATTCCGAACCATGTCCCGTATGTGTAGCATACTCCCCAAGTCCCAAACCTATCTCAGAACCCAACAATATATGTTAGAATCGTCCCCAAGCCACATAAACTACAAATAAAACATCATAAGTATAGGATCCTTATTTATTACTCTCTTAGCAACTTGATTCAACTTTAATTAATGGTTAAATTAGGGAGTTAGGAATGTAAAGCACAAGAAACCTAAAACAATGATAAACTATTTTGACTAAATTTTAAAATCATTGACATATCCATGATACGGTGGGTGGATCCTTATTTATTACTCCCTCCGTCCCAGAAAAGTTTATTATTTTTTTTCTTTTTGGGCCGTCCCACAAAAATTGCTTACTTTTTCGAATTAAGAATGATTCGGTAAGTGTTTTTTTTCTTCATATTTGCCTTGTTTTACACTTTTTTTTATTTAATTTCTCCCTCCATATCTAACTCTCCACCAACTCATTTTCTTTTCCCTGGCCCACTCTCTTATACTTTTTTACTCTACTTTTCTCTCTATATTTAAGACTCCACCAATCACTTTCTTGCCCCCCTCTATAAACGGTAGAATGCGAAACACACAAAAAATGTTACGTAAATCTTTAATATGCGTGTCAAGTCAAATGTGATCAATTTATGTGGGACGAAGGGTACTTTACATTCTTAGTTAGTGACTTATAATCAAAGGAGGAAAAAAAAAATTAAAAAAAGTACAAACCATGAACCATCCGGCAATTGCACGCTCTCGATGAACTCGAGTGCTTTTCTGATGCATGATTCTATTTCATCGCTCCTGTGATCTGGATATAATTTCTTGAATAAACAAAGTCCTTGAGTTACTGAAGAGGTGCACTCTACGGTCCTACATTAAAAGGTTACGAGTGTCACGATAAAAAAGGATAAATGTGGAGTGATCCTAGTTAGTAACTTCTTATTCTTTGAAAATCAACTTTGGCTTTAACCAGAACACATTGCAAGATCCAATCAAATGCTCAAGACCAATTAAATTGAAATTTGTATGATCTTACTGGTAATCAATCATGATACCCCCGAATGTTTCAGCTGGATTGATCATCTTCAAGAAAGACAAGGTCCAAAAAAAATTAATACTAGTAAACGATATCGGTCCATCAAATTTGAAGAGAAACATGAAGTGTAATGCACCTCCAACCACGGATAAGACCTTGCGAGCTCATATGAACCAAAACCTCCATTGCTGTTCTGTAAGTTTAAAAACAATAAATTCTAAGAAGACCACTAAGATGTTAAGAGAAAGTACCAAAAATCAGTAAGATGTTAAGAGACAGTACCTGAAGTGGTAGAAGCAAATTAACGGCATTATATAAACCTTCTGGTGCCAATGTATCACCAACAACATCCGATGGCAATTGTGATAGCAACATTGATATCTGTACAGAGACCATATATTATTAGATTTTTTCAAATAGAATGTGTGATGGAAATTATAATACATGACATATAGATTTGAGGTTTTAAATAAGATTTTGAGAACGAGCGCCGATGGTTCCTAGAATGGCTTAAAAAAAACATAGAAGCGAGTCTACTTTTTTGGATTTGAAGAAAGATGATACGCGGTTGGTTTTTTAAATATTGAGTTTCATTTTTGTATGCAGTGGATTATAAACATACATTACCAATGGTGATATAAAAGCCATATCATAAAATCTTGACATCCTACAAAACTTTACCTTCAGACATTCTCCGGTGCAATCGGTTACAATCCAACCTTGATCCACTGTACTAAAGCTCCATCCACCAATTGTATTGTCACGGTACCATTGACTAAAATCAACTGAACTATTGATTTTAAACTGAATAAGAACATCAAAGCATAAAGTTAATCCTAAAAAATTTGAGTATCAGTAGTAATGGAAACATATATCAAGCAAGTCACTACAAGCCTTGAAATAATTACTTGTGAGCCTTTGATGAATTCATTTGCTCTTTTAAGTACTGAACCGTATTCGTCGCTGAGCTTCGTCCCAAGTATTGCTTGAACAGCAAATATAACATCCCATAGCTGAGATCCATTGTACGCCTGTCAAATCGTAAGTTTCGGCCAAAGAATTAGCCGAATATTATTGTCCTTGTTGCAGACAAGAAGGCCAAATGGACTGCGTTGCTCAATCAAGTTGAACACAAATTCACTTAAGAAGCAACATTTAATTGAGAACCTGATACTTCATGCCATCTTCAGCCACCCATAGATAATCTTTTACCCTTGAAAGGTGTAACTTATTCGCCCTTGAATTCGGATCGTCTATCCAACGACAGATCATATTTAGTGCCTAGTATTACGTATAAAACGCGTCAGGGTTAAGTTGCATACAATGATTAGAAAAACTATAGACTTGAAATCCTGATTAGTGCGTGTATGTGTGTTGGGTGTATGGTGTGGGTAGTGCTGAATCAACGATGGTTACCTTATTTACAGGTCCGATGCATAAATATTGAGTGCTTTCGTCCTCATACTCGATATGTTGCATCGCAGTGCTCAGTGCCTTCTTTCGCAGTTTCGAAAAAGGCCAAGTCATTAGAAGAGGTTCTACAAACTTGTGCAAACCATTTAAAACCAACTCTTGTCCGAGCAAATGTGGGTAAAATAGATCTTCCTGCAAGTTAATGTGTTACGCTTGGTAAACAATTGAACCAATGCAAGTGTTGATTGATTGCAATGTTTTGAAAGAACGTTCACGTGTCTATGGGATGCTTCCGTACCTTGGCACATTCATTCTTTGCCATGTCCCAGTTAATCTCATTATATGGACGTGTATAAAGTTCTCCTCGTAGTGATAAAATTGTAGAGTCCACGGGCCCTACAAATCTTTTCCCATAAAGATATGACATAGGGAGATACACCATTCGGCAATGGCACCACATACGCCCTGCACCAAATTCCTTACCTTGTAAAAAATTTTCGTGAAATTCTGTGTGTGAAAGCATATCTAAGCATCTACGTTAATTCTCAAGATTTGCATGTTAAACACTTGTTTCGTTATAAGTCAATTGTTTGGTCGGAATGATGTACAGAATCCAACCACTGCTTCAACACATATGTTAGTACGGCTCAAACCGTAAATTTTTTGGTCGGAATGATGTATAGAAAAGTCTATATTTAATGTGGAAGGGAAATGATGAGATACTAGGTCTCTATTATTTCATCCCACTTGACCAATTTCAAATCACCTATATTTATCGGGAAAAATTTTGGCTGCTACCCGGGTTGAAGAAATCTTCCTCCTACCCCCCATGTAGCGACAATTAATGGTTGTCAAATCTGTCTAGTGGCTTTTATTTAGTGACGCTAAAAAAGTGCCGTTAAGAGTTGTCGCTGAAAGTATTAACAGAAAAGCCACTAGAGACATTTAGTAACTATTAATTGTCACTATATGTGGGGTTGAAGGAAGATTTCTACAACTGGGGTAGCAGCCAAAGTTTATTCTATTTAATGTGTATGACAAAACTAAGCATAGCTGTAGACAAAGACAAAGATGTCATATTCCGAACTAAATATTCTCTTGTGTTATGCAACTCCTTTCTACGTTGATGGAATTTTAGTTCATCAAAACAAAATGACAACATATATAGTGTCTCGGAAAGCAGACCTGGATGTATGGGAAGAAAGTGAGGAAGAAGCCATATCTCTGGTGGGATAGGATTGTTGCCGCTCCACTCATAAACCCCAAGTACCTGATAAATTGTTGGACCATACAAGAACGATGAACTCGTTAAGTATATCTTACAAAAAAAACAAAAAAAAAGCTATAGCAGTGGAAGCGAACAGAATTTTTTTGGTTGCAATTAATGATCATGAGCTGTGGTAGACTATTTCGGCGACTGGGAATACAGCCTTTCCAAAGGGTAAAACCACAATTCTTGAAGTTTCTTGTTATTCTAGTCGTTTTTTTTAGTGCAAGATTATGATGTGAACAATGGTACAGTGGTTGACGCTGCCACCAAAAATCCCCTACCGAGAGCCACATTTTTCCCCAAGATGTAATGCCGGTAGCGCCACCATGGTCAAGAATCCATCTTCTTGCTTTCTCCATGGCCCCATCTCCACCATCCATCTTTTCTCCCAGCAACCTCATAGCCACATAATTAAGGGCTGTACTGAACATGCTGCTCGGTCCTTCTATGTGAAATCCCCAACCTCCATCTACATTCTGCCAAAAAATCAACAGTTCAGGAATGCCTGGTGATCTATAAAAAAGAAAATGCCTGGTGAAGTGTTCTTATATTTGTGTACATTAATATCACTATTTCAAAAGTCACAAGTGCAGGTATGACTTGAAATTACTTTCGCAATAAATTGGCAAGTAAAAACAAACATACCTGATGGTTATAAATGTAACGACATAGTTCCCTTTGGTGTTCTTGCGACAAACCTGCATCTAAGGCCCCTGTTACAGACAGAGCGATAACCTACACAAAGATGGAATTGCTTTAGCATGAAAAGGCATAAGTTTCCATTTCGAGGACTAGATTTGCTAATAATAATAAATTTAAAAGTACTTAACTCAAAACAAATATATATATAAGTCGAAACTCATAGAATGTTGTCACGTCACCGCCTACATGAATATTCTTCTAACTCGCCACGTGAACTTTCTAATATTGACTTTTTGAAAATACTTTCAATTTACTCACCTTTATAATAATGACTTTAATTCTTTTTTTCTGTCTCTTCCTTCTCTCTTATTCAATTGGATTTGACTTCCTTTATACCATTTGAAATTCAATCAACTAATAGAAATTATACAAGTAGTTACGTAAATCAAATAATTATGTAATTTGTTGAATCAAGCACTTGTATACTTGTTTATCGATCACGTGTCGAGTGCAGGTAAAAAACGAAGTTACGATGGAGTATGTAAAGAGGCAATCAAGAATGATGAACAGATAGCAATCTTCATGCATGCCAGTGGGTTGAATAGCAACTGACTTGATTATGATTACCAGGTAGCAACCAACATAAGATGGAGTATGTAAAGAGGCAATCAAGAAGAGTGACTCACAAGGCCAGGGAGAAGGAACAAAATGCCGGCATAATCACCAGGCCAGAAGCCATCGTCAGTCTGAAGTGTTGAGAAGTATCTTAAAGCCCTCCTCAATGTGGTTTCGACTGCTTCCTCGCCCACATCCTCCGAACTTCCCACCTTGACCTGTGGCGGTAACTTCTTCTCCAAGGGATGTTCTTTTGCAAACTAGTTATAACCACCATAATTTAGAACCAAAACAATAGCCATGACTTGGTTTGGAAGCTTCAATACATACTCGTAATAAGTATCTTACCTGCAATCTAAAAAGAAGATCAGAACTTTCTTTAACTTGGAATCGGTTCTTAGTAAACTCCTCACGGAGTTTTTCGATTTGAGCTCGTTCCTCGGGCGTCCCGAGATCAGGGTGGAATTCCCAGAACTGTCTACCAAGATGATTATTATAGCTTTTAAGCTCAGGGTCATCCCTGCCCTCCGAGTGTATAAGCTTCCACATTTTTCTCTTTTTCCCTCCTTATGCTTGCTACTTTAAATCAAATTCAGAGGTGCCAATCATCTTCTTATATAGTGAGCAACCGTGTACCTGGTAAATTCCCTTTTTAAGAAAAGTATTAGATAAGGCAACTTTGTATGTTGTGAGTTTTGGAGTACAAAGTGACGAAGAAGAATCAGAATACTCACAAATTAATGACCAAATATTCATATCCTCACTTTTGACCAAATATTTAAAAGGACTAAAAATTTGGATTTCTTTTGACCAAATAGTTTTCATCCCTCTCTCTCTATCTCTCTCTCAGCGTAGAACATAAAACTCATAAAATATACATATCCTCAATAAGCATGAACTTAAAAAAAAAAGAAATGCAGGTTTCAAATCATACAATAAGTCTAATCATACAATATTCCAGTCATAAGATGCTGGCTCTAGCTAGTGACGGTGAGAAGGCAACCAACCACGAAACATCGTCTGTTTTCCTTCTAACAATATTGCAGTCATAAGATTCTGACCTCTGGCTAGTGATGATGAGAAGGCAACCAACCACGAAACATCGTCTGTTTTCCTTCTAACAATATAGACTATTTATATCTTGGCAAGGGAAGTTCTGTTAGTTTTTATATGTTATTATAAAGTCAAAATTGAAAGAATGTTACGCAGAATATTACACAGTCGAATACTCTCTTAACTCGTTGAAAGCACTTTTTAATTTTGATTTTTTTAAATTATTTTAAAATTACTCTCCTTTGTTATTATGATTCATATATTTATTTATTTATATTGGTACTATCTCCCAGCTATTCAATTTGATTTGATTTGATTTGAATAATTTTTTTTTTCTCTCCACCTTCATCTCACGCCGCTCTCTTGCTCTCTCTCTCTCTCTCTCACACACACACACACATGCACACAAACACAAAACTCAAATTATCTCAATAATTCATATACCTCTTTCTATCTGACGTCTTGGACATGTATACTTCTTTTCTCTCTGCTTCACTCTAAAACTTTATTAATAATATACTTTCTGCACATATCCCAAGCTAATTTGATGTTTTGATTCAAAATAGTAGGTCTCATATTTCGGTTTTGTAAACTAATCCCTATCATCTCCAATACTTTTGCATTTTGTTTTTATTTATTATCAGTTACACTTATACTTTTTTTTTACAATTTCTTTTGTAAACCCATCACTAAATTAATAGCAAATTATTTGCAATTTTATTCTTAAATTTGACAATCAAATTCATAATTCTCTCCTTTTCTTTCTCTTCTATTGAACGCGTGTTCTCTCTCTCGTTTCTCTGTCTCAATACCTTTTATTTACTTGATTTGTGGCACATGAATCCACCCCATTTCAAAAAGTTAAATTATCACTTTCCATGTTGCTTGAAACATAAAAACAAAAACGTCTCATATATTCTTTAAAGAGTTAACAATCTTTTTTTAAAGAGGTCACATTTAGTGGTGCTTCTTTGTATATATATTGGTTTGAGAGCAATACCGTAAAACTCTTATCAAGTGGCATAGAGTGAATTACTCCTACTTTAATGTTTTGCTATTTTAAATTTTTTTAACGGTTTCATATGACACAGATTTTTATCCAGCCACAGAAAATGAAAAGGAACTTAGGGGTTTAGGAGTTGAAAGTTTAGGGGCATTGAAGGAATTACTCCTATTTGGGAGGTTGATATCTTTCCATTTCTCTTGGCCAAACAAGGCTCAAGAGATGCTTTTATTTCTTTACATATTTGGTTTCTCCTTACCTTTTCTGACTTTCTTTGTAGTTTGGCGAAATAATGTTAACAATTGAAATGACTTTATGATTATGTTAGATGTTACTCCGCAGCGAAGTGGTAAGATTAGTCAGAGTAATGGAAATTTAAAACACAACTGCATAATGTAGTACTCTTATTGGGACACTTTATTCTACGTCATCAAGATATTTACATTATCCTCTATTATTTATTTATGCGACGGCTGATCCCCCCCCCCCCCCCCCCTAGCCGTCAGTGTTGAACAAGCAATTTCTTAAAAATGTCATTGTCTTTATAGCCGTCAGTGTTGAACAAGCAATTTCTTGTAATGTTCCCCCCCAATAAAGATTGAAAAAGATTGATGGTGAACCGAAAGATGTCAATTTGGTTTACAAGATCAATTTGGTTTTTTTCTTTTCATGTCAATTTTGTTGAGCGTGCAAGCTGAATATAATTTAGAAAAATCAATAATGCAGCGGCCATGCATGGATGGCCATCTGGCTAGAATAATACAAAAGTTAAGATTTACGTGATCAAGTAGAATTTTCAAGATATTTGTCTTCTTTAAGTTTTGTGACCGCAGTGTCTCCCTTAAGACATTCGCCTTCTTAAAGTTTAAGGTTTACATGATCAAGTAGAATTTCCAACATAGGTAGCATCTAGAATAGTAGCTATAGTAGTCCCGCTTGTAGCATGTTGAGTTACATAGGAAATACAAGTAGAGTTTACTAAAACAAGGGTGACGATATCAACATATATCTCGTGGATTAAGTTTATTCTTTTAATTTTCAATATTTTCAAGCCACTAATTGCAGAACAAAAGTCCTAATAGGTTAACATAACTCTTCAAAGATTACAGTTGTTTTAACGGGACTTATATCTTGTCAAGGGTAGTTTTATTAGTTTCGCTTTGAAGCTCTCCCGTAGTCATCTAATTCAATATTCATTATGCTACTATAAAGTCAATGCTAAAAGAATGTTGTTTAGTCATTTATTTACTTGAACACTCTCTTAACCCGTCGGAAGAATTTTTTAATTTTGACTTTTTAAAATCATTTTGCATTTACTCTCCTTTCTTATTATGATTCATATATTTATTTATTTATATTGGCACTTGAGCTTGTCTAGCAGTAAACTTGACTCAAGTGGCATTTTCTAGGGGTGGTCTGGAAATGACAAGCATCATGTCATCAGTGCATGCAAGTCTAATGCGAGCTTTTAAGATAATGAATCCTCAAAATCTCTAGTCTCGCATGAATCTATCATCCCTTGTAATTTGACCAAGAACATTTGTGATGACCAGGAACATTGATTGCTTGCCTTTGCAGGTGCATCACTAATGGAGTCTGAACTTCTCACCTCTCTGAATAGTGACGGTGAGAAGGCAACCAACCACGCATGCATTATCTGTTCTCCTTCTAACAATATAACTATTTTTTCTGTCTCACAAAAGTTAATCATATTTTGTTTTGAGTCAGCCTACAAAAAATTGTTCACTTTTCAAATTAAAAAAGATTCTGTAAGAATTTTTATATATTTACTCTTTTTTTACTTTTTTTATTATATTTCTCTCTGCAAATTTAACTCTCTGCCAACCCATTTTCTCTCTCTTGTCCCACTTTCTTTCCCTCCCTCTAAATGGTAGAATAAAAAACGTACAATATATGACTTAAATCTTTAATCTGCATACAAATAAATGTGATAAATTTATCTGGGATGGAGGGGGTACTATTTATATCTTGGCAAGGCTAGTTTTATTTATTTTTGGAAGGGAGAATTTGAAGCTTTCCCACACTCATCCAATTTAATATTCCGTATGTTACTATTCCATAAGGGCAATGCATATATTGAAAGTGTCTATGGTCAATGCATCTATTAAAAGGTGACAAAATCTATCAAAGCTAGTCCAATAACTCGTACCAAGTTTGTGTCGGTGTATGTAGTATATTATAAATGTTTTAAAAGTGAATTACGGAGTAATACGTAGCACATACGATGACACAAAAAAGATAGCCCATGGTGTAACAATCCCCACCATCGTGGTGCTACATCTCTAGCGTTTATCTTTAGCTGCAATCTTGGAAAGTACATACATATGTTAAGAATTCCGTTGCAGCGTAAACAAGAATATAATTTATTTGTCTTCTTCCTCCCTTATTTCATTCCCCCTTGGTCAAACAACAACTACTCCACACACACACACACACAAATAGTAAACAAGAATATAAAATAGAATGAAACGTATATCAAGACATATATTCAATAATTTATTTGTCTTCTTCGTCCCTTATTTCATTCCCTTGGTCAAACAACAACTACTCCACACACACACACACACACACACACACACACACACACAAAGAGAAAGGAATAGGGAGTTTCCTTCGATGTCACGATGTGTGTGGACCACTTGATGGAAGTACGCTGCGACTGTGGTTGAACGTGCATCGCAAGGAGGTGATTGTGAGGAGGAATATATGACTTAAATCCTTAATCTGCATGCAAATAAATGTGATAAATTTATCTGGGATGGAGGGGGTACTATTTATATCTTGGCAAGGCTAGTTTTATTTATTTTTGGAAGGGAGAATTTGAAGCTTTCCCATACTCATCCAATTTAATATTCCGTATGTTTCTATAAAGTCAAAATTGAAAGAATATTGCGCAGTCATCACTTACTTTAATACACTCTTAATATTCCGTATGTTACTATTCCGTATGTTACTTTAATACACTCTTAATAAAGTCGAAATTGAAAGAAACAGGTATTTTATATTCCGTATGTTATTATAAAATCGAAATTGAAAGAATGTTTCGCTTTCATCGCATACTTTAATATACTTTTAACCTGTCATTTTTTAACTTTGACTCTTTAAAATTTATTCTCCATTTTTAATTATGATTCAAATACATGTTTCTTCGCAGCCGTCAGTGTTGAACAAGCAAGTTCTTAATTCTTATGTATGCGCAAGTCCAAATCATTGTTCTGCTGGACCACAGAAAAAGATATTTTTTTTTTCTGTGGCCGTCAGTGTTGAACAAACCATTTTGAATATTGCAATTATCAAAGTATATATATCTTATACAATAAGCACCTAGAGTGAATATAGTTCTTTCCTCTTGCTTATATATATATATATATGTACCTCACTGAAAATATATTAAAGTATATAAGGAAACGACTTCATTAATTGAAAAGTCAAATTGGGTAGGTTGTTGAAACTTCAAGTTTGCGTAAGAATTTTTAATTCTTAAACCATTGGGCTATGTGCAAGTGTATCAGTGGGTTTATTGTGACCACAGTTCTATGAAATGGATTGAACCAAAAAAAAAAAGTTCTATGAAATGGAGTGAAAAGTCCAAAACGTTAGATAAAAAGAGAGGTATATGAGGTATTGGCTGCATTTTGTTTGCTTCGCACGCCCGCATGTGTGTGTGTGTGTGTGAGAGAGAGAGAGAGAGAATATGAGGCGTGAGGTTGAGAGAGAGAGAAAAATATGGAGTTCAAATCAGATTTAATACGTAACAGAGAAAATATGTGAGTAAATTCAAAATGATCTTAAAGAGTCAAAAAAAAAAAAAAAGTCACAATTCGCAATGAAAGTGCAAGTCCAGCACATTGACTACAATTCGCAATTAGAATCTATACTTGGTCGCGTACTCATAAATCCTAAAGATAGTGCTTGCTTCTTAGCTGATGGTAAGAAAACTTCAACAGTCTATAAGCTCTATAAATATAAGGCCCCAGAACCCAAACTGCAGGACCAAAGAAGCTGGAAGCTTCCCAGTTTGATCCATAAGCTAGCTGAATATACTACTTGCTAAATGGAATTCCTTTTTCCCCTATCTCTGCTTCTCATCTTGATTGTCCTTGTTAATATCTTCCTTAAGAAACGAAAGCCCCAACCAACCACCGGAAACCATCCCAGTGATGAACAAATTCAACTCCTCCCACCCGGAAGCACCGGCTTGCCGCTCATAGGCGAAACCCTGGATTATTTTTTCAAGCTCAAAAACGGCGTCCTTGAGAAATTCGTGGCGGAAAGGATGAAAAATTATTCCTCCAAGGTGTTCAGGACATCACTTATTGGACAACCCACGGCCATCCTATGCGGCCCCGAAGGAAACAAGTTCTTGTTCTCCAACGAAAAGAAGCTTGTGCAAGTCTGGATTCCAAGCTATTTCGATAAAATCTTTCCTAAAGTTGATAATGCAGATTCGGGGGTTGCCTCATCCAACACCGAACAGACCAAATTGATCCGCAAACAGCTCCCTGCTGTTTTGAAGCTAGAGAATCTGGTAAGCTATATTGGCACGATGGACGCGGTGATGAAGCAGCAATTACGCACAGAATGGAATCGCGAAAAAATTTATGTCGTCCCAACCGTCAGTAAGTTCACATTGACGTTGGCATGCCGATTTTTCTTAGGCATTGAAGACCCCGAGAAAGTTGAAGAAATTTCCAAATATGTTAGGGACATAGACCCAGGCATTATGTCCATTCCCATAGATTTCCCCGGGACGAATTTCAACCGTGCCATCAAAGCGTCAAAGATGATGCGTGAAAAGATTCAGTTAATTGTTCGACAAACGAAGATTGATCTTCAAGAGAAAAGGGCGTCCGTAAGTAAAAATTTGTTGATGCACTTGCTCAGTACATCGGATGAGAATGGACAGTTTTTCAGTGAATCGTACATTGCAAGCCATGTGTTTGCACTGGTAGAAGGAGGCTATGGCACAGTAACTTCTACACTGACCTTCATCATGAAGTATCTTTCCGAGTTTCCTCATGTTTACGATCAGGTCCTTAAAGGTAAAGCTTACTACTAAAGTTCAGTTCTGGGAACATGCTAATCAAAGTATAACCCTCTATGTTGCCAAATCTATATCAACTGTAACAAAAGCTTTTTGAGAAATCTCAGCTTCATATATTGCTGATGATGTTAGTCTAACTGAGGGGAAAAACGAAAAAAGAGAAAAAAAAATTATATATATATATATATATATATATATATATATATATATATATCCACTTTTTATCATTTCAGTTCAACTCTCGTATGTCTTTTAAGCTTCGTTATGTATGACCTTTAGTAAAACTTTTGGAGCTCCAATGATGAAAAATGAAGTTTAAATAGCACTTTCTTTTTATTCGAATGAGAGTCCGGAGAAGTATTTCAATTTTGAAATTATAGATGCAATTATGACCCAGAAATCCATAGACCCTCTGTCTCTCTGCCACTGCGGTAGGGGGACTCCTTGATGGTAAAGTGTCTTAGAATCAACAAATATGAAGACTTTGTGATATTCTAGTTGTGATGTGAGGACTTGTTAATTTATGGAGACTTGACACAGTCTTACAAAGTTTTTTCATCAATATTTATATTTGGGATACATGAAGAGCAAATGGCAATTGCAAAGTCAAAGGAACAAAATGAGGTGCTTACTTGGGAGGATGTCAGAAGCATGAAATACTCGTGGAATGTTGCTCGAGAAGTACTGAGGTTGATGCCACTTACATCTGGAGCATATAGAGAAGCTATTACAGATTTTACCTATGCTGGGTATACAATTCCCAAGGGCTGGAAGGTAAACTAACATATGGTTGTTGGCTAATTCATGGACATAAAGTGATATTTGAGCTCGACTTTCACAATTTGAGCTTCACTTTCCACGCTAAAGGCTTTAAAAGTGTCGCTTTCTAGCCACTTTAGTGGAGGTCAAACATCAAATTTTTTTAATTATGCTGATCCAACAACTGACCTCACCTCATATTGCATTTTTTTCCCCCAGCTGCATTGGATGGCAAAAGGCACACATGAGAATCCAGACTTCTTTCCAAATCCAAAACAGTTTGATCCGTCAAGGTTCGAGGGAAATGGACCGCCACCATTTACTTTCACTCCGTTTGGAGGGGGGCCTCGAATGTGTCCCGGCAATGAGTATGCAAGAATAGTGATACTTGTATTCATGCATAATGTGGTTACAAAGTTTAGGTGGGAGAAGTTGCTTCCTAAGGAAAAGGTTGTGCATACTGCCATTCCAACTATGGCTCAGAGACTACCGGTTCGTCTCCACCCTCACAAACAATAATTCCAACGATGGCTCAGGGACTACCGGTTCGTCTCCACCCTTATAAACAATAATTTGGCATTTCAACTTGTTTTATCCTGCGTAATACCATGGAGCAAACCCTAGACTAGTGATGTCCGTGGTGACATCATCCTTGATCATCTACTGAACTGGCAACAAGAATTCTCGGCTAGTGACCAAAATTGTTGGAACAATTCTTTTTTTGATCTTGGTGTTTTGTGTTTAAGGAAATTGTGCCTTAAATTTGTTAGTATTGTTGCTAGTACTAGCATGATTTTCAAGTCCTAATTATGATGAAAATGGATGTCATGGACGAGTTGTTAGTGGGGATGCACCATAATGCTGTTCGAGGTTATCCAATTACAACGTGCAACTAAGAATGTATAACACCTTAATGCAACATCATAGATGGGTGCTAGGACATTTCCTCTAGAATTTAATGGTTTAGTATGATCAATCATAACATCAACCCGAGAAATTTAATGCATGAAAGAGAATTTGCTCTCATAAGAAGTTGCACAAAGTAGAAACCTGTTTCTTAGACGTTATCATATTCCCAGAAATTACTAACTTCATTGCATATTTTGCATAACTTTGAAATTCCTTAAAAATTTTGACACAATATGCGCACGCACAATCGAGTCACCTGCAAAAACCAGAGAAAAATATTCAAACTAGACAATATAAAAGGAAAAACAGAAACAAAAAGCACCCTCCGTAGCAAGCAGCAGAGCCAATGCCAGCAAAACAATCACTAGTTAGTCAAAGTTTCCAAAATCAAGCACTTTATCTCCGTCGAACAAGCAAAAATGGGTTCCCCTCATTAGTTAAGCAGTTGACTTGTACAGATGCACACGTTGGTCCGCGAGGACAATAGTTCAAGTTCAGAGGCAGTTTTAAGAACAACGAATTATGTCACTAGAAAAGTTTTGACGGCAGAATACCTGAAATATATCTCCGTGAATCTTCTGTGTCAGGTATGAAAAGTCTGCTTTTGGAGAAAATATTTGGTGGTTGTCTAACACCACGTCATCATCTGATGTGGTGTTAGACTACCACTTATATCTCGCCAACTAAACAAGATTGTGTCGGAGTGGAACATCTATCCAGCTGGATATTTACCTTAACCATGGTTTAAAATTGTTAAAACACATATTAATAAACAAATCAGAAGTATAAAACCACATCTTTAACCCTAATTCTCTCAGCAGCCCATCATTCTCTCCTTCCCTCCTCCCTCTCACATAAGCACAAACAAGAAAGCTTCTGCTTAATGGGGCATTTTTACCCGCGGGAGCCATGATCACCTCTCGGTGCCACCATCATGGCTCCGGTCCACTGGCTAATAGCACCGACGAACACTGATTCAAGACATAGGATATATTTTCATCCCAGATTTGTTGTCTTCCATTAGTTTTCAGCCCGGAAAATTGAAAAAAACTGTGCTCCTAATGAGAGGAATCTGTTGCATTTTCAGATTATTAGATCTGTATAAGATCCTTTCAAATTGTGAATGGAATTTATTTTAGAGGAAACCCCATGAATACTGAATATCCATCCGGTTTGCAAGTTTCAGATTTGAGTTTTCGTGTAATTTCTATATACTTTTGTACTAAAAATTTCTTAGTGTTTATGCTAATCTTGGTATGGTAAATTACTTGTTTCTTCTTCTTTATGGGTTGTACAAAGTATATTAACAATTTTAAGGTGCATTGGCTGATTCTGGTGAGGGTTCTGTGTGTGTTCATGTTGATTATGAAAAACTGACAGAAGCCAAGTTTCACTAAATCAGATTTGCCACATTTTTCGTTTCCAAACCTATGATGAATTTAGGATATTTAAGTGGATCTTTACTCTTACTGGATAAGCATCCTATCTACTATTTATGTCTTGATGTTGCTTTTTATGTATAAAAATCCACATCAAGCTTCGCATCATGTTTCTGTTAATACAAGAACTAGTAAACCAATAAATCATTTTTCAACAATGAGGTATTCTTAAACCAGACATCGAGTCAACAAAAGCAAATGGATGTCACAATGCACTCAGTATGATGCATTTGATTCAGGTTCTCAGAACATACATGGTAACAATTCTAGCAAATGGGAGAGTGAAAAAACTTCTCCAGAGACCTCTTCCATCTATTTCACCCCATCAATGGAAACTTCAGCAGGCTCATCTAGTTACCTAAACATTTAGGGAAATATTCAAGTTGTAAAATTTTAAGTAGCCTTTCTCCATGGATTATTGCAGGACGCAATAATTGATTTTTTAGACATACGTCGCTTGCATGAAGGGCCTTCTGCTGGGCAGAGAAATATAGCCGCATATCCAAATTCCCAACCTATAATGTTGATTGCCAACAAAAATTAAAGAGCAGAGAGGAAGTGAAGTGAGTTTCTTGCAGAATACGTGCGTATGGATTTCGCCGGACATGGTGGTTGCTAGATATAGTGCATGCGCATAGGTCACGTTGGTGATGGTCAATGAAAAAAAGAGTAGATGGGGAAGATTATGAGAACAGAGAGAATTAGAATTAGAACACAGAGAATGAGATTTGTTTAGTACTGATGGTAGAAAATATTAGGCGGGATGTTTAAAATTTGCGAAAATTTGAATTTTAAGTTTTCATTAACCATGGTAAACTGTGTTATGGTTTGCTATCCATTCAGAAAATTATCTTAATATTTGACAATATTACTTAGTTGGCAAAATATAAGTGGTAGTTTAACACCACATCAGACGATGACGTGGTGTTAGATAACCACTGAATATTTTCTCCTGCTTTTGACCTGTTCCGAACCATAGACTTAGTACAGTACGCATAAGCTGCCCTACGACACTATGTTACCATTCCACAACAGAAAGTTAAAACATAGATCTTCAAACTAGGTGGTTTTGATCACAATGCTTTTGCTCTTGGCTGTAGTAGCCCTAAACCGACCCGTCGATCAAAGTAATAGATTTAAGTGTCTCAAGACAATCTGAAGAATTATTTTGGCTTAACCACAACATCTTTCAAAAGGAAATATTTGAACTCCACCTTTAATAACATGTGAGCTTCACAAGTGTCAATAAAATGAGTACAGCTTAAAATTAAGAATAAACATGTACCATGCTTTCTCACTGTTTCGGTAACAGGGGTCTTCAGCTTATGTTTAGTTGGACGTCAATAGCACTAGATCGAATAACCTCTACACAGATAGCTAGACAAGAGCAAGATTTCTTTTAACACCTTTTATACACTTTAGTTAATCTCCCCCTTTTTTTTTGTTCAAATAGTTTCGTTAAAGCAAACTTCCAAGCCAACATCTCAGATTGTTTATTAACCATCTTCTCTCCCCCTTAAACCACAACACATGTACCCATTCAACCACCGCCATCATCTCCAATTAACCACCGCCAACGCCACCATTCTACCACATTTCCTCAACCACAATCAACGCCCATGTCTCTATCCAAGCACCACGTTGAACAGTTATCGCATGCGTCCATCAAGGAAATTCTCCCGTCACCTCATACTTAGAGATTAAGGCCTAGTTTGACAAAAATTTTTTCCTTTTTTTCAGTTTTTAAAAACTGAATTTTGGTAACCATTTTTTTTTCAGTTTAAAAACCAGTTTTTAAACTGAAGAGTAAAAAAGAGTGAAAAAAAACTCCAGAACCTGGTTTTTTTTTTCACTTTTAGTGTTACTTCCACAGCCCACCACCACCACCCTCCCACCGCCGGCAGCCACCTCAGGCGACCACCGCCGGCCGCCGGCGACCACCGCCGGAGACTGCCGGCAGCCACCTCCGGCCGCCGGCCACCACCACCACCACCGGCCACCACCTCCGGCCGCCGGCGACCACCGCCGGCAGCCACCTCAGGCGACCACCGCCGGCCGCCGGCAACCACCGCCGGAGACTGCCGGCAGCCACCTCCGGCCGCCGGCAGCCACCTCCGGCCGCCGGCAGCCACCTCCGGCCGCCGGCGACCACCGCCGGAGACTGCCGGCCGCCGCCGGCGACCACCGCCGGAGACTGCCGGCAGCCGCCGGCGACCACCGCCGGCGACTGCCGGCAGCCACCTCCGGCCGCCGGCCACCACCGCCACCACCAGCCACCACCGCTGCACCTCAAAATAAAAAGGGTTACCAAACACCAAAAAAAAAAACCTTTATCAAACACCCACTTGTTTTTATAAAAAAAAAATTAAGCTGCTCTTTAGAAAACCAAAAAAAAATTTTTGTCAAACGAACCCTAAATGTACCTAGAACACGTTGTTTCTAATTTTGGCACCCAGCGCCAAAATTTTGAAACTCTTGATTTCTAGCACCAATTGACGGTCAAGCCTGCCTTTGACCACACGTTTGTTAATTTTTTTTTGGGCAAAATGGTTGCTTCTCATATTTATCTGACATGGGACCAACATCACACACCTGACACCACAAAGGCACCTAGTCATTCCCTTCAACATGAATCCTTTCTCTCTCATTTCCTTCCAACAGCAATCGCACAACCATACCAATCCGATAATCACCAATGCACCCACAACCACTATTCCACAATCACCTATCTCAACTCTCAAGATCACTTTGGAATTTCATTAGCTACCGCACCCACCGACCCACGACCTGAACTAGTCATTGCACCACAACGCATTCCGACAATCACCATCGCACCCATATCCTGCACCAGCCACCGCACCACGGACCTGCAACGTGGACTGGCTGCCCAATCTCATAATCATGACCTGAACTAGCCATCGCACCACGACCCAACCACGCAATCACCACCATGCCCACATTCTACACGAGCCACCATACCACCAACCTGCAAGCTGGACTGGCCACATTATTACCAACAGTTAATACCGAATTGAAAAAAATACCCCAATTTACTTAAAGATATTTACAACTAAAATATGCCTTATTTGAGATGGCAGTGGTGAAAAATGGGTAGGTTACGATGGTGGGCAGATTGATGTCGATGGTGGCGGCCGCGTGGGGAAAGAGTGGGACTGGGTGGGTATAGGGAGAAGGGGAGGAGGAGGGGGAGGGGGAGGGAAGGAGAGGTAATAGAAATGGCTGGGGGTTAGGTTGGTGACGGTTGTGACCGGGGGTGGGAGTGGGTCAGGAGGTGGCAATTGGAGGGCGGAAGGACGGGAGTGAGACTGGGTAAGTATCGGGGGAGAGGGAAAGACCATACTGCTGGGGAGGATGGAATTGATGAGAGGCTATTACAGATTTTACCTATGCTGGGTATACAATTCCCAAGGGCTGGAAGGTAAACTAACATATGGTTCTTGGCTAATTCATGGGCAGAAAGTGATATTTGAGCTCAATTTTCAAAATTTGAGCTCCACTATCCACGCGAAAGGCTTTAATGGTGTCGCTTTATAGCCACTTTAGTGGAGGTCAAACATCAATTTTCTAATTATGCTGATTCAACAAGTGACCTCATCTCATATTGCATTTTTTCCCCCAGTTGCATTGGATGGCAAAAGGCACACATGAGAACTACTTTCCAAATCCAAAACAGTTTGATCCGTCAAGGTTTGAGGGAAATGGACCGCCACCATTTACTTTCACTCCGTTTGGAGGGGGGCCTCGGATGTGTCCCGGCCATGAGTACGCAAGAATAGTAGTAATTGTTTTCATGGGAGAAGTTGCTTCCTAAAGAGAAGGTTGTGCATACCGCCATTCCAACGATCAGGGACTACCGGTTTGTCTCCACCCTCACAAACAATAATTTGGCATTTGAACTTGTTTAAATCCGGTTTCGTGGAAGTTTGTATTGTGTAAACCAAGCCCGGTTGATGCACTTGGTAACTAAGCATTTATTGTATTTTGTTTATTTGAATCTGTCAACACTACCAAATAGCCAAGATGGGTATGCCCTTTAGTTACTGAAATATTTATGAAATAAGGATGTTGGATTCAGCCAGTGTTATTAAAGGCTCAGGCGCACCTAAAGCGCAAAAGGTCCCTGAAGCCTAGGCGCAGGCACGCGTCTTTTCAAAGTAAGGCGTAATATTAGAATATATAAAAATAAATAAATAATAGTGCATTAAAATAAAAAAATTACATAAATTTTTTTCAGAACATGACACTTAACAAACTTCTAAACACTAGAGAAAGTTTCAAATACCAACCTCCTAATTTAACAAGCTTCCGACATTTTAAAAAGTCTTAAATCTACTGAAAATAGCAAATAACTAAATTTTAAGTGAACATAACACCAACATCCGCTAAGAGCCATGGCAACAACATTTTCTTCAAACGGAATCATAGGCTCCAAGTCTGGTAAAGATTCATCTTCAACTTCGTCTACTATGTGAACTGAAGGGGTAGATCTACTTGACGTGGCAGCTCTATCTGATGACTGGCTTACACTTCTTGCTGTTGACCTTTCCGTGCCACTTAAAGAGTCAATTTCAAACACATTGTCACCATCTTCGTCTGCATCTTCGTCAGGCCTCCCAAGCAACCACTCATTACTTTCATCAATATAATCCAATAGAATAGGATCAATCGTGTCGCGTGAATTGTAGCGTCGCTTTAACACTCTATTGTATTTCACAAACACCAAATCATTCAAGTGACTTTGTTCAAGCCTATTCATTTTCTTGCTATGAAGCTGTAAAGTACAATATACAAATTAATTAATATTCATTGAGTATGAAATAAATACGAATTTTAGCATAAAAATTTAATATTAGATTATAACTTGGACTCACGTGCTTAAAAATACTCCAGTTACATTCACAGCCAGAAGCGCTACAAGTGAGACTTAAAACCTTTATTACAAACTTTTGCAAGTGAGGCGTTGATGATCCATACGAAGCCCACCATTACGATGTTCAATACATGAAATGCAAAACTAATAAGTGAATACATTAGAATGAGTACTATAAAACATAAAAAATAGTACTCGGTGCTTTTCTCTCTATCATCCTCTTTGACATGGGATTGCCAAATAGACACTCTGCTCTCTTATACTTGCTCAACTCGGTGTCAATTGCATCATGTACTGCCATATCAGGGTTCAACCTTTGAATGCAATCATACAAACCCGTCATAACTGTTTCATCACTCTCAATGCATGGGGTAGAGTAATCGTACTCCGGGTTCAAGAAATAACAAGTTGCCTGCAAAGGATGATGGAGTTGAACACTCCATCTACTGTCAATGATCTCATAAACATCCTTGTACTTCAACTCATTCCCTTGGAAAGCACTTGCAATAGCATCTTTAGCTTTATCCATAGCCTTGTAAATGTATCCCATTGGAAGTTCTTTCTCACCGTCAACCAATCTAAGTACCGGAATAAGAGGGCATGCTACCTTTAAACTATATACAACATTGTTTTCAAAATGAAGGCATTAATACTATTTTTGCCACCCTTTTTCCTTGTATCTCCTTTGACCATTTGCTATTGGCCCACTCTTCCGTGTAAACATTTTTTTCAAGTTATTTTGCTCTTCATGAATCCTTGACAAAGTGATAGTGGCAGTTGTAAATCTCGTTTTGCCAGGCCTAAGTCACTCTCTTCTTGCAAATTTTCTTAACAAGTTTACAACACCCAAGCGATTATATATGTAACCGTTCAAAGCAAGAGGCTTTTGAAATGTTGACTTCATCTTAGGTAACTTAAATATGTCATCTAAGATCAAGTCAATGCAATGCGCAGCACATGGTGTCCAAAACAAGTGTGAAAAATCACGCTCCAATAACTTGCCTATCATATAAAATTGTAAAAAAAATTTAAGAAACTAAATGTCAAACTATCTATTAGCTAATAATATTGTACATTTATTAAAACTGAAGTTACTTGAGCAATATTATATGTAAAAATATACTAACCAGCCTTTACGTTGTTTGAGGCACTATCAATGACGATTTGAACCACATTATTTTGTCCGACCTTCTCAACAGTCTTCTTAATCAAGTCATACATCAAGTCTCTGGTCTTTGAATGTTCGGAAGCATCAATAGTCTCAAGAAACATACTTCCTCTAGGACTATTTGCTAAAAAATTAATGAAAGTCATTTCTTGTCCTTCCAACCATCACACATAATTGAACAACCGGTTTTATCCCACTCTTCTTCATGATCCTTCATCAACTTACGCGTATTATCCACCTCTTTCTGTAGCAGGGTAACCCTAATCTCATGATAACTTGGTGGCTTTAAACCCGGACCATATTGCCCAATAGCTTCAACCATAGCCGAAAAGCTGTCAAAGTTCACGGCATTGAATGCAATCCCCACATAATGAAAAAATCTTGCTATTGCACTACAAGCCCGATTTATCATCTCCTTTTTCGATTCTTCATTTTCAAACACCGTGGATTGCTTCATCTTTCTCTTTCTCACTACCTCTTCTGGGTCCAAGGTGAAGTACACATCCATTGGGCTCTTAGCCTTAGGATTCTTACGAGAAGGTTGACAGGAACTCCCGGTGGATAAAACTCCCTTCTTTCTCGATATCTCAACTACATCATCGCCCTCATCCTCTTATTCATCATTGAAAACATTATCAAAGTCTGGGATGCACTTAGCTAGTTTTTTCTTTTCGTTGACAGACTTTAGCAATTCTTTCATCTCATCTCTTACATGTTCTGGACACTCTCGGCAGGTTGAAGCATCTGTATAACCTCCAGCAAGGTGTTGCTTATGCCGATAAATGCCGCCCTTTGTAATTTTTTTGTCAAAAAATTTACAGGTGACTGTATTTTTATCGCTCGGATTAGCGGTACGTCCATATTTCCAAGCTGGGTCCTTCGTATCCGTGCTCGGCGTCGACATGTATATTCCTGAGATTAAATTATATGGTAACTGTAACACTGAAATTAGCTTAATAGAAAAGTAATAGCGTGAAAATTGAGTATAAACAAACATACTCAATATTGATTTTTGTCAAGAATAAAATAAACTTGAACAAGCAATTCAATTTTTACGCTAAAGGAATTGAATCGGGTAGCTTCCTGAAATATGAGAACTACTTCTCGATAGATTTAATTCCAAAGCTTCTTATTAAGCTTTATAATGTATTTATAATGTACTAAATATAAATTACTCATTTTTGTCATTGGTCTTTCCCTGTAATAGGAGGCGTGCCTCCTATGAGCATGCATCGCTGATTCTCAATACAATCACTACATTTCTTCAAAATCAAGTTAATGATCGTGTCCACTTTTTATCATCTATATTTTATTTATGTTGTTAGGTACTTTAGGTGACTGTATTTTGGTTGCTTCACATGACATGAGTTGAGCTCGCAGCAGATTGATAGAGACAATGAAATGGAAAGCATCACCGGTTACTGATTAGATTTCTCCAAGCATGACCGATTGTCTTACCACCAAGTAAATATTGAACCACTGCGATCATTTAAAATTGTTGAATTACTTAGTAGAAAAACGAAAAACAAAAAAAGGGAAACCATAATAACTTGGTTATTTTTGTGTGTTAATCTTCCTCAGGAGTCATTGGCATTGAGAAGAGCATCGAGATGAATCAAATATTCAGATGAGAAACAATCACGAATTCATGGGGTTTTTGGATTTTTGTAGCAGTCAATAATATGAGTACAGAGTACCCATGAAGAGACAATAAACCACAGTTCAAGAAATCAGCATAGAAGTAAGAAAAGAGCATCCAAACCAGGACTGGAGTCTGGAGCAGAAGATTAGCAGGGGCAGAGAGGAGCAGCTAGTCGGCGTCAAGATCGGCGACTGGAGTTGGAGCAGAAGATTAGCAAGCAGCAGCAGAGAGGAGCAGCTGTGTCGGCGTCTGCATGTGACTGGAGCAGCGGTGGCAGCAGAGAAGCACGCCCTACACAAAAGACCGACAGCGACCGAAGAAGGATTGACAATGGCCGGACGACTCACCGGAGCAAGAGGCGACTCACACGCTCAGAATTGAAAGCTGATTGACTAAGTCGTGATTCGTGAAAGCTATTTTTGATTTGGGGATTTTTAGATTTAGGTTTAATGTATTGAAATGGACAGTCCACATTAAGCCAATCCAACGGCCACATTTCGTGAGCCTAGCCATGCGCCTCCCTCCCCGTTGTGCGCCTAGCGCCTTGGCGCCTAGGCTGACTAGGCGCGTGCCTAATTGAACGTGTTGCGCCCAGGCCCTAGGCGAGGCGCGAGGGGTGCGCCTGTCTGCGCCTAACGCCTAGGCCCATTTTCTATAACACTGGATCCAGCGCAACACCATAACATCAGCCCTAAATGAGCGATGTTAGTGGTGACATCATCCTTGAACACCTGTTGAGCTTGTACCAAGAATTCCCATTAAGTGTTCAAAATCGTTGGAACAACCGGGTGTATTTGAAACCCTGTGGTTTTTGTTTGTAGTTTTCAAGTAAATGAAAACCAAAACCTGTTTTTGTTTTTAGTTTTTACAAAAAGAGGCAAGTGTTTGATTGAGAGTTTTTTGTTTTGAATTTTTTTTATTCTTTTCTTTTCTTATTGTCTTCTTCTTATATTTCTTTTTGCACCTAATGTCTTCAAAACACCACCGCCCATTACCACCACAAATTGATTCACCACCAGCGATGATGACCTGACCTTCACCGCCGCTGCCCACGACTTGGCCTTCACCGCAGTCAATGACAACTTGGCCTCCGTAGTCAGATTTAACATTATGGACCCTTACCGTGAAAATGAGGCTTACGCCGTGGTGGTGGGTGGCGGGATGTAAGCAACGTCAGAAAGTCCGTGTCATGGGTGTGCGATTGGTGATCATGGGTGGCGAGTCATTGGCAGATCGTTGGAGGCGGTGCCATGGATCGGGAATTGGTGGCCGTGGGGGTCATGGGGGTGTGCGGTCGACAATTCATTATGGAGACTGTCGTCAGGGGTTGCAATTCGTGGCCGGCGATGCGGGGTCATGGCGTTGGAGGCAGTGGTGGGACCTTGGCAGTGCTTATGGTAGTCAAGATATTGTGGTATTTCTCAAGGTGATGGCGGCAAATTGATGGTATTTGTGGAGGAGTAATTAGCGACGGCGGCGGCGGCAAACAGGAGGAACTGATGGTGTTTTTCATGAGCGCACAAAGCACATTGAAATAGATTGTCACATTGTTCGAGAAAAACTACAGGCTGGAATGATCAAACTGTCATATGTGCCTACCCGCTTTCAGTTAACAGATGTCTTCACAAAAGCATTTGGAAAAGATCAATTCGAGACATTACGTAACAAATTGGGACTTCATGATATTCACTCTCCAACTGGAGGGGGAGTGTTAAAGAATATCTTCCTTGTTTGTCTGTGACAAAATTCCACTACAAGTGGATCACATGAATTATGCGCATCATATCCCATGGATAGTGGATCACGTGAATTATGCTTATCATATCTCACTGATAGTGGATCACGGGTTTTATGGCTTAGAATTAGGGATTAATTGACTCTTCTTGTGTATATAAATACATGCTCTTCTCAATGTAAAGACACACAGAAAATATTCAGTCAATTCTCTCTTTATGTCTTCATTTATCTCTTCTCTTTATTTTCTTAAGACACCTGCATGCTGAAGTTTTGTACAATCAACAGAACAATTAGAAGGAAAGGAAAAAAATGGGAACAAAAGAAGTATTACCGTTATGTAAACGGTCGGATCATCAATACTCGATGAACCGAGTACAACTTCCCTCCTTAACTTTATAGTAAGCTTGTGACAAACACGTAGCTGCAAAGAAAGTCTGTTAACCATCTGCTTAGGAAAATACATGCTTACTGCAGAACTTGTAACTGAAAAGCAAAAATCTTGAAATTTTACCTCAGACCTAGTTGCACCTCCAATTATGAAAACAAAAATACGCTGCCCCATCTTCTTGAAATCACCAGATGCATTTCTCAAAATAGAATCACTACTAAGCAGCACGAGAACAGATAAGAACTTGCAGACCAAGCAGCCATTGAGTGACACATACGCTTTACCAATATTCAAAGAGACATCCTAGTCTTCTAAACAGTGTCTAGTTCTGATGGAGCATATTATGCGAGTTTTATCTGATGGAGCATATCATGTCAAGGTAAAAGAGAAGTGTCTTCTAAACAGTGTCTAGCTGTTCATGCAAACCACAGAAGAAATGAGCTTGATACAACATATTACAGAAGGAGCTCTAAGGGTACCTTGAATATCCGTCATCAGAGCTGCGAGGCCGTGCCCATGTGGTGTGGCAGTCCGTCTAGATCTCATTGAATGCGGAGCGGCAGATTGACCGTCCGTAGTGATAGACTCTCCATGCTACCAGTGGTCTTATAGGCAGGTGGAACTGGGTCATTCATGCATTGATACTCGTTCTTTGGTAGTTCTCCTTTGCTAAGCTTTTCAATCAGTTCCTGAAAGACAATGTAAGGCAATCTACATACTTATGCAAAACAATCTTAAGCCCGACTAAGATAGTATTTTAAAAAGAAGAAACAGTTCCGTCAACAAACGCTCATGCATAGATATTTTGTTTGCAACAGGTCATAGCTTTTCAAAAGACAGCCTCAAAATGTCTTCATCTACCCATGCTTGCATAGTCTCTGGTGCAACATAACCGAAGAAGAGTTTATCCTAATTGAAGGTGATCAAAATCTTGTTCCCCCGGCAGTCCAACACACGTAAAGCAAAATCCATATGTAGGTTCCTTGTTTCATGCTTTAATCAAACAAATGGAACAGGTTAAGCAAAAGAATGAGAGCATATGTAGAAAAATAGAAATTATCCACACCTGAGAACACGCTACTAAATTCAGCATTACTGGTTCCCATATGCTACAAATAAAGCACTAAACGAGATACAGTGAACAAGGCATTATGCCGAGAAACAAATCAGAGGACCCCAAAGAAACAAAAAATGTAAAAGAGAAAGTAACTGCCCCATAAACGAGGCTCGTTAAGCATCAAGTAATAAGTTTCCGTGTAGGCAGCAAACTTAAACATACCTTTATCATTGGATAAAATCGAAATAGCTGCCATGTTTCTTCCTCCCCGGTTCTATCCTTTCTCGCGGCATGTTTCCTCTGATAATCAAAGAAGACATTAACTACTGTTAGACATTGGTTCTTTGACTACGTACACCGAAAAGTCGTATGATCTTCACAAAGAAACTCCAATCTTATTGATAATTACCTTCTGTGTATCAAACTTAAGCGAGAAACTCCCATTTGATGTTTTTCTGCTATCTGACCCCTCAAGCATTCTCATATTTTTAACGGCCTTCACATCCTCACGGGGTAATTTTGCCAGCTGAAAGGAAGGAATGAAGTAGTATGTTATTAACTTCTTTATGTATAAGTTGCCATAAAATGAAGGTCAGCCTAATTTCATATGAACATCTGCAATATCAGTAAAATAGTACGAAGAATACAGTCTGGCATAGCATTATACGAAAAAAGGTTCAAGCAGTAGTTTAGGTACTCAAGCAAGGAGATGGTGACGATATCTCCTCCTATCAGCATATCACATTACCAGTATGGACCTCTTACTTACGTAAGGGGGGGAAAAAGTACCAAGTGCTGTAGTGTTAGGGTAGGGAATAGGCCTGGCAAAATGGGTGGATGGGTTGGGTTTGGATTTGGGTTAAATGGGTTTGGGTCAAATGGGTGATTGACCCATATAGACCCATTTATTTGTGGGTTAATTGGGTCAATTATTAAATGGGTTGGTTTAACCCATTATACCCATTTACACCCATTACACCGTCCGAGTCAGCCCTTCGTTTTTCCAGCGACGTCGCCTGAGCCAGGTGACCGGCGTCGCCCCCAGCCCCTCTCCCCTTGCCCGTAGCTGCCCCTCTACCGGTGCCACGTCCGCTTCTAACTTCGGATGCAACCTCGCTGCCTACCCTTCTCCTTCCTCCCTCCCTCCCTCCTTTCCCGTTAAATCCCCGCTACCCGACGTGGCTCCGTCCAGTTTCTCGCCAATCGACCGTCAGATCGGCTATTTCTTCCACCACCGATACTCAAGGTCCTAGCGACCAGCTCACCACCCTCAACGCACAACCCCAAATCCAAACGTCACCGCCACCATTTCAGATCCAAACGTCACGGGTTGAAAATCGATCATCTATCTCCCAAAGGCTTTCCAGATCTGAGCCAAGTAACTTTAGGCTTCTTGTAACTTCATGCTTCTTCCCTACTAGGGAAGAAGCATAAAGTTACTTGTACTGAATAGGAGAGAACATCTGCTTCCCCTTTTCTCACACCGAGTCAACTTGAATGTTCGTGAACTAATCCAACCAATCTTGCAGAACATTCTGTAGTCTCAGTAAGAGGGGGATGCGTTAAGAATTTACCCGGTGTGAGATATCACATTGTTCAATGAACCCTAGATGCTGTCGGAGTAAAGGATCGTCAACAAGGGCGTTCTAAAGAACTTAGATTCACAAGCTTATGAAAAACATCTCTTTGTGATGTCGACTCGTTATAATTAAAATTACTAAGATAAGAGCACGTTTTTGTAAGGTCAGAGTACGAAGACATTTAGCGACGATCTTAAAGTAAAAAAGATGGTAAGAAAGTACATGTTATCAACTTCCTTAAAACATGTAAAATGGCTTTACCGTGCCTTTCAACAAATCTTCTGCTTATGGAGGATTCTGAGAGTGGAGGACTATTATTAGGTTCTTAAATTAAATTACATGATTAATCGTATTTTATGTTTTATATAAGTGCATAATTCTGGTTGATATTGAGACCCATAGTGTTTTATATTATTATGTATATGCTTTTAATTCCATTTTTTTAGAGAACCAAAAATTGAAAGTGGGATATATCTTGCTTATGGAGGATTTTGAGAATGGGGGACTATTCTTAGGTTCTTAAATTACATGATTAATCATACGTTTTGTTCCATATCACTACATAATTTTGGTTGATATTGAGCAATATTGTGATTTCTATTATTATGTATGCGATTTTCCATTTCTTTGTAAAGCCAAAATTTTGAAGTGGGATAATCCATATATATCCTAAATATCCGGCCTAGAAAATGTCGTGCAAAATTCTTGGTGTTTTGTCATGAGATGAGACCAAAAGAACCAAAATTCTTGTTGTTTCTTTGGATGCCTTTTCCTCTTCGAGCTTTTCATATCTGGGGTCGATTTTTTTTCTTGCATTTTGTTAGAGCTAGACTAAAGGTGCAAAGGGAAGAGGACAACTGGGTCGAGCTTAATTTATCCATGCACAAGTATGGGTAAGACTTTTTTTTAAAGTTTGCACACTATTTTGAAAGTTATTTATCGCTAAGTTTGCAATTGTTGTAAATAACACACTAGAAGGTGATGGATGGTTGGTACATTCTAGGGAAAAGTAGGGAATGACCCCCTCTACTTTACACGTTGTGCAATTTGCCCCCCTCCACTTCAAATTTAAGCACTAAACCCCCCCACAGTTACAGAAAATGGGCACCTTAGACGGGTCCGTTATGAATAGCGTGAAATGACCAAAATACCCTTATTTCTTTATTAGCTAATGACCCCCTGTACTGTACACGGTATACAATTCCCCCCCCCCCCTCAACTTCAAAATTAACCACTAAACTCCCTTACATTTACAGAAATTGAGCACCTTAGATGGAAACCGTTAAATTTAAATTACAATTTTGCCCATGACCCTCCCCGCCTTCCTTCCCCCCAACACCCGTCAGACCAGTCCCCCACCCCATTCTGCGCTACCAGATTCACCTCAAACAAGGGATTGCCGCAATCTGCACCTCCTCCTCTGGTCAACCCCGCTACAATTGGTGATTCACTGAGCACAACCACTGGTCTTTTTCTCCGACCACCAGGGAGTTACAAAAAAAAAAAGGAACCACGATTGCCGTTGGTATATCACCGACGCAACAACTACCATGATCAGCGTCACAGTAACCACCACTCCGACCAACTCCCCCAACTTTATACTGTCCGACTACACATCGTCGTGAGTTGCCTCCTCGCTGCCATTTCCCACTGCATTGCGTCTGCAAGCCAGTGGGGCTTCTTGATCGGCCAACAACCGACCGGCGCAATCAACACCGGTAACATCAATCCCCACAGACACAGGCTATCGGCGTCTGATTGCCGCACATCCGTCCAGATCCCTGCCACCAAGATCGACGACCACGTCCCCAAATTGCAGGTCTAACCTCCGTCGTCGTGCCACCCCAATCCGCAACATCGCGCCAAACAGCGTCACATGACCACTGTGACTGGCTACACGCCGCTGGGGCTGCACCAGATTCACGATGACGTTGCCGCCACTGTCGTATGCGAGCAGGGTGTGTGTATGTTTACAGTGGGTGCACGTCTGTGTGTGGGTTTAGGGTACATGTGTGTATGTTTGTGTGTGTGTGTGTGTGTGTGTGTGTGTGTGTGTGCGTGTTGGGTGTGCGTGGAGTGTGTGTATGCGGGATTGAGTAAAAAGTCTGAGAGGAGAGAAAAAGAAGTTGAAAGAATGGTATTAAACTTAAATAGGGTAAGGAAATAAGGATATTTTGGTCATTTCACGAATATTCATAACAGACCCGTCTAAAGTGCCCAATTTTCGTAAGTGTGGGGGGGTTTAGTGGTTATGTTTAAAGTAAGGGGGGAGAAATCGCACACCGTATATAGTACATGGAGTCATTAGTTAATTACCCCTAACAGAATGGGCAAAAACGTCATTTATAAAAAAAAATCGTTAGTCAACGCGCGTGTTGATCACGCGCTGTTATATTTAACAGTTTTCGTCTAAGGTGCCCAATTTCTGTAAGTGTGGGGGGGTTTAGTGGTTAATTTTGAAGTNGAGGGGGGGGGGGGGGGGGGGGGGGGCACAACGTGTAAAATAGAGGGGGTCATTCCCTACATTCTAATGATAAAAGTCTCTTTTGTCTTTTTACCACATTATGATTTTCTCAATGCATGGCATCTTAAGCTTTTATGTATTTCAAGTTGTACTTTATTCATGTATCTTAAGCTTTAATGTGCTAAGTGAGAAGTAAAACTTTGTTCATGTATTACTGCATGTGAAATCTCTCGAAGCTCGATGGGCAAAAATAGAGATAACTTTTTGGGTTTGACATTCTTTTGGCGTTTGCAAATCTTTAAAAATAAAAAGTTAATGCTAAAGCTGAAATTCTCACTATACTTACGTTTAGTGGCAACCCGCTAGGATGGTGTATGTAAATTAATCTTTTTTTCAATTCAAAAGTCATAGTTTGTAATTAAGTAATAGTTTAGTATGTATTCTTTGACTATGAAGCTTTATGGGCTCGATAGAAGTCTAAGAGTTCGTAAATGCACCACGGTTTGTTACATTTCATAAGGCTTGAGGACAATCGGCAGCTTGAGATACCCTATTCGATAAGATATTCTTTTGCCTTATTTGCACACGGTCAGATATTCTTTTGCCTTATTTGCACATACTATGAGAGTTAATTTTGATAACTTGAAATGTCTCGGTATACACTTTTTGCTACAAATAAAATAAATCCTCGCCATATATTACACGAGTTACTATGATGTGTTAACTTCAGATGATAAGAATGCAATGCCCTCCAATTCATGACAAAGTCTCCTAATGATAACATGCAATTAAATAGAGGTTTGTGTTGGAATTGGGTTTTAAACCCATTGTGGAGAAGCAACTTTGACTCAATTTTCAAATGGGTTCCAAACCATAGCTTGGTTAGGAACAAATTAATTCATGTTCATCTATTGGAATAGATGATCGTGGTATATTCACATGTTTAAAACGAATGAGAAGTGAATGAGAAAATTGAAGCTAAAGTTAGTGGTTCACCTTGAAAGGAAAAGAGTATCCCACATTGAAGAGATAAAGCCAATGTTGTCTCCTTATAAAGCTTAGCCTTGAGCTAAGGGATGGGCCCCTTGGGGGTACCCATGTTTTGTAAGGAGGGAGGACCTAGGTTGACCCAAGGTCCACCACACGCGCGCGCCGCCCGGTCCGGTCCGTGGCCGTGGCCGTGGCTTGGGCTAGGCCCAATCAGGCTTTATTCTTTTTGGGACAAATAAATTTTATTTATTTAATTTCCTTTCCGAAAAGTTGTGACCTTTCCTTTCCAACCAACCAGCTGTGAAGAGTTGCACCCCCCAGTGAATACTCTGTGTATAAAACCGAGTCAGTTTACAGAAGTTATGTACGAATTAAAAAATCCCGAATTTTATTTTCTTCTGTACAAGAGTACGAATTAAAATTAAAATCCCGAATTTTCTTTTCTTCTGTACAAGAGTCTGTCCCAGTTTTGAAAGAGTTCTACCATTTGTTTGGTTCGCCGGGTCTGGAAATTTGGTGTGCTACTATTTTCAGACGTAGCCGTTGTATCCTGGGAGACTATCGTCGAGAGCCGTCAGCACCGTTGCGGGACGAATAAGTCTTAAGGACAGTGAATCAAATTCACGCCTCGGCCCCTTTTTCCTTTGCTGTTCTGCTTTTCTGCAATCCTGTTGTGAGTTCATTTTAATTGTTCTTGCAAAGACTATATGTTCTGTTTAGTAAACTAAATTTCAGTATTTCGTACTTAATTGTTTTCTGCACAAGTATACACAAAGTATATATTTCGATCAACATTCTTAAGACTTATTTCCCGTACTTTGTGTACATGTGTAGAAACAGTATTTTCTAAACAGTGTTTTTCAAATTTCGTTTTCTTATTTGATTCTATCAATCTATACCAAAATTATTTTCAGTTTCTGAATTTAATTTTAGTGATACTAGAATCTGTTTTCGTTATACCTTTGTGATAGACTGGATTATTTTTGCTTATTAATAGTTGTTATATTCTGTTGATAGATATAACAATGGCTACTAGCGAAACCAATTCGGAAAGTGGACCGGTTCATCCCAGCGGTGGGACTGTGTATGCGACACCTTACGTTGCACCTGCTCATGGTTCCGTTGGACTTGGTGAAAGACCGGAAAAGTTCAACGGAAAGGATTTTAAGAGATGGCAACAGAAAATGTTGTTCTATCTTACCACCTTGAACTTGGCAAGGTTCTTGCACGAGGATGCACCAGATCTTGGTGACAATCCTGACCGGCAAACAGTGGCTGCCGTGGATGCTTGGAAGCATTCGGATTTTTTGTGCAAGAACTACATCCTCAATGGATTGGACAATGCGTTGTATAACGTATACAGTCCAATGGCCAATGCGAAAGCATTGTGGGAATCCTTGGAAAGGAAATACAAAACGGAAGATGCCGGCTCAAAGAAATTTGTAGTCGGCAAATTCCTTGATTTCAAGATGGTGGATTCCAAGACTGTGATTAGTCAAGTCCAAGAGTTTCAGCTAATCCTCCATGATATTCATGCGGAAGGGATGGTACTTGGAGAATCTTTTCAAGTGGCTGCGCTAATTGAAAAATTGCCACCTACTTGGAGAGATTTCAAGAACTATTTGAAGCATAAGCGCAAGGAGATGAAGCTCGAGGATTTGATCGTCAGATTGAGGATTGAGGAGGATAATCGCCAGTCCGAGAAGAAGGCCGGTAATTATCATCATGAGGCCAAGGCAAATGTGGTCGAGCAAGGTCCGTCAAAGAGGAGGAAAATTTCCGATTCAGACGGTCCAAGTGGAGCAAGCGGCTCAAATTCCAAAGGCGGTGAGAAGAAGAAGTTCAAAGGGAATTGCTATGTGTGCGGCAAAGCTAGCCATCGTGCTAAGGACTGTCGCACAACCAAAGGAAACTTTAAGAAAGGAAAGCATTCTCAAGCCAATGTGACGGAAGTTACCAAGATTACCGAGGACGTGACAGATTTGAATCTATCTGCGGTGGTATCCGAAGTCAACTTGGTTGGAAATCCCAAACAGTGGTGGGTAGACACAGGCGCTACTCGACATGTGTGCTCCGAGCGAAGTATGTTTACTACGTATGAGAGCGCCAACAACGAGAATCTGTTCATGGGAAACTCTTCTTCTTCAAAGGTGCAAGGGATGGGCAAGGTGGTCTTAAAGATGACATCCGGCAAGGAGTTGAGTCTCAACAATGTGCTTCATGTGCCGGACATTCGAAAGAATTTAGTTTCGGGCTCATTGTTGAGCAAAAATGGTTTTAAGCTAGTTTTTGAGTCCGACAAGTTTGTACTAACTAAGAGTGGAATGTTTGTAGGAAAAGGGTACCTTTGTGATGGTCTGTTTAAGCTAAATGTAATGACCATCGTACCTAAAGTTGTACCAAATTCCGATAATAATAATAATGTCTCTTCTGCTTACTTGTTGGAATCTCCTAATTTATGGCATCATAGATTAGGTCATGTGAATTATGGTTCGTTACAAAAGCTCGTGAAAAATGGTTTGTTGCCTAAAATGGATTTTGACTCACATAAAGCATGTGAAATTTGTGTTGAAGCTAAAATGGCTAAAACGTCTTTCAAGTCAATTGAAAGAAGTACGGAACCTTTAAGTCTAATTCATAGTGATATATGTGACTTAAAGGTGGTACAATCTAGAGGAGGAAAAAAGTATTTTATTACTTTTATTGATGATTGTACGAGATTTTGTTATGTATATTTGCTTAGAAGCAAGGATGAAGCCTTGGAAGCATTTATGCAATACAAAATTGAGGTTGAAAATCAACTTAGCAAGAAAATCAAAGTACTAAGAAGTGATAGAGGTGGAGAATATGTTTTCCCTTTTGAAAAATTTTGTGCCGATCACGGAATCATTCATGAGACCACGGCACCGTATGCGCCTCAGTCAAATGGAATTGCTGAGCGGAAAAATCGTACTTTAAAGGAAATGATGAATGCTTTGTTGATAAATTCTGGACTACCGGATAACTTGTGGGGGGAAGCGGTCTTAACCGCAAATCATATACTTAATAAAGTACCTCACAAGAAGTTGCAAAAGACACCTTATGAGCTATGGAAAGGTCGTCCTCCTTCCTTCAAATATCTTAAAGTGTGGGGGTGTCTAGCAAAGGTAGCTATCCCACCACCTAAAATGGTCAAAATAGGACCTAAAACGGTCGATGGGATTTTTATTGGATATGCAAGCCATAGCTCGGCATATCGGTTCTTAGTGCATAAATCTGAAGTTGACGATATACACGTCAACACCATAATGGAGACAAGGAATGCACATTTCTTTGAAAATGTATTTCCTTATAAAGTTGCACAAGAACGAAGTTCTTTAGAAAGAACTAATAAGGACCAAGAACCCTCACAAGAGGAAGATGAGCCAAGACGTAGCAAGAGAGCTAGAACGTCTACATCTTTTGGTCCTGATTTTCTAACATATTTGTTAGAAAATGAGCCTCGTACTTATAGTGAAGCAATGTCGAGTCCCGAAGCTCCTCATTGGAAAGAGGCTATTAATAGTGAAATAGAATCCATCATGCAAAATCATACATGGGAACTGGTGGATCTTCCTCCTGGAAATAAACCATTAGGGTGTAAATGGCTTTTCAAGAGAAAGATGAAAGCTGATGGAACGATCGAGAAATATAAGGCCCGACTAGTTGTCAAGGGATATAGACAAAAGGAAGGCCTTGATTATTTCGATACATATTCACCAGTTACAAGAATAACATCCATTCGAATATTGATAGCTATTGCAGCTATTAATAATCTTGAGATACACCAAATGGATGTGAAAACAGCTTTCCTAAATGGAGATCTAAATGAAGAGATCTATATAGAGCAACCCGAGGGGTTTGTAGCTCCTGATCATAAGAGGAAGGTGTGCAAGCTTGTTAAGTCACTTTATGGACTAAAACAGGCTCCGAAACAATGGCATGAAAAGTTTGATAAAGTCATGATCGAAAATGGCTTTAGAATCAACGAATGTGATAAATGTGTCTATGTTAAATGCACGGAAAAAGGATATGTCATTGTTTGCCTTTATGTGGATGATATGCTCATTATCGGGAGCAATGATGAATTCATTAAGGCTACAAAGAAAATGTTGGCCAGTAAATTTGATATGAAAGATATGGGTGTGGCTGATGTTATACTTGGTATGAAAATTACCAAAACATCAAATGGACTAGTCTTGTCACAATCTCATTATATTGAGAAAGTGCTAGACAAATTTAAAAGTTATGATAATAGTCCAGTTAAGACACCACTAGATGTAAATTTACATCTAACAAAGAATACTGGTGAAGGAATATCTCAATTAGAGTATTCGCGTATAATTGGTAGCCTAATGTATATCATGAATTGCACGAGACCCGATATAGCATATGTTGTCAGTAAACTGAGCAGATATACTAGCAATCCGGGGAAGAATCACTGGCTAGCTATTGTAAGAGTTTTAAGGTACTTAAAATATACCTTAAACTTTGGTCTGCATTATACAAGATATCCAGCTGTATTAGAAGGATACAGTGATGCCAACTGGATATCAGATTCTAATGAAACAAAATCCACAAGTGGATATGTGTTTACATTAGGAGGAGCAGCTATTTCTTGGAAATCCTCTAAACAGACATGTATTGCCAGATCCACTATGGAATCTGAATTCATTGCTTTAGATAAAGCAGGAGAAGAAGCGGAGTGGCTTCGTAATTTCTTGGAGGATATTCCAAATTGGCCTAAGCCTGTGCCACCAATTTGCATACATTGTGATAGTCAATCTGCAATTGGAAGAGCAAAAAGCAGTATATATAACGGCAAGTCTAGACACATACGTCGCAGACACAATACCGTTAGACAATTACTTTCTAGTGGAATTATCTCTATTGACTATGTGAAGTCAAAGGATAATATTGCGGATCCGTTAACGAAAGCTTTGACTAAAGAGAAAGTAAATGTGTCATCAAGGGGAATGGGTCTTAAGCCTATGAACTAAAGAGTTGCCATAATGGAAACCCTACCTAGCTGACTGGAGATCCCAAGATCTAGGTTCAAAGGGAAAACCGAATTATGTAAATGCGACTCAGACAGAGCACTGTGGGGGGTTAAAACCCTCATATCCATTCCTATGATGAGAAGACAGTGGCACCTACAAAAGGTTAGGTTAAGCTATGCTTTTAATGACTCTTATATCTTGGAAATCTAAGTGGGGGTGCGGTAGGAACCTCTTAATAAGAAGTCACCTATGTGAGTAAGAAGTGGGGCCGCTTCTATGAGAATTGTAAGGCTGAATTCTCAAAGAGTACTCATGAAAACCAGGAGTTGTTCAGGGCCAAAATGAACACAACAATGAGAACCTCAAAACAATGTTTGAGCGATACTGTGTGAAGTTCTATTGTCTCGGTTTACACTAAGGGTTGAACAGTTCAAGACATCATGTTCACTGGTTAACCAGTAAATCCGATAGTTCTCACTAGGGAAGGTTCAAGGCCATCGGCTACCTATCCCGATGCAGTGTCGTTCTAAAGAACTCTTTCTTATGTCAGTGTTTCTGTGCGTATAGAGTCCAGTCAATTTTCTATTCATGTGGGGGATTGTTGGAATTGGGTTTTAAACCCATTGTGGAGAAGCAACTTTGACTCAATTTTCAAATGGGTTCCAAACCATAGCTTGGTTAGGAACAAATTAATTCATGTTCATCTATTGGAATAGATGATCGTGGTATATTCACATGTTTAAAACGAATGAGAAGTGAATGAGAAAATTGAAGCTAAAGTTAGTGGTTCACCTTGAAAGGAAAAGAGTATCCCACATTGAAGAGATAAAGCCAATGTTGTCTCCTTATAAAGCTTAGCCTTGAGCTAAGGGATGGGCCCCTTGGGGGTACCCATGTTTTGTAAGGAGGGAGGACCTAGGTTGACCCAAGGTCCACCACACGCGCGCGCCGCCCGGTCCGGTCCGTGGCCGTGGCCGTGGCTTGGGCTAGGCCCAATCAGGCTTTATTCTTTTTGGGACAAATAAATTTTATTTATTTAATTTCCTTTCCGAAAAGTTGTGACCTTTCCTTTCCAACCAACCAGCTGTGAAGAGTTGCACCCCCCAGTGAATACTCTGTGTATAAAACCGAGTCAGTTTACAGAAGTTATGTACGAATTAAAAAATCCCGAATTTTATTTTCTTCTGTACAAGAGTACGAATTAAAATTAAAATCCCGAATTTTCTTTTCTTCTGTACAAGAGTCTGTCCCAGTTTTGAAAGAGTTCTACCATTTGTTTGGTTCGCCGGGTCTGGAAATTTGGTGTGCTACTATTTTCAGACGTAGCCGTTGTATCCTGGGAGACTATCGTCGAGAGCCGTCAGCACCGTTGCGGGACGAATAAGTCTTAAGGACAGTGAATCAAATTCACGCCTCGGCCCCTTTTTCCTTTGCTGTTCTGCTTTTCTGCAATCCTGTTGTGAGTTCATTTTAATTGTTCTTGCAAAGACTATATGTTATGTTTAGTAAACTAAATTTCAGTATTTCGTACTTAATTGTTTTCTGCACAAGTATACACAAAGTATATATTTAGAACAACAGTTTGTCCGGTGCAATTGATCAATTGCCAAGTTTAATTGATAACGATAAGTACTTTTTAAAAATAGCAAAAGGCTATCAGATCGAACCGTCAAATCCATGAAGATTTATCAAATTTATGTGGTTCACTTCGGTCACCCTTGGTTAATAGGGGTATTTTATTTTAAATATATATTCGGTCTTTTTACTCTTTTATGTAATAGTTGTACATATCTAATCCGTTGTCTAATCTTAATATTTATGTGGGACATATGATTGTATACTCTAAAACTTATGGAGGATTTAAAACTTAGCAACATTTGCTCTTTGAGATTCCTTAAGTTAAGTTTTAAAGAAATCTTATTTCTCCATATGCTTTATTGTAACTTTAGTCTTTTGCACCAATCTCTTCAAATCTAACATGTTTTGCACAATATGAACAAAAGATTCAAAACCAATTAAATTGAATCTCCAAGAAAAGTTATACTCCAATAGATTGAAAAGTAATTTGTGACAAGCTGAGAATAAGTTTGTATAATAAAAGAGACGAAAAGGTAAATTAGTTATAAGAATCCTTTACCCTTCATAGACAGCTACAAAAAGGGAGAAGCCCAGGTGGCCCCAGACTGGTAATGGTAATGGTAATGGCATTACTGCAACGTCGGTGCTAGATGTGAAAGTGTGAGGGTGGTAATATGTGCAATTATGCGAGTGATCGGCCATGCTAATTACGATAGTGATAATTGTTGTGGTAGAATTGGAGTGTTGGTAGTGAGATTTGTAATAGTTGTAACAATAGGTAATTGTAGTGTAGTATGTTGCTGCTTTGTGGTGGTGATAGTCGTAACAAAACGGTGGTAGTGCAAGAGGTGATGATTGTTGTTAGAGTTGTTGTAGTGGAAGAACTAAGGTGTTTCAAGGTAACATTAATATACTTGATAAGTTATGATCTAATACGGATTGAACAAGTGATGAGCTTAAAACCTGACGATAGAAACATGAAAGTGCACTGATGGGCAAAAGTTATGGCTATGGCGACGGTAACTGCATTTGTAGTTGCAATGACAGCGCTAAGGTATTTGGAGGTAGTGTTAGTGTAGTATTGGTGAACGGGTTACACCGAGAACCTTAAAGCAGACAAGCGATGAACTTAAATAATAACATAATGGTTTTAGGTTAGTTATATCAGCAACTTGAAGGTTCATAAATTCTACTCAGGACTAGGAGCAAGAAATAAAATTCTCTAAAATGACTTTTATCTTCCGATTTGGATTTTTTAAAGTTTCTCTAATTAGGCAAGAGAATGTTTTTGTGGTTAACCAATTTGTAGCCCCGGGCTACTCTAATCTAGATATTTTCAATGGTATTTTCATTAAGTCATGTTAGCAAAACTTTAATAAGTTATGAATAGATAGAAACACTTTCAATGCTTTTTTTTCTTTTCATTATGCACGGGACAGAAAACACACACGGAGAGTTTCTCATGAAGAAAGACGTTGAGTGAATTTGACATTTGTGCTTATAAGAAGGTTGAGGTTCATATATATACATCACCAATAAATAAGTTATAACAGTACGTCTTTACTAGATTAAACTCACAAAAAAGCGGAAGTGAGGGTACAAATACCTTTTTCTTTATCATATTGGTTCCGGATATATCATTGTTATATGCTTGCGATTATATAGATCATGCTCCAAATATTAAGCTAAAAAGTTTAAATTCAGTTAAATAGTAGTACGAGATTGTCGCCATATGTTATCAGGAAACGTCAATGAAAAGGCATCATAAGTCTATATGACGTTTTTTTTTTAAAGATAACGTTCACATCTCATTTGTGAGTAAAAACTGGTCATATTAAATCATGCATTATACCTTTGTTGCTAAAGTACGCTATTGTAATGCTACTTTTCGAAAAGTTCTAGTTAGAGGCAATCTTCTACGTAGTATATATATATCTTGCCGGCAATTCAAACAATAATAGTTATAAACAATCTATGAAAACACATTCCAAAAAATATTTTGAAAACGTTTGGGAAATTAACAGTTATAAATTATCTATAAAAATAAATTTTGGATAATATTTGAGAAATTAGAGAAGTCCCGTGCGTTGCACGAGTCCCTTGGCTAGTATGTCTTAATATGGAGCTTGTTGGAAGGAGAGGAACCCATTGCGTCTTGATATACAGCTTGTTCAAATGAAGGAGATAATGTGCTTGTTCTCAGGGACACTGTGTGCTGGAATTTGGAACTCGATAGTAATTGATTCAGGGCTTTGGCTCTGCTTGCTATGGAGGATGCTTGCATTTCTTTTCCTTTTTTAATTGTCTGTTTTTTTTTTTTTTTTGAGAATATTCAAAAAATATATACCAGAATATTTTGAGACCGAATTTACAAGGAGTAGCCAATGGATGGCATCCCCATCCAAGTGAGATTTTTAATTGTCTGTTTGAACGTCTTCTTTTGTTCTTGTGGCTATGTGACTCACTTGTGCATATATTGAGTCAAAAGTTTCAAGGATTCTATGATGCAGAAATATAAATATATTTACTTAGTCGTGCAGAATATGCTACCTTGCATACCTTCGTTTACTTGGAATCACACCTTAAGAGATCCGAGAGTCTTCACGGATGTTGTTAATCTTTAACAACATCTTGGTGCATAACCACTACTAACTTGTCCACTACGACCATTTCATCATAATTATTTAGACTTCAAAATCACAGCAGTTCCAACGACAAGTCGGTCAACAATAATGCTATAATGCATATTTTCGTTATACATAAAACAAAATTTGCAAGATTTTAAATTTTTAGAAATATCACTAATTAAAGGGCTTGGATGGAGCCGTCCCGGTTATTTGACTTATACATTAAAAGCATAAATACCAACTGCATCAACTAGGCTCGATCAAACTTCCAAAGGCCGGCAGATAAGAAGTTCAAATGCCAAATTGGTTTTTGTGAGGATGGAGACGAACCGGCAGTCCGTGAGACATTGTCGGAATGGCGGTGTGCACAACCTTCTCATCAGGAATCAACTTCTCCCACCTAAACTTTGTAACCACATTATGCATGAATACAAGTATCGCTATTCTTGCATACTCATGGCCAGGACACATCCGAGCCCCCCCTCCGAACGGAGTGTAAGTAAATGGTGGCGGTCCCTTTCCCTCGAACCTTGACGGATCAAACTTCTTTGGATTCGGAAAGTAGTCTGGATTCTCATGTGTGGCTTTCGCCATCCAATACAGCTGCGAAAAAATAATGCCATATATGAGGCAATTAAAGGTCACTTGTTGGATCAACGTATCTTTGTAAATGAACTACTTATTGTGTCGACACAGACGATGTGCGTGCACAAATAAAGTCAATAATCAAGAAACTTTTAGTGTTTATTGTAACATTTTGTGGAATGAGTTTTTGAGAAACTGAATATGTCCTTGTTGGTAGTTATTAACTATTTAAACTGAATATGGTGTTACACCAACTACCAAATGTTGTTTTCTTTGTATGTACTATAATATAGATAAATAGGTAATTATGTAACATCAAAGTGGTGTGTTATACCAACTACCAAATGATGTTTTGTTTAAGACATGAGGAAACTGATTCATAACTATAAGTGGAGCATGTGGTAGTGCGCTATGGTACGTAGTTAACGTTACTACCTTCTGAATTTTAGTATAACACCAAAAGTGATGTTACGCTAACTTGGGTATTACCTTGTATGTGGTATATAGAGATATGTAGATGGGTTGAGTGTGAACAATGTGTTAATTTACCTTCCAGCTGCTGGGAATTTTATACCCAGCGTAGGTAAAATCAGTAATGACCTCTCTATATCCTCCAATTGCCATTGGCATCAATCTCATTGATTCTCGAGCCACATTCCACGAGTATTTCATCCTTCGTAGGTCCTCCCAAGTAAGCACCTCATTTGATTCCTTTGACTTTGCTATCTCGATTTGCTCTTAATACCCAACATGAAAATAAAGGAAACAACTTGTAAGATTGTGCCACTTCTTCTTACACAAAAAAAATATCACACAGTCTACACAACTGTTTATTCTAAGCTAATATGTTAAAGCGAACATTTTACCATCAAGGAATAGGAGTGTGATGCGCATCATCGAACTGACAGGGAGATGGAGCGAGTGATGGGGGATCATAATTGCATCAGTTAAAATTGAAGAACTTCACTTCAATTTGATTCAAGATAACAGGAAGCGATGTTTGACCTTCATATTTCATCATTTGAACTCTAAAAGTTTTGCTTAAAGTCATATAAATTGACATTTAAAATATCTTTACAGACAAAGCGGAGCTGAAATAAATATGCGTACTCTATATCAGACAACTTTATTGTTAAAATTAGACTAGCCTTGTCCAAACAACGTACAAAGCGTATATTTAGAGGTAGCTAGCATCATCAAAACATGTGAACCTGAGATTCCTCAAAATAGTTTATTGTCGTACGTTCATAAATAGAATAGCATCTCTGTAGAACGGAGTTTGAGTATAAGCTTTACCTTTAAGGACCTCATCGTAAACATGAGGAAACTCGGACAGATACTTCATGATGAAGGTCAGTGTGGAAGTTAATGTGCCATAGCCTCCTTCTACCAAACCATACACATGGTGTGCAACGTATGAATCGCTGAAAAACTGTCCATTCTCATCAGCGGTACGGAGCATGTGCATCATGAAACTTTTACTTTCAGATGCACATCCCTCTTGAAGATCATTCTTCGCTTGCCGAACAAATAACTTCATCATGTCACGCATCACCTTTGACGCTTTAATGGCACGGTTGAAATACGTCCCGGGGAAATTTATGGGAATGGACATTATGCCTGGGTCTATTTCCTTAATCGATACGTAAATTTCTTCAACCATCTTGGGGTCTTCAATGCCTAAGAAAAATCGACATGACAACGTCAATGTGAACTTAGTGAGGGTAGGGACAACAGTAATTTTTTCGCGATTCCATTCTGTGTGCAGTTGCTGCTTCATCACCGTGTCCATCATGCCGACATGGTTGATCATATGCTCTAGCTTCAGAACCGCAGGGAGCTGTTTGCGGATCTCTTTGATCTGCTTGTTGGTGGTTGAGGTAACCCCTGAATCCGCATTATCAACTTTAGGAAAGATTTTGTCGAGATAGGCTGGATACCAAAGTGTCACAAGCTTGTTTTCGTTGGAGAACAGGAATTTGTTTCCTTCGGGGCCGCATAGCATGGCCATGGGCTGTCCAAGCAGTGATGTCCTGAAGACCTTGGTGGAATAATTTTTCATCCTTTCCGCCACGAATTCCCCAAGGACACCGTTTTTGAGCTTGGAGAAATAATCCAGGGTTTCGCATATCCACGGCAAGCCGGTCCTTCCGGGTGCGAGGAGTTGAACTTGTTCATCATTGGGGTGGTTTTTCTGGTGGTTGGTTGGGGCTTTCGTGTCTTAAGGAAGATATTGAAAAGAAATACGAAGATGAGAAGGAGAGGGAGGAGAAAAAGGAATTCCATTTAGCAGGTAGTATATTCAGCTTATGAATCAAAGTGGATCCTTTGGTCATGAAATATGGAACAATGGGGCCTCATATGTATAGAGCAGTACCTCTATGATTCATGAGTAGACGACTAAGTAGAGATATCTGCTGATTGCATAGTTTGTATTCCGAGAAGAAAATCTAAAGATGGAAAGCCTCCGAGCCACGCATGTAACTACGTCATTGGCTGCAGCATGAAAGCATTGATTGATGAGTTACTAACACTAGCCCAGTATCCCGGGTTACGCTCGGGTCGGTTTATAAAATATAATATACCATAAAAATTTCAAAAAGTGCATTGTTGCGTACTATATATTGTGAGTAAAAAGACATTAATAGTTTAAAAACTTTCTTATTACGTTATAAAGAATAACCTTTGAATTTAAATTACTTACGACTAACTTAAGTAAAATATCAAAAAATATATTCACTGGCATTACTCCTAACTTTCAATTATTAAACAACATTGTTTGTTTGATTAGGATAACAATTTTTATGAGATATTTGCATATATGTATTTAATTACTTGTAAATTGTTTTATATCGTAAGCTAAAAGACAAATAATAAATAGCGAGACAGTGGAGCCGCTAATTATTTGCCTTCTTTAAGCTTTTCTTTTAAGTTGTCAAGTAGTAGTATTTCAAATGAATGTTGGCTTAACACCTAGAGTAATAGAATAGTCATGTGGGTACCATATATAGCTAAATAGCGAATACGATTGTAGTTGTAATTAAAAATAGTGACCCTATCACGTACGTATCTCTTTTGAATTGTAAATATTATATATCAATTTAATTTCTTAACTTCAGAGAGATTTTGAAGGTGTTACATATGTTCTTGAAGTTATTATAATGATTAAGTAGAAATTTTAAGAAAATAAAGTTCCATTTCAAATTTAACAGGACTTATGTACACATCTTATCACCTTCAAATAAATTCTCACTTTTTTCAAAAATAAATATTAACACAACGACCACATAACATCCTACATTTTCATATATAATTTTTTATTTAATTCTTGTAAGATGAGTTGTCATTGTGTTGGTGTGTTGAAATTATTTTTCACATCTTCTATGACTATTATTTGTCGCCAAGTTATAATTTTTATATCTAATATATGCATTTAATGATATTTTCTCATGAATTATACTTGTTTTATCACAACATAATCTAACCCTAATACCAAAATATGTCGGGTTATGCCCTTCTAGCTAGTTTAAAATTAAAGATTCTCTGGTTCCGAGTGTTGAGTTCAATAAATTTGATCTTTGAAACACTATGAAGGTAATCATCATCTCCTTTCTGACGTTTTACACATACTTTAATTAGAGTATGAGTAAATCAAATAAATAATGTACTTCAACGTAATTAGCACCGAAAGTCTTAAAGCTTAGGCAGAAAGATAGCCTTGGGGATAATACCAAGTCCTCGCGAATTGTTTTTATGTTTTAATAGTTAGACCTGTGAGATCCTGACAACACGTCCATATTTTTAGAGCTAGAGTATTTTCACACAGAAACAATATTGAAGAAGCTATTGTAACACATATACAGGAGTGCCCCATTGTTGGCGTAGCTTAGCATTCACAGTACTCCTTCGAAGCTTTGGCCAGCTGAGGATTCAAAAATCATGTGCTCGATGTTCTTCATAAGTTGATACCTTTATAAAGATTCGTAGATTCCTCTAACCCTGACAGTTTTGGTTGGGTGATCTCATGTGGGTAATTTTGGCACCTCTAATTACCATTACTGATCAAGAGATCCACACGCATTACTAACTTTAGTTAAAAGAAAGAGCAAAGGCACAAACATTAGGGTTGCTCCCAAGTGTGATGAAAGGGGGTCTGTAATGATATGTGTCTTAAATAGAAGTATATCTTATATTTTGTTTAAGGTCACAAATTTGTGCATGGAGTGTTGGGTTTGGTGCATGTAGAAACTAGTCTCTCCTTGTCGACACCGTAGCCATTTTTCGAAGTTGTTTTGCCTTTGTAGAGTACTATTCTTTATAAAAATTTGACGAAGGCTGGATGTTTGTGTTCGGGAGGGACTATTTCGCGCAAGAGAAGTCTATATCATTGTAACAGGAAGGGAAAAAAAAAAGAAAAAGAAATTGATTTGCCTGTTGTCAAGTGATTGCTTTTACCATTACCTTAGACACCAAGGGCCATTTTTTAAAGCTATTGAACCTTTGTAGTCTATTTATTACCTCTCCTATTTGAATCCAAAAAAAAAAAAAAAGGATTAAGTGAAGTATGTAAAAGTTTTTAAAGAACATTTAACTTGTCCTTAAATTAAATATTGCTCTTCTGAAGCTATGTGTGTAGCAGATCTTCCGTTGCTTTTGGCACCCAGCTAAGCATAAGAGGTGAAGAAGATAATGTGCTTCTTCGAAGGAGAGGAACTTATTTGTCTTCATATATTAATGCTTGTCCGAAGGAGATAATGCGAGGGATACAAAGTGCTGGGTTTTGGAACTCTTGATTGTTGGCTTTGGCTCTGCTTGCTATGAAGGTTGCTTGTGTTTCTTTTTTACCTTTTAATTTAATGTCTGTTTTTTGAAAATTTTATTTTATCTATGTAGGTATTTGACTCGTTTGTGCATATTCAAAGTCAAAATTTTGAACGATCCTACGATGCAGCGGGGTGGCATCATAATTATATCTGATTAGTCGTGCAAAATATTCTACCACGTGAATAAGACGCATGTGTTCTACTTATTATTATTATAATTAAATTAAAAAACTGAGGGATTCTCTTTCATGCATAAAAGTTCTTTGCTTGATCTTATCATTCACAATAAGAAACTAATAAAATTTGGGATCATAAAGAAATTTCAAAGCTTGTTTGCTTTGGCTTTGCTTGCTATGAAAACTCAGATTCAAATCCAGTGGTGTCCACCCCCCAAAGGTGCATATAAAATAAATTTTGATGGGGCTCTTTTCTCAGAAGATCATGCTATTGGAATTGGAGTAGTTATACGAGATTAATATATACTTTTATATACTTTTTAAAACATTTATAATATATTTTTTAAAACCTTAATATATACTATTATATATATATATACTTTTTAAAACCATTATAATATATTTTATTTTATAAATAGATTCGAGCTTGGCTCGGGTTACTAAGCTAGTTCTAGATAAACGCTTGCAGGTGAAAACTGTGATTAAAAGTAAAAGATGTAGTTGCTTCCTAATTGGGTGTGTCACTCTAGAGAGGGACGGTGATGCCCAAACTTATTTATAATATATATACCTCCACGTGGGCAGTGTATTACACGTTTTTTCGAAGTCTACGGGATGCTGGAAAAGGATTCAAGAATTATTTTTTTCTACAAGTTGGCGGAGTATCTTTTTGGATTTTTGTTTTAAGATTGGACCGGAGCCCAAGTCCAGCACATGATGCTAAGGCTTGTAAGTTTAAAATGTGATCAATCATAATTAAAGCTCATATATGGGCATGCCTCTGGCTTGTAAGTCTAAATCGAGATCGGCGGCATGGTTCTTTTATACATTAGACCTTTCGAATTAATTTACCCTCCCACGTTGAGCATGCAAGTTCAATAAAGTGGAATTTTAGATAAATCAATCATGTAATGGCCATTAATAATTTCTCCAACAGCCTGGATCAGAGAACGAATTTAATTATATTTAATTATAAATATATATAAAAGTCGAAACTGAAAAAATGTTGTCGAGTCATCACTTATTTTGATATTCTCTTAACTCGCCATATGGACTTTCCTATTTTGACTTTTTGAATTTACTTATTTTTGTAATAATGATTTGGATTCCTCTTCTCACTCTTCCTTTCTCTTATTCAATTTAATTTCAATTCCTTCTCTTCGTCTCTCTTCCTTTCTCTTATGTCAACATTTCCCACTCAAACATTTTACTTATATATTTGTAATTCCATTAATTCCTACATTTTGCCAAAAGTATTTCTCTATATATTTCTTTTAATCTTAAATATCTTTAATTGTTTAGAGAAGCCTAATATTCTCTATCAGTTTTTCTCTTTAACTACCATAATTGCCGTCATTTTATTTTATTACAAATTTATATATATCGTTTACTCTTCGACTTTATATTCAATAATTTATTACAAAAATAAGTAAATTACAACAAATTACAAAATACGTAATGTTCCTCTTTAACTCTTTCAAATTGTAGCTTAAAAGAACTACAACAAGATTGTGATACAATGTCGTCCTTAGATATCTGCCTTTTTTAAGTTTATGTTTTACATCATCAAGTAGCATTTCAAATTACTGTTATCTTAGCATTTAGAACATAAGAATAATCATGCTGGTAAGCTAGATAGCAATTACAATTAAATTTTGGTAATAAAAGGGTGACGATATTGACGTATCTTTTTTAAATTTTATACACCTATATATATATATATATATATATATATATATATATATATATATAATTTTCAATCTTTATATTTAGAGGATGTGCTATTCTCAGGCTATTTGTGTAAGGAGATGATGTGCTTGCTTGTTCAAAGGAGAGGAACCCACTTGTCTTGCCGTATAGCGCCTGTTCGAAGGAGATAATTATTGTTCTTGTTTTGAGGGAGACTGACTGCTGAATTTTGGAACTTGACTATTAGTAAATGGTTGTTGGCTTTAAGCACTGCTTGCTATGGAGTAAGGAGGGTGCTTGCGTTTCTTTTTCCTTTTTTATTGTCTGTTTGAACATCTTCTTTTGTTTATGTGGGGTGTTTGACTCATTTGTTCTAATGTTGAATCAAAATTTTCAAGGATTCTATGACGCAGGGTGGCAGCATATAATATAATGTAATGCGCGTGTCCCCGTTAATATTAATATTGTATCTTTGACGTTGCATCTGTAATATCTTCTTCTATTGCAATTAGACAATTAATGATTTGATGCATACTTTATTATGATTTAATTATAGACTTCAAAATCACACCATTAATAACAAAAAAGCCGTCAACAATAATGATTTGATGCATACGTTATTTTTTCATAAGACTTAATCAGGTAAAAATGTCAAGCGGTCCAGAAATTTTGATGCATACTTTGTTTTTTCATAAGACTTTTACTTTGAATGACGAGTAAATGTGGAAATGGGCGCGTCCCCATTAATATTAATATTGTATTTTGGCGTTGCATCCGTAATATTTTCTTCGATTGCAATTAGACAATTAGTGTTTAACAACATTAACCACTACTTACTAATTGTCCGTTACAATCGTTTTCATCACTGTTAATTATAGACTTCAAAATCACACCATTAAAAACAACAATTAATGCCGTCAACAATAATGATTTGATGCATACTTTATTTTTTCATAAGACTTATTCCGGTCAAAAATGTCAAGCGGTCCAACAATTTTGAGCACTAATTAAGAATTCTTGTTTGCCAGCTATCCGATGAGCTACAGATGTTCAAGGATTATGCCATCACGGACATCAGGCATCCAGGGCTGACGTCATCGTGTTGTGTTGGCAAATCGCCGGATTTTAAATCAATAGAAAATTTTCATTAAATAAAGGGTTTACATGGAGACAGAGCCATCCCGGTTACTTGATCTATATTTTACCTATAAAAGTATGAATCTTGTGAATCATTTTATTCCGTTTTTACCTTTCATTAATCACTTCAATAACAATCCTACCACTTCATAAATACTATTATTAATTACTAATTTTGAATGAAAATTTTATTTTAAATCAAAAGTATTTGTTTTTTTTATATATATGGGTTTTTATATTCATATTAGAGAGTAGTTTTGAAGATACAATAACTTAAAGTTAGTATAATGATAAGATTGAGTTTTAGAATGATTAGAATTAATTTTTGAATTTCAACGATATAATTGTAAAAAATAAGTCTTAATAGATTAGTATATTGATTAGGTAGAATTTTAGAATGATTACAATTCGTTTTTAAATTAAATAAGACTTACTAATATAGAAGTTAATTAATCTTAAAATAAGGATCTGATGACATGTCATAAAAAGAAATACAAATGTTGTAAATCATTATGGACGATTATGTCCTCCATTAGTTACGACAATAACACTTCATACCCTCTCTTTATGACTCACTTTTTAATATGGTTGAAATGAAATAAACTTATGGTAATAAATCTATTCTAAATAATGGAAAATGAAAAGTGTGATGAGAAAGAAAAACAAAACAACAAATAACATATGGTTCAATTACTTTCATGAAATGGCGTTAGGTAAACTAAAATGATCACATTTTGTATAATATCTTCATTTTATTATTGTGCGAAGCCATAATGAAACTTGTATCACTACTTAATTTCTTAGACCTTTTGGTAATTTGTTCGGTTCCGAACTCTTCTTTATTGTTTATTATTCAATAGAGTTCTTATTTTCAAATAAATTATTTTATTTCATTTTTACCCTTCATTAATTACTTCAATAACAATCATACCCTTTCATAAATACTATTGTTAATTACTAATTTTGAAATTATTTTGGGTTTTGCCCTCCGTTAATTATTCCAATGAGAACCCTACCCTTCCCTAATTAGTTTTTTTTTTGTAATGCATTTAATGAACATTAGGTCATAAAATTTAATCTAAACCCATTTACACATTGGAAAACAAAATGTGTGGTTGCAAAAAATATACTTGTGTGTGTGTGCGCGCGTGCTACCTATAATAATAATAATCTATACTACCTATAAAAGTACGAATGTTGTAAATCATTTTTGGACGATTATGTCCTTCAATTATGCCAATAACGCTCATACCCTCCCTTTATGACTTCCTTTTTAATTTAGTTTAAATGAAATAAACATGGAGAAACATTAAGAAATACAAATGTTGTAAATCATTCTGGACGATTATGTCCTCCATTAATTACGACAATAACAATTCACACCCTCCCTTTATGACTCCATTTTTAATATGGTTGAAATGAAATAAACTTATGGTAATAAATCTATTCTAAATAATGGAAAATGAAAAGTGTGATGAGAAAGAAAAACAAAACAACCAAAAACATGGTTCAATTACTTTCATGAAATGTCGTTAGGTATACTAAAATCATCACATTTTGTATAACATCTTCATTTTATTGTTGTGTGAAGCCATAATGAAACTTGTATCACTGCTTAATTTCTTAGACCTTTTGGTAATCTGTCTAGTTCTGAACTCTTCTGTTTATTATTCAATAGAGTTCTTATTTTCAAATAAATTATTTTATTTCATTTTTACCCTTCATTAATCACTTCAATAATAATCATACACTTTCATAAATACTATTGTTAATTACTAATTTTGAAATTATTTTCGACTTTGCCCTCCGTTAGTTATTCCAATGAGAACCCTACCCTTCCCTAATTAGTTTTTTTGTAATGCATTTAATGAACATTAGGTCATAAAATTTAATCTAAACCCATTTACACATTGGAAAACAAAATGTGTGGTTGCAAAAATATATTTGTGTGTGTGTGTGCGCGCGCGCGCGCTACCTATAATAATAATCTATACTACCTATAAAAGTACGAATATTGTAAATCATTTTTGGACGATTATGTCCTCCTTCAATTATGCCAATAACGCTAATACCCTCCCTTTATGACTTCCCTTTTGAAACCAAAAAGATAACCCTAGAAGGGGGGTGAATAGAGTTTTAAGACTACTTTAAAAAATAACAAGTAAATACTTCAAACTAAGAGAGGATAAGAATAACACTTGAAAAGCTACAACCAACAAACCTCAAACACAATATCTCAAGTAAGCAAACTAGCCAATCTCAACACAAATGTAAAACGATAAAGTAAAGAGAGAAGGGTTTAGAGATACTTGACAATGAGATTTAAATGGTTCGGCTTGATATACCCTCTAGCCTACGTCCACCCCTTCAAGGAAGTCCCTTGAAAGGCCCTAAAATCCACTAGTATGATCTTCCTTACGGGTCAAGATCGAACCTCTTACAATCCCTTGATGCTATGCCCACATCAAGAACAAGCTTTGACAAACCCAAAGCTCCAAAGCTTGACAACCCCAAGTTTTGATACAAGAAACTTTAGATGAAGAAATGCGTACAAGATTTCACTCTCAAGAAGTAGATGAGTACAAAGTTTAAGCACTAGAACAAGAGAGATGAGTGTATAATGACTTTATGAAAGTGTATATCTCTCAAGTGTAAGCTCACAATAAATACTCTCTTGAAATGGATGAGAAAACAATGAAAACCAAGAGAGATTGAACAATTTCTTTGATCTTTGAGAATATGAAAGATAATAGAGCTTTGAATGCAATTGATGATTCAAAACAATGCCCAAAATGAGTATTTATAGAGGTGGGAATCAATATGACCGTTTGGAGTTAGGTGGAGCATTAAATGCGCCAAACGGTAAATGCAGTCAACTGCATATGCCATTGCAGTCGACTGTAATCCCAAAGTAGCCGTCGGAAATTCAAAATTTCCAACTTGCAGTCGACTTTAATAGGCTACTGGAAGTATTGCAGTCGACTGCATTCCAATGCAGTCGACTGTAATACCTCACTACCTAAATTGCAGTCGACTGCATTTCAATGTAGTCGATTGCATTCCTGAAAATGCAGTTTCCTTATTTTTAAAGTATGAAAAAAAATTTATGCATGCAAGGGAAACCTATGGGCAAGTTCTAGGTTTACAGTCATCGATACGATCATCTCTCTATGTCTAGTTTACAAAGAAGAAAAATAAAAGCATTGTAAAATTCTATCAACGAATTTCTTCTTTGAAGCGTTCCGTTGAGAGTCTTTGACCGTGTTGCTCGTCTAATAGTCCGTTTGCATGAGTATGAGATTGATCCTATTGCTTCATCAACTCAATGCATGTTAGACAACATAAACATCAATGTTGGTTATCATCAAAACCAAATATAATCTTAGGTTAAATAACCGTAGGGTTAACAATCTTCCCCTTTTTGATGATGGCAAACATTGATTCAAACAATATGAGATATATAAGATAATAAACGTAAAGAAGCATGACAATCTCAATTATAACCATAATATATGCTCATATCAACATTGATGTTTATGTTGTCATGAGAAGAAATCATGACAAGAAGGTCCCCATATCTTAAGCAATATAGGGCTCCCCCTAACTCAAGTAATATATGCTCATATCAAATCCACACAAAATTGAATCAACAATATTTTCTCCCCCTTTTGACATCATTGAAAAAGATCGAGGGTGTGTGTGAAAGTGATGCCTATAATCCTAAAGTTTTGAGGTTTAGGCACAAGGGTCCAAACTTGATTTCTTTCAAATTGAACTAGCTCTTCTTGCATAGCAAGCATCTAAGATTCATGATGTAGAGCTTCGGAGAAGTTCTTCGATTCAATTTGGAAAAGAAACGCTATATTAACATGTTGTTGAAGAGAGCGTCGAGTTCTTACCCCACTCGAAGGATTACCTAAGATTTGATCGCTTGGATGATCCTTTTTGTAAGTCCAATCTTTTGGTAATGCTTGAGAGTTGTCCAAGTTTGAGGCATCATTGATTTCTTCCTCTTTTCCCCCTTGAGAGCTTGATTGTTGCTCCTCTAGATCAATTTCTTTGGGGTTGCCTTGTAGTGTTTCACTTATGTCCAAAGTTCTCATGTCATTGTCCATATCATCTACATTAACAATGTTAGTCCTCCGAAGAAAAGGATTAGTCTCATCAAAAGTAACATTAATGGATTCTTCAACAACCAAAGTACTTTTATTATAAACTCTATATGCCATACTATTATTAGAGTAACCAAGAAAAATATCCTCAAAAGTTTTGGAATCAAATTTGCTGAGGTGATCCTTAGTATTTAAAACAAAGCATTTGCAACCCAAGACTCTAAAAAAGCTCACCTTAGGTTTCTTATCATTAAAAAGCTCATAAGGGGTTTTTAACAAAAAATTTCGCAAGATAACTCTATTAAGAACAAAACAAGCACAATTGACCGCCTCCGCCCAAAAGTACTTAGGTAAACCATATTCGTTAAGCATTGTTCTTGTTGCTTCTTGCAAAGACCTATTCTTTCTTTCGACAACACCATTTTTTTGAAGAGTTCTAGGAGCTGAAAAATCATGTGATATCCCAAAGTCATCACACAAGGCTCCTATTTTTGAATTTTCAAATTCTCTACCATGTTCACTTCGAATGTTGGTTATCAAATAACCTTTTTGATTTTGAACACGTTTTGCAAATGAAGTGAACACATTTAGAGATTCATCTTTGGTAGCCAAAAAGAAAGTCCTAGTATAGCGAGAATAGTCATCAACAATAACAAAACAATATGATTTACGACCAAGACTAGTAGTAGGGATTGGTCCAAACAAATCCATGTGAAGTAATTACAAGGGTCTAGAAGTAGATACCATTTTCTTCAGTTTGTGAGAGATTTTCTTTTGCTTACCCATTTGACAAGCATCACATACTTTATCTTTCTCAAACTTGATCTTCGGGAGATCCCTCATAAGTTCTTTGCTTGAAATATCCTTCAAATGCTCCATATGCATGTGACCAAGTCTTCGATGCCAAAGCTAAGATGTTTCACTAATAGCACTAAGACACTTGACATCTTGGTTAGCTAAATCATTTAATTGAATGGAGTAAACATTATTATCTCTACTACCTACTAAAATAGTTTCATTGTTCTTCAAGGATAGTATAGTGCAATGAGAAGCCTCAAAGATAACTTTAAAACCTTTATCACTAAATTGACTAATACTTAGCAAATTATGCTTCAATCCTTCAACATATAACACATTCTCAATTGAATGTGGTTCCTTACCAATAGTTCCTTTACCTTTGATTTTTCCTTGAGAATTGTCACCAAAGGTCACATTTCCTCCTTCTTTAAGATCAATCGAGGTGAAAAGAGATATGTTGCCGGTCATATGTCTTGAGCATCAACTATCAAGAATCCACTTCTTGCTACTAGATTTTTCCTTGAGACATACCTATAAACACAAATCAAGTAGTGACTTTTGGTACCCAAATTTTCTTGGGTCCTTGGGTGTTAGTCTTGTATTTGTATTCTTGACCTTTCACAATCCACATTTTCTTTCTACCTCTAACAAAAACAATTCTACAAGGACAATGATTAGTCGTATGCCCTTTCTTGTTGCACCAACCGCAATGTGTAAAAGGTGTGCAATAGTTCTTTGGTCGTTTTGTATGAATATTCAACCTAGCTTGTTGTTGCAAAATTTTAGGAGGCATGGCCATGGGATCTAATCTAAGACCACATTTGTTTAGGCCAATTCTTTGGCGTCCAAGCATGACATCCAAATTGTTTTGACCATCAACAAATTTTTCAAGACATTTTTTCAAATCACAAATCTCAACTTTTAAATCTTCATTTTGTTTTTCTAAAGCCAATGTTTTGGAAGAGATTTGCTTTGAGCTAGGAGTGTTAACAAATAATTCAACCAAATCGTTATTCACATATTTCACATATAAATGGTTGGAGATGCATTCATTCTTGGCATGCAACTTATTATTTTCCATTATCAACTTCTCAATTTGCTTACTAGCTTTAAGGAATTTCTTAGACAAAATAATATTTTTCTTGAAAATTTTATTGGATTCCTCATATAAGCTATCATAAGCATCTTCAAAGCTTTCATTATCATTATCACTATCACTACCGGAAGAAAAGCTTGCCTCATCATTTGCCATGAAACATACATTTGCTTGATCATTCTTCTAATTGTCTTCATCACTTGAATCAAAGTCACTCCATATTGGAGTATGTTCGGCATTCATTGCTCTTTCCTTCTCCTTGTTCTCTTTCTTAGAAAATTGTCTTCTTTTAGCTCTTTCCCATACATCTCTTCTTTCCTTCTTCTCCCTTTTGTAGATAGGACAATCCATCTTCATGTGTCCCGGCTTGTGGCATTTGTAGCAAAGCTTCTCTTCGTTGCTAGCATTTTGTTGCCTTCTCCCATCATTCCTTCTAAATCTTAAGAACTTCTTTAAGTTCTTTGCAACCATTGCAATATCCTCTTCATCAAATTCTTCATCATCATCACTTGACTCAAGGTTTGAAGATGAAGCTTTAAGAGCAATTGATGTAGGCTTCTTCTTGACGTCCTCTTGATCAAAGGTCTTGAGTTGCATTTTGTACGTCATAAGTGTGCACATCAATTCATCAAAAGGAAATATATTAAGATTCTTTGATTCTTGGATGGCGGTGATCTTTGCATTCCAAGCTCTTGTTAAGGACCTAATCAGTTTTCTTACTAGATCACCATTAGTGAATTCCTTGCCCAATTGCTTCAAAGGGTTCACAATGTTAGTAAAACGAGTATTCATATCCGTAACGGATTCATTTGGAAGCATATGGAATAACTCATAATCTCTAAACAATAACTTCATCTTGAAATCTCTAAGAAGAGAAGTCCCTTCATGAGTGACTTGAAGAGTATCCCAAATACTCTTAGCGGAATTAAACATAATGACTCTATTGAGTTCATTAGTGTCTAAAGCACACACAAGATAATTTTTCGCTCTAGCATTCATACAAATCATCTTCTTATCATGATCACTATACTCCGATTTGGATTTAGGCTCTTCAACCTTGTCAACCACCTTTATCAGAACGAATGGGCCATTCTCAACAATATCCCACTAGAACGAATGGGCCGTTCCGATAAGTAAATTCTAAGTAGATTTTTATCTTAACTTTCCACACACTATAATTGGTCCCATTAAACAATGGAGGCCTAGTGGTAGAACTACCCTCCATACCCTCAACGTAAGCCATGATCGATTAACTCTCTTGGCGTTACCCAATATAACAAGAGTCGAGGCTCTGATACCACTTGAAACCAAAAAGATAACCTTAGAGGGGGGGGAGGGGGGTGAATAGGGTTTTAAGACTACTTTAAAAAATAACAAGTAAATACTTCAAACTAAGAGAGGATAAGAATAACACTTGAAAAGCTACAACCAACAAACCTTAAACACAATATCTCAAGTAAGCAAACTAGCCAATCTCAACACAAATGTAAAACGATAAATTAAAGAGAGAAAGGTTTAGAGATACTTGACAAGGAGATTTAAATGGTTCGGCTTGATATACCCTCAAGCCTACGTCCACCCCTTCAAGGAAGTCCCTTGAAAGGCCCTAGAATCTACTAGTATGATCTTCCTTACGGGTCAAGATCGAACCTCTTACAATCCCTTGATGCTATGCCCACATCAAGAACAAGCTTTGACAAACCCAAAGCTCCAAAGCTTGACAACCCCAAGCTTTGATACAAGAAACTCTAGATGAAGAAATGCGTACAAGATTTCACTCTCAAGAAGTAGATGAGTACAAAGTTTAAGCACTAGAACAAGAGAGATGAGTGTATAATGACTTTATGAAAGTGTATATCTCTCAAGTGTAAGCTCACAATAAATACTCTCTTGAAATGGATGAGAAAACAATGAAAACCAAGAGAGATTGAACAATTGCTTTGATCTTTGAGAATATGAAAGATAAGAGAGCTTTGAATGCAATTGATGATTCAAAACAATGCCCAAAATGAAAATTTATAGAGGTGGGAATCAATATGACCGTTTGAAGTTAGGTGGAGCATTAAATACGCCAAACGGTAAATGCAGTCGACTGCAATGTGCCATTGCAGTCGACTGTAATCCCAAAGTAGCCGTTGGAAATTCAAAATTTTCAACTTGCAGTCGACTACATTACAATGCAGTCGACTGTAATAGGCTACTGGAAGTATTGCAGTCGACTGCATTGAAATGCAGTCGACTATAATACCTCACTGCCCAAATTGCAGTCGACTGCATTCCAATGGAGTCGACTGCATTCCTGAAAATGCAGTTTTAGTGTTTTTAAAGTATGAAAAACTTTTATGCATGTAAGGGAAACCTATGGGCAAGTTCTAGGTTTACAGTCATCAATACGATCATCTCTCTATGTCTAGTTTACAAAGAAGGAAAATAAAAGCATTGTAAAATTCAATCGACGAATTCCTTCTTTGAAGCGTTCCGTTGAGAGTCTTTGACCGTGTTGCTCGTCTAATAGTCCGTTTGCATGAGTATGAGATTGATCATATTGCTTCATCAACTCAATGCATGTTAGACAACATAAACATCAATGTTGGTTATCATCAAAACCAAATATAATCCTAGGTTAAATAATCGTAGGGTTAACACTTTTTAATTTAGTTTAAATGAAATAAACATGGAGAAACATTAAGAAATACATATGTAGTAAATCATTCTGGACGATTATGTCCTCCATTAATTACGACAATAACACTTCATACCCTCCCTTTATGACTCCCTTTTTAATATGGTTGAAATGAAATAAACTTATGGTAATAAATCTATTCTAAATAATGGAAAATGAAAAGTGTGATGAGAAAGAAAAACAAAACAACCAAAAACGTGGTTCAATTACTTTCATGAAATGTCGTTAGGTATACTAAAATCATCACATTTTGTTTAACATCTTCATTTTATTGTTGTGTGACGCAATAATGAAACTTGTATCACTGCTTAATTTCTTAGACCTTTTGGTAATTTGTTCAGTTCCGAACTCTTCTTTATTGTTTATTATTCAATAGAGTTCTTATTTTCAAATGAACAAAGAAAACTTTATTTTTGTCATGTCCTGATGAATAGAAAAAAAAACTCTAAAACTCTCACAAAACCAAATCAAATTATTATAATAATTTGATGAGAATTACAAATATTTAAGTGTATACCGTAAACCAATTAAATAGATTACAAAAATAAGGACGTAACTTGATTCTTTTAATTTATCCATTTGTTTTTCTTGTCAGCAGTTGCATCAATTATCTCTTCAATTCATTTGCTTACAAAGAAGATTTTACAAACATTGAACCGATCACAATTGCGAATATCGAATATACATATTTTCTAAAACAAGTCACAAAAAAATAAGAACATAATATATTATTTGTTCCTGAGAAAACTTAATGATATCACCTCAATAATTATTCTCGATAATATCCACGTGCAAAACACATGCTACATACTAATCTAATTAAAAGCATACATACCACCAGCATCATCAACTAGGCTTGATCGATACATTACAAACTTTCGAAGAGATTAGCTGAAGTATGTAAAAGGTGTTAAACAAACATTTGTCCCTCAATCTTGCTCTTCTCAAGCTCTGTGTGTGTGTGTGTATATATATATATATATAGGGGATCTTATTTATATATGTATATCATATCATATAAATATATAATAGACGAAGCGTTGTGCGCTGTGAGACACGTCATTGCCTTTTACTTATGCGACACATCATCATGTTTGTTTTGATATCACATTCCTTTTTCACTTCTACTTAATAGAGACACACACGAACCATGACTCTTTGTTTTGATATCTACCTAATCAATATACTAATCTATTAGGACTTCTTTTTGACAATTATGTCCTTAAAATTTAAAAACTAATTCTAATCATTATAAAACTCAACTTAATCATTAGACTAACTTATTGGAACTTAATATTGACTATTATATCTTTAAAATAACTCTCTAATATGAATATAAAAACTCACATCTATAAAAACGAAAATAACACTTTCAATAATTTAAAGCAAAAACTAATTAAAAAACTAATTCTAATCATTCTAGAACTCTACCTAATCAATATACTAATCTATTAAGACTTAATTTTGGCAATTATGTCCTTAAAAGTGTTTTTTAATATGAAAATTAAACTCCATAGACCCGAAAAATATTTTATGAGATTTAGATTAAAAACATGATCAATCATTCTAAAAATTCTACCTAATCAATATACAAATCTATTAAGGCTTCTTTCTAACAACTATATCTTTAAAATTCAAAAACTAATTTTAATCATTCTGAAACTCAACTTTATCATTATACTAACTTTTTACGACTTAATATTGACTATTGTATCTTTAAAACAACTCTCTAATATGAATATAAAAACTCATATCTATAAAAATTAAAACAACAATTTCAATTTAAAGAAAAAATTAATGTTACAATTACGATTAAACAACTTACAGGACTTAGGAAAAAAAGATCTAAAAATGATTTTGACAGAGGTGCCTTTCAATTTAAATTTGATTAATTTCGCAAGGATTATGAGAGTTGTCTAATTTAAATATTAATTCTAAGGCATTGTAACACAATCTACTCATTATTCTTTAAACTTACAATTCAAAGGAACTAAAGCAAACATATCTACCTATGCAAATATTCGATCTGCAACAATTGCATGACCATCTAATTAATCAAGACTGCAAATTTAGAAGTGTATGAGACGAAAAAATATTCTACTGGATATGATGTTCGTATCTTAATAAATTGGTGATTTTTTGAAACAATGATTCATCAAAAAGATAAGAATGAACTATGACATTTACGATTCCAAAGATAAAGAACTCTTAACCTAATTTTTGAAGTTAAGAGACTTGGTTTTGAGATGTTACAGATTGAACCACTAAAAGAACTTAAAAATAAGATAGTTTTGACAAGTTACTTGAAACTTTTACAAATAAAGTATTAAAAATTTCTTACAAACAATTATAGTTTTAGCAAAAGTAGATTTTTTTCCCATAAGATGTTAATCTCTTTTTGTTTCTTTAATGTGGTATGCATTGATACACTTTTTAAAATATTTGATTACTTACTCGAGCTTGAATCAGGATCCTGAATTATAATATCTAATAACTGAGGCGAGAAATGTAATGATAGTTCATGACACCTCTTTGCATTGTGTTTATAATATAATAAGAGCTATAAAAACTAAGGTTAAACATATTAATGTTGCTAAAGATCTCCAAACATTATTTTTAACATGATCCTTAATTTTGCAATTAATAAAATCGACAAATATAGTAAACATTTAAATAATAAGCCTTATGCAATTCGAAAATCAATTTGAAACATTTAAATTTTCTAACCAGTATAGTAACGTATTATGACTTTATTTGAATATTATATATCGAAAGTTCTCTAACATGAAATATTAACCTGTAAAACAAAAATTACTTAAAAGATCTAATAAGAAAAATTAAGTACTATTTCAAATTCAACTAATTTTATGTTTGAAAAGTTTTGAACCAATGTTTTCTATGGTATTTTTATTGTGAGCAATTAAACTCTTAAGCATTCTAAATTCTGCATTAAGAATATACTACCATTTATGATTTTATGTTAACTTTTACACTTCTGAATAGAATTGCATATAAAATCTGAAAAGGTATTAGTTATGTTGTGATGAATGTGGACTAAAACTTTGATTGAAAAATTATTATCTCTGAAGATAAATCTTACTTAGTAAGCATGTTTATTGTATATACGCTTTGTGAAATCTTGACGAAATTTTGTTCAATAATTTCCTTATTACGAGGTCTTGAGCTATCCTATGTAGTCATGTTAGTTAAACTTTATATAATTACCTCATGTACTGATTATTATATTCTCCGTATACTTTGTTGGTGGATTACATTTGCTTTTGAAAGTGACACATCACCTTACTTAATTACTCGTGTTGATTAAATTTTATATATAACATGCTGTAAACAAATATATGGACCAAATTTTTCTCCATCAAAATTAAACCAATATGTAATTAATGTTATGGGCAACCCATTCAAGGTCCAATTTTTTTTAAGATGCTTAGAAAATAATAAAAATATATTATGCAATAGGAAAATCTCAATATGAACTTTTAATTTTTGTTCATCTACATAGCTACCAAATCAAAATTAACAAATATGCACAACATTGCTTATTGATATTTCACCACAAGGGTTAATTTATTTTGTTACAAACAAGTTCAAGCCCAAAATTAAAGTAACTATCTTTGATGAAATAACCATAAAATAATAAAATTGTGCAATATATTTTATTATGCATTTCAAAACTATTAAAATAAATTACTGTCAATAAATCGTCCCGTGCTTGGCACGGGATTCTGGGCTAGTAAATATATAATAGACGAAGCGTTAGGCGTTCTGGAGGCGACACATAAGCTTTTCTTAGTGTTGTTTTCCCTTTTTACCTCTTTTATGCGACACGTCATCTTTGTTCAATTTTACAACACGTCATCATCTTTGTTTTGATGTTTCATTCGTTTTTTATTTCTACTTATTGAAGTCTCACGTTCATCATGACTCTTTATTATAACTTATTGTTAAAAAATTCGGAGGTATTATTACCATAATTTTAGTTAACCTTATAAGAGTAAAAAATCAATTCTACACATTATAAAACTCTACCTAATCAATATATCAACATATTAGGACTTAATTTTGGCCATTAGCACCTCAAAAACACTTTAAATAACAAATAAACACTCAAACAAAAAAAAACATAAATTACACGCCATCATGTTTGTTTTGCTGTTCTATTCTTCCTTTATCTCTACTTATTAAAGTCACACATGTATCATGACTCTTTAATATAACTTATTATTAAAATTTCGGAGGTTTTTTTACCATAAATTTAATAGATCTTATAAGAGTGAAAAATCTCTTCTACATGTTCTAAAACTCAACATAATCAACATATTAGGACTTGATATTGACTATTGACACCTCATAAATACTTTTTATAACAAAATAAACACTTAACATAAAGAAAACATAAATTACACGTCATCATGTTTGCTTTGGTGCTCCTTTCCTCTTCTACCTCTACTTAATATAGTCACACATGCAACATGACTATTTATTGTAACTTATTATTAAAAAATTCGGAAGTATAATTACCATAAATTTATTTGACCTTATAAAAGTTAAAAATCATTTCTATACCTTCTAAAACTCTACATAGTCAATGAATCAACATATTGAAACTTGATTTTGACTATTAGCACCTCAAAAATACTTTAAATAACAATATAAACACTTAAACATAAAGCAAACATAAGTCACTTGTTGGTGTCGAAAGAGGGTCCTTTGCTACGTCGAGGTGCCACAAGGGATGCAGTCTGAGTTGGCTTCCAAGTAGGCAAAGTGGGAGACAGCAGGGATGACGTAAGGGCTGAGAGCAAGGCTCCTCAGGCAGGTCACGAGGGCTGGCAGTGTCGCGCAGGCAGGGTGACGACGAACAAGGCCAGCAGTCAACAGTCTGTGTCAAGAGTGCAACGTCGAGAGCTCGAAGTCGTAAGCCCAAATGTCTTTCTCTCACTAGAAATCCAGAGAGAATAGGTTTTAGAGAGAGAAAGTGAAAATGTCAAATGAGGCAGAAGTCTTGAATAAGCTCCAGAATCCACTATATATAGGCACAAATATGCGCGTGTCATCAGCTGACACGTGTCGTCCTCTGGGAGTGACACGTCGCCGTAGAGGGTCCCGCAGTCTTGATTGTCTGTTGAATTGCCGGTCCCCGAGTTCGTGTCGTCCTGCCATTGCAGCGTCCCTCTGCCTGTCTGAGGAGACTGACCACACTGCGGTAGCATGGTCAGAGTAGCCCGTTGCCCCAGCCTCCAGTCCAAGCCCTTACTGAATCCCACGAGATGCGTCATGAGACGCGCTGAGATCCTGGCAGCGGTGAGGGTTGCCCCTGCAGCCAACTGCCAGGCGTGCCGGACGCGATGCCCTCCGAGGACCTGCTCCCGTCCCGGAGTGACTCGCGGTTCATTGCCCTGGCGGTGTCGATGATCAATGATAACATGAGCGCACATGCTCACAGCTTGATATTCAGAGTCCGTGGCGAGGGGTCCTCGTGCCGGAGCACTACGAGCGGAGCCCCCCGTGAGTCCGTCGGGTGATTGTGCCGGTGATGGCTTTAGGGTTGTAAGCCCATCCTTGTTGCGAAGGCCGGAGCCTCCGGTTGATTGTGCTTGCGAAGGCCGGAGCTCGTCGGTTGATTGTACTGGCGAAGGCCGGAGCCTCCGGTTGATTGTGTGGGCGAGGGCCGGAGCCTCCTGGTCGATTGTGCGAGTAAGGGCCGGAGCCCCCGGTTGATTGCGCGGCGGGCGAGGGCCGGAGCCCCCGGTTGGTTGTGTCGGCGATAAAGGGCGTCACGCGACTACTAGTGATGAGTGAGCGTTGCTGAATGCGTTGAGTGAGGTGATGGCAGTGGTAAGCAGGTCCCCTCCCCCCCTAAGGACAAGGGAGGCCGACCCCCTTCACAGGGGGTGGCCGACCCCCTCACCAAAGGGGTGGCTGACCCCCTCACAAAAGGGGTGGCCGACCCCCTCACCAAAGGGGTGGCCGACCCCCTTACAAGGTGGCTGGCCGACCCCCTCACCAAAGGGGTGGTCGACCCCCTTACAAGGTGGCTGGCCGACTCCCTAGCAAAAGGGGTGGCCGACCCCCTTCTCAGGGGGGTGGCCGACCCCCTTCCTCAGGGTGTGGCCGACCCCTTTCTTAGGGGGGTGGCCGACCCCTCGGGGGGGAGTATACTTTCGGTCGCCGTCTGAATGCTTGAGGCGCGGAGCGCTTTAACCGAGCGATGATGATGTTTGAACATCAGAGCGTTTTCACCGAGGAATGATGTTGAGTAAGTTCGACTACCGAGCGTGTGACGTGTCGTGCCACTGGAGCCTTTTAGCGGGCCCTGGGGTGCGGTCTGGATAGGTTGTGAACATAAGCCCCCTGCGTGTGGGGTGCGCGGAGGGGCAACCCGAGTGTGCGCCGCACGCATAAACGGTGTTGGATGCACGGGGCATGGTCGTCGCTCAGTGCTAGAGCCCACCGCGAGGGCTGGAGCCCCCTGTTGAGTGTGCGGCGATGGCTATGACGTTGTGAGCCCATCTCGGATGCGAGGGCCGGAGCCCCATCGCTTGATGGAGACGGCGATGTCTATAAGCTTGACAGCCCATCCCGGAAGCGAGGGCCGGAGCCCCCAGTTGATTGAGCCGGTGAGGGCTTAAGGGTTACGAGCCCGTCCCGCTGCGAGGGCCGGAGCCCTGTCAGTTGAGTGAGCCGGCGAGGGCTTCAAGGTTGTGAGCCGTCCTTCCGCGAGGGTCGGAGCCCTGTTGGTTGATTGAGCCGGCGAGGGCTTTAGGGTTGGGAGCCCGTCCCGCCGCGAGTTGATTGTGCCGGCGAGGGCTTTAGGGTTGTGAGCCCGTCCTGTCGCGAGGGCCGAAGCCCTGTCAGTTGAGTGAGCCGGCGAGGGCTTCAAGGTTGTGAGTCGTCCTGCCGCGAGTTGATTGTACCGGCGAGGGCTTTAGGGTTGTGAGCCCGTCCCGCCGTGAGTTGATTGTGCCGGCGAGGGCTTTAGGGTTGTGAGCCCGTCCTGCCGCGAGGGCCGGAGCCCTGTTGGTTGATTGAGCCGGCGAGGGCTTTAGGGTTGGGAGCCCGTCCCGCCGCGAGTTGATTGTGCCGGCGAGGGCTTTAGGGTTGTGAGCCCGTCCCGCCGCGAGGGCCGGAGCCCTGTTGGTTGATTGAGCCGGCGAGGGCTTTAGGGTTGTGAGCCCGTCCCGCCGCGAGGGGTCGTAGTGCCGGAGCACTCGGAGCGCGTCAAAGTAGTATCCGGAGGAGCTGTCGATTCCCGCGGGATGTTGTACACTCCCCCTATTTTATTTATTTTTTTAAAGATGGGTGGTTGCTGCTATAAATAGGGAAAGGGGGGAAGGGTGGATTGTAAAGAATCATTCCACATTTGGAAAAAAAAATTTAGAGAAAAAATTAAGAGAAAAAGGAGATGGTGAGAGAGGGAAAGCAACTGGCCGAGGGGTCGGCCGCGGGTCCAAGGGGTCGGCCACGGTGGAGAGAAGGAAAGAAGAGGGGAAGGGGGAAGGAGGGAAGAAAGAGGGGAAAGGGGAGGGGGGTCGGCCAATCGAGGGGGGTCGGCCAACACGGGAGAGAGGAGAGAAGGGAGGGAAGAAAGGGAGGAGAGGGGAGGGGGGTAAGCCACGCGAGGGGGTTCGGCCGGGAGAGGAGAGTCGGGGGATGCTTCTGCGGGGGGAAGAGGAAGAGAAGGGAGGAGAGAAGAAAGGGGGTCGGGAGCAGGAGGTGGTTCGTCGGCGCCGAAGGCGTCGGGATCTGGAGGGAGAACGGCGGGGGAAGGGGGGGCGGGGGCTGGGGGGAAGTCATCGGGGGCAGGGGGGTCGGGAGCTGTGGGGAAGTCGGCGGGGGCAGGGGGGTCGGGAGCTGGGGGGAAGTCTGCGGGGGCAGGGGGGTCAGGAGCTGGAGGGAAGTCGTCGGGGGCAGGGGGGTCGGGAGCTGGGGGGAAGTCGTCGGGGGCAGGGGGGTCGGGAGCTGGGGGGAAATCGTCGGCGGCAGGGGGGTCGGCGGGGTCAAGAGCCACGGGCAAGGTCACGCCCGCCGAGCCGGTGCCCGTTCTAAAAAAGTTGAAGCAGCAAATGTGGGTAAAACCACGAGGTGGGGCAGCGAGCGCGGCGCGGCCACCGCGAAATGTGACGACGGAACCGGTGCCGCCCCCGCCAATAGATGAAGCCGAAGCTGCGGGAGGTGGTGAGACGGGAATGCCACTTTCATTTGATGATGCGTCGGTGAGGACGTATGATCCAGACCCGGATAAGACGGTCACGCCATTGAGAGTGAAAGGGGTAGTACCGGCCGTGCCTGGCCGGGAGTTGTGGAGGGAGCTGGCCATCCGGGTAGCAGATGGTGCGTTCACAGTGCCATGGAGTGGTGCGTCGATGAGGGAGGAGCCACGAATGTCGTCACCATATGTGTGGTCTCCTAACTGGGAGGATGCGCCCGTGCCGTCACCGAGGTATGTGGCGGGGTTGTTGGTGGAGCGTGCGGATATACCCTGGGCACCCGTGGTGTTCAAGGGTCACGGAGCGATGCCGATCGGGTGGGACTTCTGGTGTGATCACATGATGGAGGTGCCGAGGTGGGCGGCATTATTGGATGTGTTGGGGTTGGTGCCGGCGATCGACATTACGGCGAGGGGGGTGGAGTTGTACAGAGACACGCCTGGGATGACTTTGCTGTTGTCGCGATGGAGTACTCAGACACATACATTTGTGACTGAGTACGGAGAGATTGGGCCGACGCTGCTAGATGTGATGATGTTGACGGGGTTGCCGATGCATGGAGAGTTGGACGCACGTGTGACGCGGCTGACTAATGATGAGCGGGTGTTGCAAACGTAGCTGATTGATATTTTGGCGGAGACGAAGTAGCATCGGAAGGCAACATATAGCGGGTGGCTCCGATTGTTCTATGGCACGCCGCAGGTGAGGTCGGGGCAGAAATTGGGCAATGCGGCTCATTTTGTGATGGGGCCGTATCACAAGGACGAGCGGTACGAGATGGTGGCCTTTTTGACGATGTACTTGTCGAGGTAAGTATGATGCGTTCCGTTGTCTGTATGTTCGTAGATGTGATGCAAGTTGAGGTTGTATATAATGCGTTGGCGTGTTGTTTTGTTTTGCAGGTTCGTGTTTGAAGGGACGCCGGAAGATGGCATATCCGCGAAGGTGATTCCCCTGGCGATTCGGATGGCGCAGGGGAAGCGTGTTGGGCTAGCTCCCATGTATCTGGGCACCATGTACTCACGGTTGGATCAGTTCGTGAACGATGTGAAGAGGTCGCACGGGCGGTACCAAGTGGCGACCTACGTGGATTGGATGTTTCTGCAGCGGTACTTGTACGAGTGTTTTCCAGACTATCGTCCGACAGGATATCCGCTTGAGCATCCAGCACCGAGGACGAGGACAGTGATGCACAGCGGCAGATCGCGGGAAGTGGCACTGTGGTGCAGCGAAGCATGGGCATGTGCATGGGCGGGCATCAAGAGGCCGGAGTGTCCATTGTCGCGGTTGATAGATACAAGGGAGGCATGCATAGTACGACCGTATAGAGAGATGCATGCGTCATACGGAGTACCCCCCTGGTTGCACGGACAGGAGATGACGATAGATTTGACCAAGAAGGGGGTTTTGCCGCCGGCGGACGTTGTGCTCTTGGTGGCGTACTTTCCAGGTTGGCTACCGGTGATGACTGATGATGGCGCGAAGCCTGCAGAGAACCTATATTACGTGGCTCGGTATTGCCCGGACCGGTTGTCGCGGACATTTGGTTATGACTTGGAGCCGCCGTGTGGGTATCGTAGCCTGTGGAGTGTGACGACCGCATTCGGATACACGCGGGATGATAGAGTTCGTGAGTGGCCGGCACCGGTGGTAGCGTGGTGGAGGCCGGGGAGAGCATCAGTGGGGGCGGTGACGGTGGAGTATGCACAGTGGTGGGAGCGTCTGCGGGCGGTATGGGCGGAGTGGTTGGCACAGCCATCGGGAACACGACGACTGGTTAACGTGTTCTCCTATGACTGGGCGTTGAGCTTGGTATCGATGACAGTGGCGAGGCAGGCCGGCATGCTGGTGTTAGTGACGGGGAGTGCGGTTGTGAGTTCGGAGAGGGATCCCGACGAGGAGGGCGAGGGGTCCGAGGAGGAGGCTCCAGATGAGGACCATGGGGAGGAGCCAGTGGTGGCGGTACCGCGGGCGCCCGGGGCCGGCAAAGGGCCCTTGTCGTTATTGCGAGCTGGTATGATGGAGGGGGCTCGTCAGGCGAGCGCGGGTTCTTCAGACTTGCGGCTGACAGGATCGAAGAGGCCGCGAGATGCGTCGGAGGAGCCAGTGGTTGAGGTAGGCCGCACTGTGGCCGTTTGTGGTTTAAATCTCATTTTTTTTTATGTTATTATTAAAAATATGCTAATGGTTGGTTTTTGGACAGGGGTACAGTGGACAGGCGGTGGAAAGCGGTAGCGATGCAAATGTAGCGGTTGAGACGGAGGCGGTGAGAGCAACCGAGGTTGATGAGCCAGCAGGCAGGGATGAGCCGGTAGCGTTTGGCGTGTCGGGGTCGGGGCCAGTGGCGGGGTGAGTCCACTACCAGATGTCGAGGAGGGGGCGGATGATGTGTATGGTGGCTTGGTCGACGAGTCGTTGATGTTCGATGCCAGTGGCTACTGGTGGACAGGCGCGGCGACAGAGGCCGAGGCGGTTGAGCGGGGGGATTTGATGGAGTTGGAGCCTGTAGTGATGGTTCCGATTCAGGAGGTGGAGATCCCGGTGCAGCCGGTGCAGGCTGTTGTGGTGGCGTCGTCAGGGTCGGCCGTTGAGGCGAGTGCGACGTTGATGGCGATGCACTCGATGACCGTCGGTGCACAGGCAGCCGGAGAGGTACGTGAGAGGCCTGTGATGGCGTCGAGTGGCACAGCGGCCGGAGAGGCGAGTAGGGGGTCGTCGAGCGGTCAGGCTGACGTGGTACTATGAGAGAACCTTCAGCTACCTTCGGAGACAGTGCGCCGGTTAGAGATGGTGAAGGCGGCGTATCCGTAGACGTTTGTGGGGGTGGACTTGGAGAACCCGGTGCTACAGAGATGGGTGTACTCAGGTTTTGTGGAGTGGCTGCTTCCGTTTGCGAGTGTTCCTGCGGCGGGCTGGACGACGGGGTTCATTGAGCGGTCGCTGAGAGAGTTCGCGACGTTCACCTCTTTAGGTGTGCAGCTAGATTGGTTGGCCGAGTTCCTTAGGTCGAGGAGCGAGGGTGGTGGTGTGGGCGAGAGGATGACCTTGGTACGTATGGAGGAGATGCTGCTCGAGAGGCACCGCCAAGGGTTAGAGGTGGAACGATCAGAGATCAACGGAGAGTTGGTCGTGATTGACAGAGAGGTGGCGGAGATAGAGAGGCAGCTGTCGGACTTGCAGAGACGTCTGAGTGATCTCCAGAGGCGGCGGACGGATGTGGAAGTGCGAGAGGCTGAGCGTTTGAGGCGGTAGGCTGAGTTCGAGGCGGAGCGGTCGGTGCTGCAGGTTCAACGTCAGGCATTGCAGGCGTTTAGCGCTCACCCGGTAGCTGTTTTGTTATCTAGCTTCCGATAGGTTTGTCATAGATTTGCTGTTTAGGGAGTGCCCGATAGTGGCCAAAGACATTTTATGTATGTATAAACACTTATCTTGTTGGTATATGAAGTGTAATTGCATGCTGCTTTGTTAACACTGGCGTGAATGTATGGTATGAGCGTTGTATGTTACGATTGTGCGTTGCGTCTGTTGGATGTCTGTCTGTGTCCCCCCCCCCCCCCCCCCCCCCCTTTTGGGTTTTTTTTTGTAATCGAGGACAAACACTTGATAACTATAAATGAATATAAAAGTAGAGGCAAAGCATAGAGTTAGGGAGTGAAAAGACTGTATATTGATAGTGCGTGGATCAAAGAAATGCTTTTACACAAAAGGAACTCGTAATCAGCAACAAGAGTAAAAGCTAATACAAGTGTGTAGATACACAAAATGCTGAGTCGGGGGGGGGGGGGGGAACAAGCCGCAAGCTGATCAAGCATAGTACTTCTTCAGATAGCGACCATTGACAGGGGCGGTAAGTTGCCCGTCGTCCGGATTGAGCAGGAGATACGAGCCATTGCTTCTGGCAGTATGTATTTCGAATGGCCCCTCCCAGTTAGGTGTAAACTTAGGAGCTGACAAATTGGCCCGTATGTGCTTGGCGGCTTGGAGGACAAGGTCGCCTGCTGCGAAGGAGCGAGGTTTGACGGTCTTCCCGTAGGCTTTGACAAGCTTCTCATGATATGCTTTCATTCGTCGCATGGCATTAGCTCTCCTTTCATCAAGGCTCTCAAGTGCCACCATTCTAGTTTCCTCCTCCCCGAGACCACTGCTGAGGGATAGACGCGCCGAGGCGACTGCGATCTCGGCCGGCACTACACATTCGTCCCCGTAGACGAGGGAGAAAGGTGTGGCCTTTGTAGCTGTGTGTCTGGATGTTCTGTAGGCCCAGAGGGCATGACTTAGCTTTTTAGACCAAGAGTTACTCGCGTCATGGACCATGCGCGACAAAACGCGCAATAAAGTTTTGTTAGAGGCCTCAGCCTGACCGTTGCCTTGCGGATAATAAGGAGTCGACGTGGCGTGATTGATATCGTCTGCTTCCATGAGGGTCCGAACATCCCGATTGATGAATGGCGTGCCGTTGTCGAAGATAATACATCGAGGGATGCCGAAGCGACATATGATGTGGTCGCGCAAAAAGTTAGCGATGGCGCCCCCCGTGGCCTTTCGCAGGGGTATGGCTTCGACCCATTTTGTGAAACGCTCCGTTGCGACCATGATCCAAATGTGACCTTTTGATGATGGATGTATGGGGCCGATAAGGTCGAGAGCCCAAGAGTGGAATGGCCAAGGGGCCGTGATCATACGTAGGTCGGATGCTGGCATGTGCATCCTATCTGCGTGTCTCTGGCAGGGTTGACAGTGTCGTACATGAGAGATTGCATCGGATTCCATAGTTGGCCAGTAGTACCCCAGCCTGAGTAGTTCTGCATACAACTTCTGAGAGCCTTGATGTTCGCCACATGCACCATTGTGCACTTCGTTGATCTCCTCGACTACTTGGGCACCCTGCAAGCATCGTAGGGTGCGTCCCGAAAATCCTTTGCGAAACAATTTCGCCTTCCGTTTCGAAATACTTGACCGACTTGCGTTTGATAGATCGTGCCGAGCTGCGGTCAGAGGGTAGCAGTCCGTGGGACAGATATTGCAGGAGGGGCTGGCGCCAGTCACCCTCAATATTGACGACAAGAGCTTCCGTACGGTTTGGTGCATATAGGCATTCCGAGCAACCCTGCTGCAGATCCGAAGCATCCTTGGACATGGATGGCCAAAAGAGACCCATTCACTGGAGACGGCGGTATAGTGGCGGTCCGTCGAGGCCGCAACACTTTTGATGTCCGGATTGTAATTTGTGCTTTGCTTCTGCCGAGGCCAAACATCGTGCCAGAGTGCCTCCGGGGCATCGTTTGTACAGGATGTCTCCTAACATAAAGAATTCTGTACGAGTGGAGACGGAAGCGAATGACGGTGCCCTAAGCTGGTCGATGATCGGCTGCCTCCAATCATCGATCGTAGTGTCCGTTGGTACCAAGTCCAACGTCGTGCATGGTGCCGTCCTTTTGATAATGGTTAGCACTCGTTGTTCGCCGTCAATGTCTATTTTTGACGCGATCGTGGCTAAGCTGTCCGCATGTCGGTTGTGGCATCTGCTGTGATGTTCGTATTGGACATGGCCAAGCTGTCCCTCCAAGTGCTGTACTAAGGCACGATAAGGTGCCAAGGCTGGCTCCCTGACTGCAAATTCCCCATCGGCTTGCTTCATGATTAGGTTCGAGTCCCCCTTTACACGCAACGATTTAGCCCCCATGCTAATGGCTAGCATGAGGCCGATAACGAGGGCCTCGTACTCGGCCTCATTGTTAGATACCGGGAATGCGAGTTTGAAGGACATAGATGTGGTAACACCTTCTGCGTTCCGTAGGACAATGCCGGCACCTCCCTGCCGAATGGGAGCTCCATTGGGGTCTTTGCTAGTGGTTGAGCCGTCGAACTCAAGTGTCCACAATTCATCAACATCAGAGGTCAGGGCCGTCTCTTCTCCAGGTAATTGATGTGAGGTTGGTTCACATTGTTGACGCGGGAAGAAGGGCAAGAGGTCTGCGAGTGCTTGGCTTCGCAAAGCCGTAGGATTCTTGATGGATAGGCCGAATTTGGCCAGTAGCAGTAACCAACGAGTAAGTCGGCCAGACAGGGCGGGACGAGTGAGCATGTATCGTAATGGGTCAGCCTTGGTGACGAGTATAATCTGGTGCGACAAGAAATAGTGTCTGAATTTCTGCGAGGCATAGACCAAGGCGAAACAATGCTTTTCGAGCTCAGAATAATTGGCCTCGGGTCCTCTAATTGACCGACTGAGATAATAAACCGGACGTTCCACTCCGTCCACTTCTTGAGCAAGTAACGCCCCGATAGATCTGGGCGTGGAGGTTAGGTAAAGCAAGAGTGGTAGGCCTCGCTGCGGGACGGCCATGGTCTGCGGTGACATGAGGACCGCCTTGATTTGTTCGAATGCTTGTTGTTGGGGCGCACCCCAACTCCACGGTGCGCTCTTGTGCGTCAAGTGCTGGAAGGGCGTGATAAGTTCAGCCAAGGCAGGGATGAACCTACGGAGATAAGAAACCTTGCCAAGGAAACTTTTTAACTGCTTGGTGTTCTTGGGCGGTGGCATCTCTCGGATAGAGGCGGCCTTGGAGGGGTCAACGTCGATACCCTGTCGACTGACTAGGAAGTCGAGGAATTTGCCTGAGGAGACTCCAAAGGCACACTTGAGCGGGTTCATCCGCATGTTGTATTGACGACATCGGTCAAAAACTGCCCGAAGGTCTGCAAGATGCTCGCTTTCCTTCTTAGACTTGATAATGAGGTCGTCAACATAGTCTTCCACTGTGCGGTGTATCATGTCGTGAAAGATAGCTGTCATAGCTCTCTGATAGGTGGCACCCGCATTTTTGAGACCAAAAGGCATGACCTTCCAACAAAAGTTACCCATCGGGGTCCGGAAAGCTGTCTTGGCACAGTCATCTGGGTTCATTCGAATTTGGTTGTAGCTGGCGAAGCCGTCCATGAAGGACAGGGTCTCGTGTCCGGCGACAGCCTCGGTGAGCATATCAATATTGGGCAGTGGGAATTCATCTTTAGGGCATGCCCTATTCAAATCGCGAAAGTCAATACAAATGCGAACTTGTCCATTGAAGGTATAGTGGCCGGTTATGGTGCTCGGCGGTAGGTGAGTCCTCATTTGAAAATATAAATGCAATGGAAGGGACATGTCTGAGCTCAGCCTGGGCGGTGAAGCACTCGGGCCTGAGGCCTGTGGTGACCTCGATGAAGCAATGTGAGAGGTAGGTCCGCGCCGCGGGTGAAAACCCTATTTCGTCAAAGAAGCCTTTGATCTTCGTCATTTGGCCAGCCGAGGACACTGGCTGGGGGGTAGGAGGTATGTGAGCTGTGATCAAAGGCGAGACTTCCGCAGAAGCTTTGGGGGCGAGCGGCTCGAAGTGGTCGGTGGTAACCATGAGCACCTGGTGCTCGCGGTTGTCGTTGCCATGGTTTGGGTATGGTTCTTTCCTCACATCATTATTCTTCCGCAATTGTAGCTCGCCTAACGCGACTTTTCTTGCAAAGATGGCCCGCAACGCATTGCAGTTCTTGAGAGGATGACCGAGGGCCTGGTGGAAGGGACAGTAGTTGGGCTTGGTTCTTTCCTCGTCCGTGATGGGGATCCGCACCGGTGGTAAATGGAAGTTGTTGTCGTTGACAACCCATTCTGTCAATAGATCATTCACTGTATTTAAATCGCACGGAAAGGCAGGCAGAGTCTCCTGTTGTCGCCGTTTGTCTGGTTGTTGGTCCCTATCCGGGAACTGGCGTTTAAAGCCAGTGTAATTACTGACGTTGCCGTTGTTGTTGCCGGTGCTGGTGTCGCTGCGCTGGGTACTGGGTGGGGCTGCTGAGGCCGCTAGTGCACTCTGTGGTCGAGGCCTCCATGGCTTGACAGGCCCAACCGTCTCGTAAGTACGTCTTGCCGTCTCTTTGAGATGTCCCCATGATCTCAATTGTAAGTTCTCGAGGTGCACCCGGTATACGTCGTTCATATTCTTGATGCATATGGGCACCAGCGTCTCATCCTTACTGAAATCCGTGCACTCGAGGCATTTAAGATGAAAGCGATGTACATATTTGGTCAAGTCTTCGCCGGGGGCTTGGCGAATGCCGGCGATGTCCACTATGGTGACGCGCTCAGCTTCGTAGTGGAATTTGTCCATGAAGAGTTGGACCATTTCATGCCATGAATGGACTGTCCCCGTAGGGATCTGGTGGTACCAAGTGTAGGCCAAGCCTGTAAGGGACTAGTGAAATTCTCTCAACTTTAGGCTGTCTCCCGGACCGTACTGCTCTAATGAGCCTGCAAATATTGTTAAGTGCTCACGGACGTTGCCCTCGCATTCGTTGAAGAGCACAAAGACTGGTTGTTTGTACTTGAACGGATAGGGAATGATGGCTATCTCGTCAGCATATGGCGCGTGGCTTGTCAACCGACTTGATGAGTCGGGTGCGGACTGTTGTGACAGTCGGCGCAGAAGCGCGTCAAAGTCAGCCTTTGAAACATAGTGGGAGGGTGGCTCCTCCAGGCCGGCCAAAGGTTGGTGGCCGGCCGGTGCTACGTGAGCCCTGGAGTCCCCTGATGGTATAACTTGATGGGCAGGAGCGGTTGAAGGGCGATACATGGCGGGTGTTGATGCGGGCAGATGGAGGGCAGCATGAGTGGTCAGACGAGACATATCCACCACTTGGCCTGTCATTTGGTGCTGCTCCATCAAGTAGGGGTTAGGTTCCATCTCAATGGACTCGTGAGTCTCAGAAGAGCTTCTGGCTGGAAGGTGTTGAGGCACCATAGTAGGAGAGACTTGTTGTAATAATGGCCCAAGATCTGGCTGCTGCCTGCATAGGGGCATCACGGGACGCGGCGTGTCTGCCACGGGCGGGGAAGATGTCGCGAGTCCCATCGCCAGGGGTCTGGAGGGTTGAAGCGGCAGTGGTCGTGACACCGGCGCCTAGGTAGCGTCAGGGGACGGCTCAGGTCTTGCAGGCTGGACCAGCAGCACAATCTGTTGCGAGGCCATCGCTTGTATGGATTTTTGCATTTCTAATATGGCGGCCATGAGTGAAGCTTGAGAATCTTGTATGCTGGCTATGGTGGGGGTGAACTGTTGGATGGCCGCGTTGACTGCCACTTGCACGTCAGGTGTGGGAGGGTCTTGGGGGCGCAAAGCGCTAGTCCCCTCTTGGTCGTCAGAGTGGTGCTCCTCACGGATGGTAGGGTCGAGGCCTTGGCTGGTTGCCCTGGTAGCTTTTCGTTGTACAGGCATGGTTGCTAGGGTGTGGCAGACTGCAGCACGATGCTCACCTCCCCAGCAGAGTCGCCAAATATTGGTGCCGAAAGAGGGTCCTTTGCTACGTCGAGGTGCCACAAGGGATGCTGTCTGAGTTGGCTTCCAAGTAGGCAAAGTGGGAGACAACAGGGATGACGTAAGGGCTGAGAGCAAGGCTCCTCAGGCAGGTCACGAGGGCTGGCAGTGTCGCGCAGGCAGGGTGACGACGAACAGGGCCAGCAGTCAACAGTCTGTGTCAAGAGTGCAACGTCGAGAGCTCGAAGTCGTAAGCCCAAATGTCTTTCTCTCACTAAAAATCCAGAGAGAATAGGTTTTAGAGAGAGAAAGTGAAAATGTCAAATGAGGCAGAAGTCCTGAATAAGCTCCAGAATCCACTATATATAGGCACAAATATGCGCGTGTCATCAGCTGACACGTGTCGTCCTCTGGGAGTGACACGTCGCCGTAGAGGGTCCCGCAGTCTTGATTGTCCGTCGAATTGCCGGTCCCCGAGTTCGTGTCGTCCTGCCATTGCAGCGTCCCTCTGCCTGTCTGAGGAGACTGACCACACTGCGGTAGCATGGTCAGAGTAGCCCGTTGCCCCAGCCTCCAGTCCAAGCCCTTACTGAATCCCACGGGATGCGTCATGAGACGCGCTGAGATCCTGGCAGCGGTGAGGGTTGCCCCTGCAGCCAACTGCCAGGCGTGCCGGACGCGATGCCCTCTGAGGACCTGCTCCCGTCCCGGAGTGACTCGCGGTTCATTGCCCTGGCGGTGTCGATGATCAATGATAACATGAGCGCACATGCTCACAGCTTGATATTCAGAGTCCGTGGCGAGGGGTCCTCGTGCCGGAGCACTACGAGCGGAGCCCCCCGTGAGTCCGTCGGGTGATTGTGCCGGTGATGGCTTTAGGGTTGTAAGCCCATCCTTGTTGCGAAGGCCGGAGCCTCCGGTTGATTGTGCTTGCGAGGGCCGGAGCTCGTCAATTGATTGTGCTGGCGAAGGCCGGAGCCTCCGGTTGATTGTGCGGGCGAGGGCCGGAGCCTCCCGGTTGATTGTGCGAGTAAGGGCCGGAGCCCCCGGTTGATTGCGCGGCGGGCGAGGGCCGGAGCCCCCGGTTGGTTGTGTCGGCAATAAAGGGCGTCACGCGACTACTAGTGATGAGTGAGCATTGCTAAATGCGTTGAGTGAGGTGATGGCAGTGGTAAGCAGGTCCCATCCCCCCCTAAGGACAAGGGAGGCCGACCCCCTTCACAGGGGGTGGCCGACCCCCTTCACAGGGGGTGGCCGACCCCCACACCAAAGGGGTGGCCGACCCCCTCACAAAAGGGGTGGCCGACCCCCTCACCAAAGGGGTGGCCGACCCCCTTACAAGGTGGCTGGCCGACCCCCTCACAAAAAGGGTGCCCGACTCCCTTACAAGGTGGCTGGCCGACTCTCTAGCAAAAGGGGTGGCCGACCCCCTTCTCAGGAGGGTGGCCGACCCCCTTCCTCAGGGTGTGGCCGACCCCTTTCTTAGGGGGGTGGCCGACCCCCTTCTTAAGGGGGTGGCCGACCCCTCGGGGGGGAGTATACTTTCGGTCGCCGTCTGAATGCTTGAGGCGCGGAGCGCTTTAACCGAGCGATGATGATGTTTGAGCATCGGAGCGTTTTCACCGAGGAATGATGTTAAGTAAGTTCGACTACCGAGCGTGTGAAGTGTCGTGCCACTGGAGCCTTTTAGTGGGCCCTGGGGTGCGGTCCGGATAGGTTGTGAACATCACTTATGAAAGAAAAAAAATTGTAGGTCACAAATTAAAAGCTTTTTTTTTTCTTTATACAGGAGCAACATGTAAAAGGAATATGAGTTATAAATTGTTGTAAATAATTTAAAGGCTTAATTGCACTGTAAACCCTATGTTTGGCAAATAATTACAACCAAAACCCCAAAGTTTAAAACTCGACACACAAGACCCCAATGTTTGCCATCTGTTGCAATATCAGGATATCACTAACGGGAGTCAACGATTCCGTTACTTTTCAAGGATACTTTTGTCTTTTCAGGTCATTCTTAATATTATTTCAGCATAAGTCATATCTCAACCAACTTCGACGGCCCAGATCGAAACATGTGTCATTATGATTTCTTTCTTTCTTTTTAACTTTTCTTTTTCCTTTCTTTCTTCTCCATCCCCAAGTGCCGCTGGCTGCTCCTCCTTCTGCCGCAACCTAACTCCACACCACCCACCCACTGTATCATCGTCATCAACCCACCAACACCATTTCAGACGACACCCAACCACCACCACAACATCCACCAACCACCGCCAAATCCATCGCCTGCACCAACCCACCAACGCTGTCGTCCTTGATCTACCACCACTACCACCATCGTATCACCCCCATAGCACCACCATCACTGGCCGTTGTAAAGCCCAAAGACCCTAACTCCATCCTAATCAGCCACCGTATCACCACCATGAACCCATTAACATCATTTCAGACGACCACCCAGCCGCCACCACAAGACCCACCAATAACTGTAGATCTGCTCAGATCTGAAGCCACCATCACAATCGAACCAGCATTATCCCCTGGTTGTGATTTTGGATGTTCGTGGTACTGAAAAGTGTTACAATGTGAATGAAGATTTTTATTCAAGCTATTGATGTATAGTGGGATTACGTATTGTGGGATTATGGAATGTATGTCTCTGGTGTTTGGTGGTGGTGGGCTGGGATGAGCAAGGATTGAAGAAGAACATAACATATTAATAAGAACTAATGGATTGACCATATTACCCTTGATAACTAACGGATTTTCTCACGTCTGTTAGTGATATCCTGATGTTGCAACAGATGGCAAACATTGGGGTCTTGTGTGTCGAGTTTTAAACTTTGGGGTTTTGGTTGCAATTCATTACCAAACATAGGGTTTACAATGCAATTAAGCCTAATTTAAAAATAGAAATATGATATTTTACTTCATGAGTTTATTCTAATGATATCACATTGAACTTTAAAACACATAAGTTTTTCTAAGTATTCTTTTTCTTATTTACTCCTCTTACTTATGCGTCACATCGTCTCATTTTATTTTTTTACACAACTTATTTACTCACTACTAAAATTTATTATTAAAATATTTGTAAACATTATTGCCCAATTGTTGAAAATCTTTTAAAACTAGAAATAATGTAAAAACATGAAAGACAACATATTGAAATAAATGTTATATCTCATAAGTTGGAAATTTTTTATGCTATACTTTATTAATAAACTAAATTATTGATATTTAATTATGACTTTTATTACCTAAAGTATTCAACAAGATAAGAACAAAAAATCTAAACAGGAAAAGCTAAGTAAAGATAAATTTTTTGTACTTTTACTTGCACTTAAGAAAAACTCTAAATAAGAAAGAACGTAAAAACATGATAGACAAAATTATATATTGAAATAAATGTTGAAACTTACTAGGAGTTAATATGATTACTGACACTTAAACAAACTTTAAATATGAAAATATTAGTAATCGTTAAAACAAATGTTGTAGCTCATAATTTCGAATGTAAAATTGCTTTATATCTTAATCAATAAATAAAATTATTAGAACTTTGGCATTTCTATAATCACCTGAATATATTATAAAATTATAACTTAATCAACAATCTACAAAGTAAAATGACAAATTAAGTGAACAAATAAAAGAAAAAAATACTACGCCATTGCAGCCCTTTCTATCATACTCTATATAATAAAGTAGACTTGAACAAAGTTTTTATCCATTTGACATATATTTTACTCAATCACATAGTTGTATATTTACTAAAAAAGAACCGTATGATCGTTCTTTATATTATCTTTAACAATCGTGTGTAATCATACGGTATTTCACAAAGGTAATAAATGTGGAATCAGTCCACATTTACTATTTTGGAACATTTTCAGCTTTATGCTTTTTTTTTTTTTAGTTTCTTTTGATTAGGATGATACTTATATGTGAAATGCAAGAATATGACATATTTTGAATTTGATGGTTTGCTTCAAGCGAATACGGATAAATTTTAGTTCAAAATTATCAACATAACGTCTAAATATCCAACCTGAACTCTACCAAAATACATTGCACTCAAACATAAGGATACATAAGTCGTTAAATATAATCGACCCGGGCCTTGCCCGGGTTACTGGACTAGTAATATATAATAAGCGAAGCGAGAAAAGTATTGATAATTTCTTTTTATGACAAGTCGTCGCTTCTTTTTATGACACGTCATCAAATCTTTATTTTAAGATTAATTAACTTCTATATTACTAAGTCTTATTTAATTTAAAAACGAATTGTAATCATTCTAAAATTCTACCTAATCAATATACTAATCTATTAAGACTTCTTTTTTACAATTATGTCGTTGAAATTCAAAAATTAATTCTAATCATTCTAAAACTCAATCTTATCATTATAATAACTTTAAGTTATTGTATCTCCAAAATCACTCTCTAATATCAATATAAAAACTCGTATATATAAAAAAAACAAAAATAATACTTTTGATTTAAAATAAAATTTTCATTCAAAATTAGTAATTAATAATAGTATTTATGAAGTGGTAGGATTGTTATTGAAGTGATTAATGAAAGGTAAAAACGGAATAAAATGATTCACAAGATTCATACTTTTATAGGTAAAATATAGATCAAGTAACCGGGATGGCTCTGTCTCCATGTAAACCCTTTATTTAATGAAAATTTTCTATTGATTTAAAATCCGGCGATTTGCCAACACAACACGATGACGTCAGCCCTGGATGCCTGATGTCCGTGATGGCATAATCCTTGAACATCTGTAGCTCATCGGATAGCTGGCAAACAAGAATTCTTAATTAGTGCTCAAAATTGTTGGACCGCTTGACATTTTTGACCGGAATAAGTCTTATGAAAAAATAAAGTATGCATCAAATCATTATTGTTGACGGCATTAATTGTTGTTTTTAATGGTGTGATTTTGAAGTCTATAATTAACAGTGATGAAAACGATTGTAACGGACAATTAGTAAGTAGTGGTTAATGTTGTTAAACATTAATTGTCTAATTGCAATCGAAGAAAATATTACAGATGCAACGCCAAAGATACAATATTAATATTAATGGGGACGCGCCCATTTCCACATTTACTCGTCATTCAAAGTAAAAGTCTTATGAAAAAACAAAGTATGCATCAAAATTTCTGGACCGCTTGACATTTTTACCTGATTAAGTCTTATGAAAAATAACGTATGCATCAAATCATTATTGTTGACGGCTTTTTTGTTATTAATGGTGTGATTTTGAAGTCTATAATTAAATCATAATAAAGTATGCATCAAATCATTAATTGTCTAATTGCAATAGAAGAAGATATTACAGATGCAACGTCAAAGATACAATATTAATATTAACGGGGACACGCGCATTACATTATATTATATGCTGCCACCCTGCGTCATAGAATCCTTGAAAATTTTGATTCAACATTAGAACAAATGAGTCAAACACCCCACATAAACAAAAGAAGATGTTCAAACAGACAATAAAAAAGGAAAAAGAAACGCAAGCACCCTCCTTACTCCATAGCAAGCAGTGCTTAAAGCCAACAACCATTTACTAATAGTCAAGTTCCAAAATTCAGCAGTCAGTCTCCCTCAAAACAAGAACAATAATTATCTCCTTCGAACAGGCGCTATACGGCAAGACAAATGGGTTCCTCTCCTTTGAACAAGCAAGCACATCATCTCCTTAATTAGACAAATAGCCTGAGAATAGCAAGATTTAGGGACAAATGTTCTTTAACACCTTTTACATACTTCACCTACTCTCTTTTTTCTGGTTCAACTAGCAGAATTGCATCAAAAACACAAGTTAAAGAAACACTAAAATCTTATCTTAAGGATATACAGATTGGTGGAAGAGGTAATAAATCTTATCTTAAGGTTAAACAACTTTAAAAAATGACCCTTGGTTGGTGTCTAAGGAAATGGTAAAAGCAATCCCGTGACAACAGGTAAATCGATTTTTTTTTTTTTGGTTACAATGATAGACGTCTCCTTGTGTCCCGCGTATGAGAGTGCGAAAATAGCAAAACTTGTTTTCATGCACAACGTGGTTATAAAGTTTAGGTGGGAGAAATCGCTTCCTAATGAGAAGGTTGTACACACTGCCATCCCGATGATGGCTCACGGGATGGCTCTATGTAAAACCTTAAGTTAGTGAAATTTTCTAATAAATAATTTAAACTCATATATACTTTGTTTTGTATATAACAAAATTTTGCATTAAACCATTACTGTCGACAGTACTGTTGTTAGGACTAGTGGTGATTTCGCAAGTCTAAGTAATTATGATGAAAATGCTTGTAATGGATACTTTTTAGAACTTAGATACTTATTTGGCACATTCAAAATGGTGGGTACTTAAGTGTACAGTGGTGATACTTTATCGGCATAGATTTGGCATTAAACCTACATTTTGCGGTAATAAGCAAACAAAGTACTTATGAAAATATACAATTATTAGGTGGTTTAATACATATTTGGACAAAGGACCAACTTTTTTGAAAATAATAAGGTGCATGCTTATAAGTCCAATTTGAAATATAACTCTAATTCTAATTCTGGAGTTATATTTAATCACTATAATAACCTACCAGGAGTTATGTTTGGTTATTAACACCTTGAAGACCCTCTAAATATAAAGATTGAAAATTATATATATATATATATATATATATATATATATATATATATATATATAGGTGTATAAAATTTAAAAAAGATACGTCAATATCGTCACCCTTTTATTACCAAAATTTAATTGTAATTGCTATCTAGCTTACCAGCATGACTATTCTTATGTTCTAAATGCTAAGATAACAGTAATTTGAAATGCTACTTGATGATGTAAAACATAAACTTAAAAAAGGCAGATATCTAAGGACAACATTGTATCACAATCTTGTTGTAGTTCTTTTAAGCTACAATTTGAAAGAGTTAAAGAGGAACATTACTTATTTTGTAATTTGTTGTAATTTACTTATTTTTGTAATAAATTATTGAATATAAAGTCGAAGAGTAAACGATATATATAAATTTGTAATAAAATAAAATGAAGGCAATTATGGTAGTTAAAGAGAAAAACTGATAGAGAATATTAGGCTTCTCTAAACAATTAAAGATATTTAAGATTAAAAGAAATATATAGAGAAATACTTTTGGCAAAATGTAGGAATTAATGGAATTACAAATATATAAGTAAAATGTTTGAGTGGGAAATGTTGACATAAGAGAAAGGAAGAGAGACGAAGAGAAGGAATTGAAATTAAATTGAATAAGAGAAAGGAAGAGTGAGAAGAGGAATCCAAATCATTATTACAAAAATAAGTAAATTAAAAAAGTCAAAATAGGAAAGTCCATATGGCGAGTTAAGAGAATATCAAAATAAGTGATGACTCGACAACATTTTTTCAGTTTCGACTTTTATATATATTTATAATTAAATATAATTAGATTCGTTCTCTGATCCAGGCTGTTGGAGAAATTATTAATGGCCATTACATGATTGATTTATCTAAAATTCCACTTTATTGAACTTGCATGCTCAACGTGGGAGGGTAAATTAATTCGAAAGGTCTAATGTATAAAATAACCATGCCGATCTCGATTTAGACTTCCAAGCCAGAGGCATGCCCATATATGAGCTTTAATTATGATTGATCACATTTTAAACTTACAAGCCTTAGCATCATGTGCTGGACTTGGGCTCCGGTCCAATCTTAAAACAAAAATCCAAAAAGATACTCCGCCAACTTGTAGAAAAAAATAATTCTTGAATCCTTTTCCAGCATCCCGTAGACTTCGAAAAAACGTGTAATACACTGCCCACGTGGAGGTATATATATTATAAATAAGTTTGGGCATCACCGTCCCTCTCTAGAGTGACACACCCAATTAGGAAGCAACTACATCTTTTACTTTTAATCACAGTTTTCACCTGCAAGCGTTGTTATCTAGAACTAGTTTAGTAACCCAAGCCAAGCTCGAATTTATTTATAAAATAAAATATATTTTAAAGGTTTTAAAAAGTATATATATATATAATAGTATATATTAAGGTTTTAAAAAATATATTATAAATGTTTTAAAAAGTATATATTAATCTCGTATAACTACTCCAATTCCAATAACATGATCTTCTGAGAAAAGAGCCCCATCAAAATTTATTTTATACGCACCTTTGGGGGGTGGACACCACTGGATTTGAATCTGAGTTTTCATAGCAAGCAAAGCCAAAGCAAACAAGCTTTGAAATTTCTTTATGATCCCAAATTTTATTAGTTTCTTATTGTGAATGATAAGATCAAGCAAAGAACTTTTATGCATGAAAGAGAATCCCTCAGTTTTTTAATTTAATAATAATAATAATAAGTAGAACACATGCGTCTTATTCACGTGGTAGCATATTCTGCACGACTAATCAGATATAATTATGATGCCACCCCGCTGCATCGTAGGATCGTTCAAAATTTTGACTTTGAATATGCACAAACGAGTCAAATACCTACATAGATAAAATAAAATTTTCAAAAAACAGACATTAAATTAAAAGGTAAAAAAGAAACACAAGCAACCTTCATAGCAAGCAGAGCCAAAGCCAACAATCAAGAGTTCCAAAACCCAGCACTTTGTATCCCTCGCATTATCTCCTTCGGACAAGCATTAATATATGAAGACAAATAAGTTCCTCTCCTTCGAAGAAGCACATTATCTTCTTCACCTCTTATGCTTAGCTGGGTGCCAAAAGCAACGGAAGATCTGCTACACACATAGCTTCAGAAGAGCAATATTTAATTCAAGGACAAGTTAAATGTTCTTTAAAAACTTTTACATACTTCACTTCATCCTTTTTTTTTTTTTTGGATTCAAATAGGAGAGGTAATAAATAGACTACAAAGGTTCAATAGCTTTAAAAAATGGCCCTTGGTGTCTAAGGCAATGGTAAAAGCAATCACTTGACAACAGGCAAATCAATTTCTTTTTCTTTTTTTTTTTCCTTCCTGTTACAATGATAGACTTCTCTTGCGCGAAATAGTCCCTCCCGAACACAAACATCCAGCCTTAGTCAAATTTTTATAAAGAATAGTACTCTACAAAGGTAAAACAACTTCGAAAAATGGCTACGGTGTCGACAAGGAGAGACTAGTTTCTACATGCACCAAACCCAACACTCCATGCACAAATTTGTGACCTTAAACAAAATATAAGATATACTTCTATTTAAGACACATATCATTACCGAAGTCCCCCTTTCATCACACTTGGGGCAACCCTAACGTTTGTGCCTTTGCTCTTTCTCTTAACTAAAGTTAGTAATGCGTGTGGATCTCTTGATCAGTAATGGTAATTAGAGGTGGCAAAATGTGTTCAAGCCCACGGTTAGGCCAAAATTACCCACATGAGATCACCCAACCAAAACTGTCAGGGTTAGAGGAATCTACGAATCTTTATAAAGGTATCAACTTATGAAGAACATCGAGCACATGATTTTTGAATCCTCAGCTGGCCAAAGCTTCGAAGGAGTACTGTGAATGCTAAGCTACGCCAACAATGGGGCACTCCTGTATATGTGTTACAATAGGCTTCTTCAATTTCGTTTTCACCATATATGTTGGCTATTGTTTCTGTGTGAAAATACTCTAGCTCTAAAAATATGGACGTGTTGTCAGGATCTCATAGGTCTAACTGTTAAAACATAAAAACAATTTGCGAAGACTTGGTATTATCCCCAAGGCTATCTTTCTGCCTAAGCTTTAAGACTTTCGGTGCTAATTACGTTGAAGTACATTATTTATTTGATTTACTCATACTCTAATTAAAGTATGTGTAAAACGTCAGAAAGGAGATGATGATTACCTTCATAGTGTTTCAAAGATCAAATTTATTGAACTCAACACTCGAAGCCAGAGAATCTTTAATTTTAAGTTGAAGGCAAATACACAGAGAATAGGCTATTTAGTTAGAGTAAACAGGTTTTAGAGAAATTATTATTGCCTGGTTTTGTAAATGGTGCTGAAGAGGGTCTTCTGTTACATCAGTTTGAGGAGTTGGACCTATTCGACCATGGCGGTCAAGATTTTCTTTGGTACAGACAAGATTAAAGTGATTGTGAAGAATTGGCGGAATATAAGCTTTCTTTGAAATAAAGGATTTTATCCAAAAGAAAAGAATAATGGATTAATTGATGGGTATCTGTTTCTTGGTCGGTTATATGTTGGGCCTGGCCACTCCACTACAAGAAAAATCACTTTTAGGGACGAAATTTTCCGTCTCTAAAAGGGGTAATTCTGTAGGTAAAAGTCTATTGGTAAAAACCCGTACGGCGAAAAGATTAGCGACAGAACTAGCTAGGGAGTCCGGGGTAAAATTTGCACTTTTGCCAGCAGATTTAATTACTTTTCGCGACTAGTAATTCGTTGCTAAAGGTATATTAGGTACTTTTCCATTTTTTATTTTTTGAAACTTTAATTAAAAAGGCTTTTAGCGACTAACGTTTCGTCTCTGAGTAGCCTCAATAATTACCCTCAACACGAACTTTATTATTAGACTTTTCTTCAAACGAAACATGAACCTAGAAGCTTATGGAATAGAGTTAACCCAAAATATCAAAGATAACAAGGGTTCGCATTATGTGATATAACAACAAAGAGTTCAAAGATGACATTTCAAATGGATACATCCACCGGTATTGCCGCACAGGTCCAACCATCTTAGTTTCATATGCCAAGTGAACAGACAGATGTTCCACTAGGTCAAAGAAGAACGGTGTAAAGATTTTCTCAAGCTTGCAAATTATTATTACAATGTTCTTCTCAAGCACCTCCAAATTACTTACTAAGAGTATTGAAGAACATATATCTCGAAAATAATGAGATATTTCTGTCAAAGTTTCACATACAGCATGTCGTAACAATCTCCGAAAGACAATATGAATGAATATTTCTTTAAATATGTAGCAGTCGTGACTTCATTACTTGGAATTTATATTTTGATTCATTACAACAACGAGATATATTAGATGCATACCCATCTTGAAGCTTTAAATTCTTAACCCACTCACACAACTTCTTTACTTGCTTCTTGTCTAGACAGTATGGTGCTTTCGGAAGTATCGTCCTCCTGCTGACTTGAACAGCAATACACGCTATACACCCAACTGTTTTAGATATTTTCTTCCTTTAAGGTGATCTTTCGATTTTTCCTTCACATTCATCAATGTGTTGAACTTACTATCGAAAACATTCTTCTAAATGTGCATCACATCCATGTTGTTTCGAATGATAAATGTCAACCAATAGCTTAACTCTCAAAAAATACATTTTCTCCAATTGTCCTATTTTCCATATTCTGAAATCTTCTGATCTGACACACTTTTTCCATATGGTATGTCAGTATCAAGTGTTTGTAGGTGTAAAAGCACTTCATCACCAAATGGTTGCGCAGTGTGATAACCTCGTGCTCTATTATTCCGTTGTCACTGAAACTGATGATATGATGGCAAGAACTTAGGATGACATCAGGATATGCTAACTTTCCATGCGTACTCTAGCCACACATCATTTCGATGCATGAAAGTTGTGTATAGTCCACATCAAACGCAACCCTCATTTGAAAGTTTTGTTTAAGAGATGCATCATAAGTTTTAACTCCAAATCTCATAGCAATTTGAGCTCATCAATCAGCGACCTTAAATACACGTCTATGCCCGTATAAGGACTCTTCAACCTCAAAATAAGCAATGACAGAACAATATAAGGCTTCTTCATGCATATTCCAGGGGGAAGTTGACACGAGACAACAATAACAGGCCATGTGGAGTAGGGAATGCTAGACTGTCCGAAAGGATTAAACTCATCGATTGCCAAACCAAACCAAGTCTAACATTCCGAAGTTTCTGAACAAAGGTTTGATGCCTGCCGTGAAAGTCATTGCAAGCCTCTCCATCAATAGAGTTTGTCATCATTCGACATCCTTCCATCGAGTCTCACTGCGAGCCCTCATATGTTCAGTCGTCATGGAGGAGTAATACAACCTCTGAAGCTTTGGTGTAACCGAAAAACATCACAATATCTTTCGTGCAACGTTTTTTTTCCTTTGTCTGACCTAGGCTTGCACCTTGGATGATCACAAATTAGACATCTAGTCAAATTCTTATTCTCTTACCAAAATAAGACACAATCATTATTGCAAGCATCTATCCTCTCACAACCCAAGTCAAGTTTCATCACCGTCTCTTTGGCATTACGACGGTGGCAGCTTTTCACTCTCCAACAAAATCTTCTTGTAAACGTTACAATCTCATTAAATCCTTTCTCACTCAAACTATGGTTCGATTTCAACATTAATAATCTACTAATCGAAGACAACCTTATCTGCTTCTCAATTCTATCCCACAATAGCTCTTCAGGGTTTTTTAACAAATCATAAAACTGATGAGCACGCTCATTGGGCTCTTGTGTATGGTCATCATCGCGATAGTCACCCGAGTCAACATTAACATGCTCAGCATCTATAACCATATTTCGACAATCATATTGTGTATCTACCCTAGCTTCAGGTTGACTAGCCGTATTAGATGACAATATTATTGTTTCCCCATAGTGAGTCTACCTTGTGTATCCACCCATAAAACCATATCGGAGAATTTGATGTTTTACCTCCATTCTTTTTGGCCAATGCAACAACTCACATGTTTTACACGGATATCACATATGCAGGATGCACATAAGCAAATTAGAGAAATTCATTATTTCCTCGAAATCATCATCATTTTTTCTTTTCATCCTACTTCGATCGACCGACATGATCACTGGGATTACTATATAACACCTTAAATTTAGACCAATAAGGAGGTAGGGTTGATATGCAAATGAATGCATGCATGTGACATTATTTATCTATACCCCTTTCATTCTCTGATAGGTAGTGATCATATCTCATTCAGAATAGCAAATGTCTATCAAACAGTTGATAACTCGTGCTTTGTCTTATGTCTACGAAAAAAATGGCAGCACATCCCCATATTTTTTCAAGTACACAACATCGATTAGGTGTTCTAAATTCAAATATTTCTCTTGCAAGATTAAACGGATGTCGGATACTAAAATCTGTATGCACCTGGAGAAATACATGAGAAAGTTTACCAAATTTCCAAGACATAAAACAAGAGCATGAGTCGATATATTGTTTTATAAACTCTTAGCTTTTTCAAATTGTTCAAATTGGACATCCAAAAGCTCATTACAAAGCATTATTCTGTAATGAGTAAACCTTTGAACGGGAATTTAGGGTTTTATGCATATGCATGATATAAAAATTGACAATATGCAACAATCTTTCTGAAATACTAACATTTCTAAAAGATGGAATCATTAGGTTAATTTGCAAGAATATGTCATAACCAAAGTGATTCTCTTCGAAATTCTCAGCAATAAGTCGTAACTACTCGTTGTCAATGGAATTCAGAAAGTAAGAGCGAATATTTTCTTGTGCCGGTGAGTCCTTGTGCCGGAGCACTCGGAGCACGCCAAGCTAGTGTCCTAGAGGAGTCGCTTACCCGACGAGCCGGGGTAACATCCCGGAGGAGTCGCCTATCGCCACGGGTGAATCCTTATGCCGGAGCACTTGGAGAGCGTCAAGGTAGTGTCCCAGAGGATTCAACTACTCGACGGGTCGAGGTAACATCCCAGAGAAGCCGTCTACCTGGCCGAAAAAGAATCTTCTGCCAGAGCACTTAAAGTCGCATATCCCGTGGGATGCTGCACACTCCGAGGAGTGGGTCCAAGCGTGCTTCATGACCAATGCAAGGTACGCATGGTGTTGGGGGGTGGGGGGTGGTAATGTGACAAAGTGTCGGTATAAGTGGAGCGGCGCATGGGTGCGGCGAAGTGTGTGTGGTGTCGGGTGCATCGTAGTGTGACAGAGAGCCAGCGGGCCCGGTTGTATCAGCGGCATGGCACATGGGCACGGCAGTGTGTAGTGTGTCGAGGGCACGTGACATACAAACAGCGCACGGGCGCGATGACAGGTGTCGCGGAGTCGGGCATCGTGCCAGGGGCACGTGATGCATGAACAACGCATAGGCGCAGCTATGTCTATCGCGAAAGTGGGCGTCGTGTCGGGGGCACGTGACGCATGAATGGAGCATGAGCGTGGGAACGACTGTGGTAGAAAAGTGGGTGACGTGCCGGAGGCACGTGACGTTGAACGGCGCATGAGTGTAGCGATGGTCGTCGCAGAGACGGAGAATGGGCGAGGGTGACGATTGTTATCTGAAAAGAGTGATGGAGGTCCAAGGGGGAGGCCAAGGCTGACACCTAAAGGGAAGACCAAGGCCGACCATCCTTGGGGGAGGCCGGGGCCGACCACCCTTGGGGAAGGCCCAGGCACGCCGACGTCATTAGAGATTTTATGAAAAAGAGTGGTGCGCAAGTAGCTTGAACGTGCGTGTTGATTTGACCGGCTTGGGAGAGTTGAAAATTTGACCATTGACAATATCAACGTGTCGCACAAAACGGGACTCACAGTGGGTCTATGGGTGCGGTCAAGATAGGATGGGAACACATGTCAAAATATGATGGGGTCAAATTCATGTGTAAATACTTTGCAGATACTTTAACACATTGTATTCTATGGGAGGTCCAAATACTCCTTTAATGCATCTCCAAACAAACAACATGCGTGAATGTCTATTTTCATACTACGTTATACTTTCTCACAATTGTCGCTAAAAGATTTATATTTTGAAATTAGTGCACTTTCAAGCGACAAAATGAGGTGTTGATCAGCATATGAGATGCAGAAGGACATGTTCTCAAAACATACACGGTATTTTCAGCTTCACGGAAGCCCGGGCTGTAAAAGAGCACATTGAGTACCATTCTTATTGCTACTCATAGCTCATCCATTTTCCTTTATGAAGGGAAAAAATAACAATAATCTTTTCCCCAAAAATTTATGTTTCTTCTCTTGAAGCACAGGAAAGTAGAGAAAGCATTCAAACCATCACTGTATCTGCTTTTCGTACTTCCAAATGCAGGCTCCATTATGTACTTCTGCAAAAGCAGCAGGGTGTGTCATGAAACAGCAAAATAATGGTATGTGAAGTGGACTTTACTGAAAAGTTTTCTAGATGAAAAACCTGAGTGTCTTGAGCAAAAGACATACTGCAGCTCCCCGAGCACCTTAGCCTATATTCTAATGTCCTCAATTGAGAGTTCCTTTTCCCACAGCCTCTTCAGTTTCTACAAATTGGAAAAGAACAAAACAATAAGCACACGGGTTAAACGATAGAAAGATTTGCATGCGCCAAAGATCCCAATTCCGCGTATCCAGTTAAGTAATCCCTGCTGCCAGCTTCCCCGAGACACAAACTGTTAACCCCTCGCACAAAAGCTTGCTCTACTAACTGATATATAACGCGCATTAGCACTTTCATTTTCCTGCTGATCAGCCAGGTCGTTTTCACATAAGCAGCGGAGCTTGAATAACCGAAGCGAGCCTTAGAGTAGATTCAGTTTTTACTATTACTTTTCTCGAAGTATTGAAGTTGAGCATTACATAGGAAAGCGCATTAATGGGGCAATTGTACTTGCTGACAGCCTGAAACTCAACAGTTATGTTTGTGTTGAGGCAAACTTAGAACCGATTAGTCAGTTCGGGTTGAAACTGTTGTGTTATAAGCTCTACAGTATTTCTTAAAAATGCTAATATATGTTCAATTTTCCAACGTCGTCATCCAACAACAAAGTCGTCAACTTGGCAAACTCCTCCGATAAATCAGCCCCGAAACGAAATGCAGCCCCAAGTATGTCTATCTTATCTAAATACCTCCAATATAGGTATACTATGTTATCGCACCAGCATGCTGAAGTTTTGTACAATCAATAGAACAAGTAGAAGGAAAGGAAAAAATGGGAACAAAAGAAGTATTACTGTTATGTAAACGGTCGGATCATCAATACTCGATGAACCGAGGACAACTTCCCTCCTTAACTTTGTAGTAAGCTTGTGACAAACACGTAGCTGCGAAGAAAGTTTGTTAACCATCTGCTTAGGAAAATACATGCTTACTGCAGAACTTGTAACTGAAAAGCAAAAATCTTGAAATTTTACCTCAGACCTAGTTGCACCTCCAATTATGAAAACAAAAATACGCTGCCCCATCTTCTTGAAATCACCAGATGCATTTCTCAAAATAGAATCACTACTAAGCAGCACGAGAACAGATAAGAACTTGCAGACCAAGCAGCCATTGAGTGACACATACGCTTTACCAATATTCAAAGAGACATCCTAGTCTTCTAAACAGTGTCTAGTTCTGATGGAGCAGATTATGCGAGTTTTATCATGTATTGAGGTAAAAGAGAAGTCAATATGCCATGAAAAACTGTAATAGCACTAAAAGAGCTCAGAAGGTGCCCAGCAGAAAAGATAAGAAAATGAAACACCTATGACGTTCAATGCAATAGCTGTTCTAGCTGTTCATGCAAGCCACAGAAGAAATGAGCTCGATACAACATATTACAGAAGGAGCTCTAAGGGTACCTTGAATATCCGTCATCAGAGCTGCGAGGCCGTGCCCATGTGGCAGTCCGTCTAGATCTCATTGAATGCGGAGCGGCAGATTGACCTGTCCTTAATGATAGACTCTCCATGCTACCAGTGGTCTTACGGGCAGGTGGAACTGGGTCATTCATGCATTGATACTCGTTCTTTGGTAGTTCTCCTTTGCTAAGCTTTTCAATCAGTTCCTGAAAGACAATGTAAGGCAATCTACATACTAATGCAAAACAATCTTAAGCCTGACTAAGATGGTATTTTAAAAAAGAAGAAACAGTTCCATCAACAAACGCTCATTAAATAAGATTGTGGAACCTTCTGGTAATGATTGGCAAACACTGGGCGTCCAAAAGTTTTGTGACAATAATTAAGAGAAATGGGATGCGAGAACTTCTTATAGAATAAGAGGATCTGCCTCAAACAAAAGAAAAGGGAAGTAATAAATAGAATTCGTTTCTGCTAATAAAGTAATTTGACATTTTGACATCCTAATATATTTTGTTTGCCAGAGGTCATAGCTTTTCAAAAGACAGCCTCAAAATGTCTTCATCTACCCATGCTTGTATAGTCTCTGGTTCAACATAACCAAAGAAGAGTTTATCCTAATTGAAGGTGATCAAAAACTTGTTCCCCCGGCAGACACTATTCACAGATCTAAAGGCCTATGCTTCTCTAATGTGATGATAAAAAGGACTTCAAAAATGTTCAGACGGCTTGCTTAATCCGTGCTCTAATATTATCTGACTGGTTATAATTCGAACCCACTTGCTTGCAATTTGGTCGACTCTCGTCATATCATATATATCGAATTGAGGATGACCTTGTCTATACGGATTCTACATGAGTAGATACCACATTAAGCTCCCAATACAGTCTTCAGCAACACAGAAACAAACTTCCAAAAGCACGTAAAATCACAGATCCTAGAAAGCACTGGTAAATAACTAATAACAGGTTCTAGGATCTAAACAGGAAACAGTAGAAGTGGGTCACCCCTTAAGTCTCTCGTTGCATAGAAACACAACTCTAAGCTGCAACTCACATGGGAAGGGTCACTATTCCGAGTACGTATGAGAAATTTTACTCAACACCTTCTCTTTCTTTTCAGTTGAGAAATGATGTACTCCCTCCGTCCCTAATTAACTGATCGTGTTTGACTTGCACGCTTATTTAGGATATGAGTTATATTTTATGAGTTTCACATTCTACCCCAAGAGAGAGAGAGAGAGAGAGAGAGTGGGCCAGGAGAAAGAAAACAGGTTGGTGGAGGATTAAATGTGGAGAGAGCAATAGAATAAAAAAGGTGTAAGAAGGGTAATAATGGAAAAACACCTATCTAATATTTCTTAATTTGAAAAGTAATCAGTTCTTTTGGGACAGCCCCAAAAAGGAAATATGATCAAATATATAGGGACGGAGGGAGTATTACGTTATAACACTATTACACCCGTGTTACGAGGATGCAAGAGAGAGAGAGAGATGTCTGGCCAGTAAGAAGTATCCAATGCAGTCCAACACACGTAAAGCAAAATCCATATGTAGGTTCCTTGTTTCATGCTTTAATCAAACAAATGGAACAGGTTAAGCAAAAGAATGAGAGCATATGTAGAAAAATAGAAATTATCCACACCCGAGAACACGCTACTAAATTCAGCATTACTGGTTCCCATATGCTACAAATAAAGCACTAAACGAGATACAGTGAACAAGGCATTATGCTGAGAAACAAATCAGAGGACCCCAAAGAAACAAAAAATGTAAAAGAGAAAGTAACTGCCCCATAAACGAGGCTCGTTAAGCATCAAGTAATATGTTTCCGTGTAGGCAGCAAACTTAAACATACCTCTATCATTGGATAAAATCGAAATAGCTGCCATGTTTCTTCCTCCCCAGTTCTATCCTTTCTCGCGGCATGTTTCCTCTGATAATCAAAGAAGACATTAACAACTATTAAGCATTGGTTCTTTGACTACGTACACCGACATGTCGTATGATCTTCACAAAGAAACTCCAATCTTATTGATATTTACCTTCTGTGTATCAAACTTAAGCGAGAAACTCCCATTTGATGTTTTTCTGCTATCTGACCCCTCAAGCATTCTCATATTTTTAACGGCCTTCACATCCTCACGGGATAATTTTGCCAGCTGAAAGGAAGGAATGAAGTAGTATGTTATTAACTTCTTTATGTATAAGAAATGAAGGTCAGCCTAATTTCATATGAACATCTGCAATATCAGTAAAATAGTACGAAGAATACAGTCAGGCATAGCATTATACGAAAAAAGGTTCAAGCAGTAGTTTAGGTACTCAAGCAAGGAGATGGTGACGATAATCTCCTATCAGCATATCACATTACCAGTATGGACCTGTTACTTACGTAAGGGGGGGGGGGAGGGGGGAAGTACAAAGTACTGTAGTCTTAGGGTAGGGAAGAAGCATAAAGTTACTTGTACCGAATAGGAGAGAACATCTGCTTCCCCTTTTCTCCATTTTAGGAAGATGGCGACATTAATATATTCTAAATAAATCTATGATTAGCTTCTCGTCTCAAGAACTAATGACTAATAATTAATAATATACTGTATTCATCAGCATATCATATGACTCCATGCTTGATATTAACATAAACAAAGTAAAAATAAAAAGTTCCTTGCCGAACATAACCCACTAAAGAGTCCTATGAAGATTGAGAGGAAAGAAGGCCATTATTGTCGATTGTAATCTAGTGTAGGAAGTAGGACAGGTAACTTATCAACTAACATCAGACGAAACATCTGCTACCTCTTTTCTCCTCGACAACCGCTGATAGAGAACAGATATGTTTTTCACATCACACGTGAAAAGTTTAAAATTTGTTGATTTCAGTCTCTTTGGGTATCATAGCTCATTGCGTCATTAATATATGAACTATTAACCTAAACACTATCGTGGTAACTCCATACGGGCAGTGAGCGGGAGGATCCTGAGGGGTTAGCAGCACTATGAAGCAGTAGAGGAAAATAGGCTTAGTTTCTTGAACTCATATAAATTTTGCTACCAACATCATGATAGGTAACACAATCATAAACACATTGATGTCTCTCTTCAACCTTTACATTACATGCTACCCTTGTTTTTTTCATTCTCATAGGGTTAACCCTACAAAGCCCGCAAGTGGACGCCCCTGGTGGAAGTGACTAAAGGGCCATTTTATGTCATCAGAAGATATAGAGTCTCGGTATCATTTGACATCTAGAGACGTGCCGGATTAAACTCTATCATCATTGTTCAACTCATGTATATTTCACACAGAAAACCATCCTTCATGACAGCACTATCACCACAACCCTCATGTCCTGCTACTTTGCCACCATGCTCAACGCACCCCCCCCCCCCCCCCAACCCCTCAACATGACCGCCGAACAAACTATCAAGAAAGAAGTTTATACCAAGGACATGAACAGACATTGATTAGTATTTAGAGTTGCCTTTATTTGGATGAGTAGTTCTTTTCTCGTATTTGGATCAGCCTGATTTATGCCAAGAATACATGTCCGATATACGTAGTATTGACTGAGCACCCTTATGCTGCACTCATGTGTGTGGGTGTGTATGTTGTAGAAACTTGGCAAAAACTAGGGGGGGGCAGCATAGCTCTAGGGAGTTTGCACTTTCTGAAATTTCAGGGTCCAGACTTTCAACCTTTTATGAAAGTTAACACCTCAAAACTCAAAAGCTAGCAAGATTATGTACCCCATGTGTTACGTCCATAAGTCTAGAAATCAGATGAGCTAGGAGAAACATCTTATTATCCTACTGGCCAGGACATGTTCATTTCCTTTCCCTGGGTCCTTTGCAGATTATGCTTTAATCATAGCATTCTGTCCTTATAGCAGCACTTCCCGTGTTTATCTCCAGGTCCTTTGCCGCTATTTGTATGCATATTTCTATTTATCATTCTTTTACATACTGTGAATATCTTCTTGTTCACTCATTAACGGAAAGGCGGTAATGAAAAGTTCAAATACAACAAAACACAAGAAAGCAGAACACAATGTCCAGTAGCTACCTGCATAAGCTTTGATGCTTTGTCACCCTCGAACTTCTCAGGATAAACAGATGCATAAATCAACATCAAACGCAGCTTATAATCAACAGAGGCATCCTGCAAGACAAATTTACAATGTTAGTAAGGGGCAATCATACCCAGAAATAAACATAAAATTCATCAGTTTATTCAGACTCAAATACTTAAACAAAACCTGCTTTAGCCTGAGAAAATTAATAAATTCCTTAGTGCCAGCATCACCAAAGACAAGATCCTGTTCAAGTTGCCCTACTTCTCGAAGTCCGACTTCTCTTATAATTTTGTTAAGCTTTCCAGCAATCTGAATGAGATACGGGGAGCAGATAGTCAGTATTGCAGCATCTTTTCCGTACAATTCATTCCTTAGAAAGCCTTCTCAATGTGATCAGTTGACTGACCCTGCTGATATTCACACATGTATATTTATAAGACCGGCCTAAGAGAGAGTACTGCAATTCTTCTCTCAGTTATTCTTAGTTAATACCATTTCCCTTCAACAAATTGCAACTTCCATGACCCCCAATATGGAGTCGCTTGAGGGAGCCATTCTTCAAGCATTACACTACAAAATGGTTAAAATGTTCATTCTTTAGAAAGCCTTCTGAACGTGATCAGTAGACTGACCCTGCTGATACTTACACGTGCAAATATTCATAAGACCAATCTACTAGATATAGTACTCAGTTACTCTTCGTTAATGTCATTTCCCTTCAACAAACTTAACTTCCATGATTCCCTACATGGAGTCGCTTAAGGTAGTCATTCTTCAAGAACTACACTATAAAATGGTTAAAATATTAATTTCATCTTGCAAGTGAAGAAAAAAAGAGAAAATGGGATAAAGAACTAAGCAAAAAACATACCAACCTCTACATGGAGTGAAAGCCGGTCCATTTGTTCATTATATTGTGGTAAGGCTTGAACCATTTTCTGCAAGTCCCGTGTAGATAATTCACTACCATCTCTACATAAAGTCAAACTCTAATGTGAGAAATAGCTCAACGAGAATAACTACTTTTCTCTATGCACTTCAGAGTGAAACAAGAGATTGCATGTACTAAATGTATTTCACTATGCTTTGCAACTCATAAAGCAAACAGGAAAAAGACATGAATAAACTACTGATAACTTGCTGAGGGGTACATTTGATTCTAAATCTTCACTTGGAAATACTCCTGGTGAGTGGAGAAAAGACTACAAATTCTCAGTCCCAGACCACCAAGCGTGCATGGCGAGACAAGCAACCTTGAACTGCGCACTAAGTCACTAAACACGATATGCATTTTTACAACAATGCCGACAACTAAAACTACTTCCACCCTCCCACCAGCACTTTTAATCACACCATCTACCAAAATTTCTTATTCGAACTGCTTTTACATACATGATAATCTAGAAGGATAAAAAGGAACGATGCCATTACTTGGAAACCATAAAATAAATCTAAGACACCAAATTGGAGGATTTGCCTAGATTCCTTACACCTCTTAAAATGTTTGATATTATTTGTTACAGCATCTTCAAGAACCTAATAATCCTGCTGAGTCGTTTCCAATACAGTGCTCTATGTGAAGGAAAATTTAAAAGAAAATGAAAAAGCTGGAAGTGACGAACCATCCATGCTCAGCAGTCACAGTTGTATCTGGGTGGACTGCTGTAAAATTTAAAAGAAAATGAAAAATCTGGAAGTGACAAACCATCCATGCTCAGCAGTCACAGTTGTATCTGGGTGGACTGCTGCAGATTTCAGACGTGGTACCTAACATGGGCTTAGGATGGTGAATGGTACTACACATGTAGTAATGGAACAAGAATCCATTTTCTTGGTAACCGAACTTCAAGGGGATTTCAGTGATACGATAACTGACGAAAATTGTCAAACAAGGAAAACATCAATTGGAGTACTTTGTTGGACGCTTCGCCAAGGTGAGATCTCTAAAGCGGAAAAATTAGAAGAAAAGAATAAATTAAGTTGTACACAGATGAAGATTCTCCTATTTTCTCACGTTAAATAAATCCAAAAAAGGCACAAAACAAACAAGTGTAGTCTGAGCATTGTCAAGTACACAGCAGCTTAATCTCCAATCTCGGTGTTAAGTTACAAGTTGCTCTAAATGCTAAAGTTGTTAGAGAATGCAAGAACAATGTATTAAGTATATCATGCTTGATACTCCTCGTCACGTGCAAGCCCATGATTGCTTGTGGAGAGACAAAATGAAGGTGCACCACCACCAAATGCACAAGAAAATATAATGTACTGGGGAACCAAATGTAAGCTGCAATACTTGAAGCCAAGACCTTGCGGACTTGCAGTACATGTTAAGTTACCAGTTGCTCTAAAAGCTTAACCTGTTAGGGAATGGGCCCAAGAATGTATAACTTGCTAAACTAAGGACGTCAAGAAGTGAAGTAAGAGGTGATCTACAGGTTCACCATCCCTCTTACACATAAAGCATCAATTTCGGCCCCAGTCAAAGCAGCCTCCCACCAACAAAAAAGAGCCAACTGATAGGGTCTGAATATCTGGTAAAGGTCCCTACCTTTCCATGGACTGTCATCTACATAATGTTGATTACCAGTATCCCGCATCAATATTAGTTGTCATTGCAACATTTATCATCCCAATCAGCATTGAGTTATGAAATACTACACTTCAAAAGCATATAACAAAAATGAAGAAGCAATTTTCTCTAATTCCAGAAGTCCATCTGGAGTACAAATTTCACAATTACTTGTAAAAAAGAAACTGAATGTTCTATTAGTGGCATTGGACAGTATAATCATGATAGAAAGACTGATAAATCCGATAGCAGCAATTCCTGAAGATCGGTATCGCATTACGTTCATTTATATAAAAAGAATATATATTCAGAGCAATAAATCAAGAAGACCACTTGTACCAGAATTCTTATCACCAACCTTTGTTGCAGTTGTGCAGCTTTGTTTTTTGATACAAAATTTGTCATCTTCTCATGCAACCTTTCACTAGCCTGATAAGCCAGTTAGTGGAAAAGAGAATTCACACCTATTAGATACAACAACAAGAAAATTTAATTCATCAGACGTACATCTGCTATATGAGCATGTCGAAGTTCAAGCCAAACAGGATCATGATCTTCCAAAAGAACCTCCTTTTTCTCAGGCTGACCACCAGTTTTGCTAGGAACCTAGGTATATTGCCAACCTAGGTTCAGGAAAGATTCCTTAAACTAATTTACAATACAGAGGAACACAAAATGAACAGGGTATACCTCATGCACATATTTATTTCCATCCATGTCCAGTAGATCGTGGCACATAGCATCATATGTCCATTCATGAATGACTGGAGCAATCTAAAGATGACAAATCATTACATGCAACAGAATCAAACTGAACCAAAAAAGGCAGATCAGAAATGGGCAGATGATGTGATTATACCAGATCAACGGATCTGTCCAGAATGAGTAGCTCGCATGTTTCTGTCTGGGGAAAGTCGCGAATAGTAGATTTGTAGTATTTGATAGAGTTCCAAACAGCATCAGCCAGTTTCTTAGGAACCAAGTCACGGAATGTTGTCACTGCTGATGTATCGAGCCCCTTGGCAGCACGATACCGCACAAAAGGAAATTCCTGAATTTAAGCAGCCAAAGTATTCTGACTTTCAAAATTTGATTGCTGAATTCATATGTTATTAAAACAGAAAGCTTATGTTGCTTCCAAGCAGATGTACCCACTTCAAGGATACAAAAGTTCTTAGATGATGGGACATCTTATGCGAACCGTGCATGTCATTGCAGCTTAAGTTCCTTTATGTTACTAATCCCTATTAATGCTGTTAGAACTCTACCGCTTCATTTAATAGCTTTAGACCTACAAGAACAAAAACAACCACTATTATCTTCTAAAACTCTTCTAGTCTGACCATATACCCTGCAAAGATCTAGAACCTATAACTGCAGTATAGAAAAGTAGTACAGATTTTACTTTGGTAACCATACAATGAACACTCTTTATATTCAATTTCAACTCCTCTGTTGAACAGCAACGAACAAGGTGTGCTAACTTTGAACTAGGATTCATGCCGAAAATTCTGGCTTGTAGTTGGGAGCCCGTGTTGGTGGAAGAAGGAGAGGACATACAGGTATTCATCCTTCTGATAGTAAACCAGTTTTCATTACAAGATTTGTATGCTTTAAGGATTTTAAGTAGCAGATATCACGATTCACTTATAGTTGCATTCTTTGATACCCGTTAAATGTCCTCATACTATGTTCCAAAGCAAGGTACAACACCTTTCCAATACATTAAATTTTTCAATAAGGAGAATAGTTTTTGTTACTTACCTCAATTTGTTTTCTACTAAAAGATTATACATGAAAGCCATACTACGTTTGGTGCGCTTCCGTCTGATTACCAGATATATGTTCTACAGAAGAAACCCCGTTCCTCTAAAGTCTAGACATACGGTACTTTAGCCAGAACGCTTAAGCAGTACATCTGACTTGTTTATCAAAACTAGCGTATCCCGTAAAACAGGATGATCCTCATGCCAAAAATGAAACATGACTTACATTCGTTGGTTAGATTATTCTCAGCATAAAGTTGGTCAGGTACAACACTGCGTAACCAAATTCTCCAATTTCTGCACTTGAAATAATATTGCCAGAGATCAACATCATGAATTTTACGCTCCTACCTTCAATGAAGCGAAAACTGTAGCAATTCTGGTAGCCATTGTACTCAAGCAAACATCAAATTTGCGAGAATTCTCAACATCATCACCAAAGAGGTCTTCTAAAGCTCTTTCATGCTCAGTGATATATCCCTGAAAACAAAAGCCAGGTAGAAAAATTCGCTAGGCAATATTTACAGAGGCATGTATATACACAATCACACAAGCAATATCCATAACGTGACATATAGTATAGAAGTTCAAAGATTCTCAGTTATAATAATTTACTCGATGCCTTTTCCCGGGGAAGGAGGGGGGGGTTTAAAGCGCTCCGTCTTTATTCAATTGAAAGAAGAAAAGAAGGAAAAAAACACGAACAGGGACATTAGTTTGGTGAAGGTATAAGAATATTTTCCTCAATAACATATTCAGTTAAAAACGCCTACAAGAAATGAAGCTCCAGACATAGAAACGTTCAACTGTCTATGTGCATATTTATAGAGCTCATCTTTTTATTTGACACCATGTTAAAGAAACATATATCAACATTAAAATTGTCTCACGGGTGTTTCCAACTGCTATGCTTTCAAGTAGAGCTAAGGGAACAAGTAAAGTACATCACAAACTTCCATAGAATTCACCATAAGTCGATCTCAGAAATGCAGATAGACAGGTGATGGGGTCTTGTTACAATGCCAAAATCAATAAAGGAGGAATTAAAGAAAAGGAATGCCTTTATTGAAAAGGAGAAAAAGAAAGGAACCAAGAAAACACACACCAAAACATGATTGTACTAGAATTTAATTGCACACTCAAGTTTTTTTCTGTCGTGCAAGAATTCAAACCCCAGAAATTCTAGAGACGTCAGATTGTTGAGATTTGTGGAGCCTCAATTTCAACAAGAATAAGAACATTTACGAACATGGAGCCTCAATTTCAACAAGTATAAGAACATTTACGAACATGCCATCAGCAACGTGCGTACTATGGCATCAAAATTTACCTGACTATCTATAGCAAAGTACTCCAAATTCATCTGCACTTCACCAAAGATGCATAAGTACGAAAATATTTAAGATATAAATCCACAAACCATTGAACATACATTACCAAAATAGCAAGAAAATATAAAATTCTTCACCTCTCTCAATGCACCTATACGAGGGAGAACACTTGTATCATTCTTGATGCGATTAACCAATTCTTTGGGAATCGGTGAGCTGAAGAATACATATGCTCTGCAACAAATAAAAGGCAGCACAAGCAAGAGTCTCACTATAATCATGGCTCAAGATTTCAAGAAAAAAGAATGACTGCAATCCAGTTTTAGAAACTCTAGCTTTCACATACTTCTTGTATAAAGGTTCTCTTCCTGACATGTCGGACAAGAACATGACAACACTGCACGTGAGCAGAAGATGACATCAGTTTCATCTCATACAAGTTAATCAGCCAAAAATGGAGAACATTTAGAAAAACAAGGCTTAAAGTTAGAAAAAATTGATAAATCTAGGATTCTAAAGGAAAACTACAGAAGGGAAAAAAACATAAGAAAAAAGGGGGAAATTGTAAGACATGTGAAACCAATATGCATTACTAAGAAAATAAAATATGAGGAGGAGAGGAAACTCCACGTGGGCAAAAAAATGTTTCCATTTGAAAATTTAGGCAACCGTCTTTCTAGTTCCAATTTGTTAGTCACCAAACGACCAGAGGAGAGATAGTATGTTGAGTATGATAGTTTACTTTGTTTATAGACTAATCTAGTCCATGACTTCATACAGATTTTACATTAAGTAACTTGGATTTAAAAACTAAGTAAAGAAATAGGTGAGAGAGAACAGACATTTCCAAAGTAGAATTTTGGAAGAATTTTAAATGGTACCCTGCGTAAAACCATTTGTTTGTGGCATTAAAATTTCAAGAATGTTGTTACCATTGGAAACTAGCAGGCCCCTACTTTATGTATATTTCTGTGCCAAAGCCAAAAATTCCGTCCTGAATAGCAATAGTTAAAGCAGCACCTTATGATGCTAAGAGTTGAACTAACTCAGGGAATACTGTTACAAGTGCTAACAAAAGAACTTCTCAATTCAACTCAAGGAAGCCTCATCCCAACCTTAGTTGCAGGATTCTTCGGTTTTAGTTATTCACCAGCCCCTGAATCACGCTCCCGTATCCCGCACCCACTCCCACCCATAACGACTATACCAGTGACGATCCTGCTCCGGAACCTCGCGAGTCGTGCCCACCCCCGCTTCCAACACTCTCCCTGCAACTAAGAACCCAACTATTTGGCATTTAGTTGCATACTGACTTTCCCTATTACACTCTATCTTAAATCATGGCATACATGTTGACTCCTTTCTGTAGTAGCTAAAGCATTTCGAGAGACGGTAACTTAAAATGGTGTCAGTGGCACAGCTTGGCAGCATGGCATCGAGTCTCCATGCTTGCAATATGTTACCCCTTTACATTCTGCGGCGAACACTTACTTTTCACCCCTTTAACTTCGTGGGCACCTTTGGCTTGACTCTCAACATGCAATAAGGGTCTTGCACGCTAAGGGGAGTGCTAAAGCATGATATACTCTGCTGGTTTAATTTTTCTAACAGCTTAGCTCCTAGAGCAGATATTTGTTGGTTCTTAATTGCAGGATTATTCGATTCCAGTGACGCTTGCGCCCCAAAAACGTGGCAACCACTTCGGCTCCCACACTACACTAGTTGCACTAGTGGCAACCACTTCGGCTCCCACTACACTAGTGGCGCTCCACGCTCCAAAACCTCACAACTACTCCCGCTCCCACCCCCGCGTTCAGAAATATAATTGGAAGGTAGCATAGCAGCGAATACATATGTACTTCATATGTACTCTTCAGATTTCCATAGGTTAAATCCTATTGTTATTTCGAGATAGCTATAGTGTCTTGAAATCAAGATCAAAGCAACCATGAAAATGAAGGGATTAAGAAATCCAATTAATCTCACAAACATGGGGGTGATTAAACAATGAACAAGACAATTATAAAAAGATAATTATACTTCTCTTTTGAAGGTTGAATGAAGTATATCGCATCCATCGAGGGTAAAGGCTGCCTTCGCCTGAAAAGGTCTTCCACCACTGCAGAAAAAGTGGAAATGCAGAAGATAAGATTTTCAAAATCAGGATGGCAAACTATTGTGCGGGATAAACTATCAAACGGGAAGGACCAATTACATAATTTCAATCTCGCAGAAAAGTGATATTGCATAGACATTGACTATGAATGTTCCCCAATGAATAAAGATGGTGGAAAAATCACAACTTTACAATGGAATGACAAAAAATTTGGCATCTTTCTTCTTCTAGCTGCAGCTTATAGTCTCCTCATTCCGTTCTCGTCATTCCTCCTTTCACTTGCCCAAGTTTATTTGGCAAAAGTAGATTCTAACAAGGTATCCCTGTTTATTCTTGTATCACTGGCTTGGGCATTCCTGTGGTTTATGAATGTCCTTTCTATGCAACCTCTTGGAAGGAGTCCATTGAATAGTTCTGCTTCAAAGTGGCCAAAAAGTATGTTCTTTCTTAATAATAATTTTATATGTCCTTATCCTTATCCGGTCATTGTAGGCCTAAGCTCGACCAAGTTTCTACAACTCTATCACTTAAGATGCTTGTTTCTTTCCTACTGTCAATCCTCCTCTGTTGAGAGGCTCATGTGGTAAACGGCTTTTGCTTCCTTCCGGGTTCTTACTAATAATGCTATTAGCATTTGTTCGTGACTCTATTGTTCCACTGGTTGCAGCAGAAGCTGTATGGCAAGGTTTAAAGTTATGCAAGTCATTAATTATGGCTGGCAGTTTTGTGCAAAGTGACTCGTAGGCTTTAATGGGCTCATATGTGACTAGTCAACGCACTATTCGCTAGTATAGTGCATTCTCTGTTGTCTTTTCCTTGTGATCATTTTCCTTTTGGTTGAGTTCTTTTCTAATGGTCGTAAGAGTGTTAAGATTTATCATTCAGACCCCCTCTCTCTGTAAATCAGCCTTGCAAGCTGATGCTTGTTATAGACCTTCTCAAGGTCCTCGCCATTTTCTCAGGGGTAAGGCCTTAATGTCCTCCCTTGTAACTCATCTCCTTCTATTAGTTCTGAAACTCAAAAAAGGGGGGGAAAAAAATTTGCAGCACAATTACGAATAAGGCCGCAACTACTAAGGCAAAGAGAACTTATAATTATGCCAGAGATAGATCTTAGCTACAAAAAGATATAAAAGAATGACACAGCAGTTTATTCAAATTAGAAGAGTGGGTTTAGAGGCTTACATGAAACTCCTTCGTCCGTGATATCTGCCATTTTGCATGAGTGAGACATTACTTTAACTGTGACTTTATCCATGATGAGTACCTAGAATGATTGACAAAAATAAAATTTACTAAAAGTGCAGCCTGTGTTTTCAAGAATGATCCAGAGGACGAGAAAAACAAAAAAAATAATAAAATAAAGTAACATAAAGTTTCACAAATCAGAGGCAATTACTGCACCTTATTTTTGTAATAAAATTATCAACTATTCTGACCATGTGGCCTCTAAGAGAACTGGCATAATGATTGTGTAGTAATTAACGCTATAGGGTCTTTTACAGGGACTTTGAATCCTACCAAAGACCTGTTGTAGAAAGAATGAGTTTAGGATGTTTCTTGGTTATATGATGACTGCTAGAGGACAGCACCGATGGCCTCCAAATCTGGAGCACTTGACCATCGGAAAAAAATTGTGACCCCTCTCCCCAGTTATCAAACCGTTTTCTTCCCACCTTCATGGCTATTATGCCCACCTATAGTGGATAGAATGAGTTAAGGATGTTTCTTGAATATATCAAGGCTTTTAGAGTAAGGCATCACTAATGCAGAATGAATTCACCCTCTCCCCAGGTGTCAACCTGTTTTCTTCCCACTTTCATGAGTATTCTACCTTCTTGGCTATCTATTTCTTGTAGTCTTTGGATAATCTCCTCACTTTGGGAACTCTTCTCGACAAAACTTCTTCCTTCTCTCTGTAATATTCATATGCTCTTACTACCCTAACTCTAGGACTCTGTTCTCTTACTCTTTGCCTTTCTCCTCATGTCTCTCTTAATTTAATTTTCACTCATATCTAATCCTTTACATCGAGAGACATGAAAATATTCAGAAATAATTACAGGGAAAAGGAAGGCATTATTTGCTTTCATAGCAATGTCCATGAGCCTGACTTACATGTGTAAAGATAGTGTCGGCAGTCAACATATGTTAAAAGCCTCATCAGACCAGGCTGCATCGCAAAAGTTACCAAAAATATGAGCCATGGAAGGAACTACAGTCGATGTGCAACATGTATTGGAATCTTAGTTGCAGGATTGTTCTAGTCTAAAGATGGCCTCCCACTTGAATTTTCACTCTGAAGCTAGAACCAGCTCCCTGTTCCCAACCCAAGATCTTTTATACTGGCGATGCACCTGCCTTGAAGCACTCACCCGCTCCCATTTCTGCCCATGCTGCATGTAGCTAAGACTGGAATTCCTTAGAGACTCTGAACTAACCGAAAGAACAAAAGCATGACCACTCAAGTAGCATATGGAGCATGACTATAACTAACAGTAATAAGACTTCGCTTAAACTGTTAAATAGAGAACCCAAGTGATGTTATGTATGAACCAAAATACATTTCCCATTCTAACTCGTTATCCAGAGACAAGAAGGTCAAAATAGGTAGATTGCTAACGTAGTTCATGCCTTAACCATTTAGAAATCATGCATGACCACATTGTCATCATAAGAGGGCATAAATAGATCTGCACTTATCAGATCCAGCATGCTACTTTCCAGAATTACAAATTCTTCCTTCCCTTTGGTGTAGAAGAAGCTTCAGAAAATAAAAATTGAAGACTACTTCCTCAATAACAAAAGTTAATTACAGAGAGCTAGACTAAAGCCGTTAAAGAAAGGTGAAGCGAGTAATCGAAGTGTGTGCCTATAGACATGTATGCCTAGATATGACATATGCATTCACACAACATACGTCCCTAAAAATATTGCCTAGAGGGATAACAAACACTCCCTGATCTTCACCCACTTTTTATTTATTATTTTGTTTTTTGAAGTACAAGCATAGCCTTATAGCTAGTTATTTGTCTTCTCTTTTGACCATTCTCGTAAGCTCTCCACAAAAGTGAACGTAAGCTTGTTTAAACGGTTCCTCCCCAGACCCAACAACAGAAGAAGCCTCGTGCATTGGGACGCCCTTTAAACCATGAGGTAGTTATTTCTTCTTAGTTATTCTTTAACCTCGAAGATCGCATAATAGACAAACAATGTAATATTACACCAATCTTTTTGAGTTGGCTTGGTTGAGTATTTTTGACAGACATATGTAAGCATGTGCAATGAACTTCCTTGCTATGTTTGTATCACCATCAGGTACAGACAAGGTACCATTACTTACTTATAACCTAATGGTACAAACCTAATGGTACAGACAATGTACCATTAGGATTTCCATTTGTTTCTATGGGAACAGACAAGCTATTCTTTTTGCCGATATTCCACACTAAGGGGGGGGGGGGGGAATTCTGTATTCCATCAAAAAATTTCTGACAAAAACTTCCTCTTGTTTCCATCAGAAATACAATTTTTTAATTTCCTGATAGACAACATACAGCAAGCAAGCATGGGTCTAAAAATTTCAAAAGTACATTATGCAAACTGTATATTTCTTCTTGTAAATTATGGTTACTGATACTCCATCCACCAAAGAAAATAGCAAAAAGATCTCAATCGCCAGCAACGAACAGCATCATGATTGATAGATATGCATCTAGGTATAGGCATATAACAAATGCCTTGCCTAGTGCAAGAAGAAATACTTTGTAAAAGTAACTTGACAATAATTAAGTTCAAGCAATACAAACTAGAAACTCCTAAAAATTGTATATTGGATAGTAAGGAAACAAACCTTCCAAGTTGATCTTGAATCCCCTGTTTTGGATGATCTGAGCATTTCATGCAATAACCCTGGAAATATGAACCAGCAAGCATGTGGTAAGAGAGAGTTAAAATAGGCCGAGATACTTCCAAGTACTTGGTCATACTTCATGTGTCAGCATAATATTACATATTGACCTGCCTTCCCCCGAGCCCCAACCACTAAACAACAAACAAGAAAAGAAAACTTAAGTGCCTATGGAGTTAGGGTGGATTATCAGATTAAAAAATATTATGCATTTCTCCCTTTAGAAAGAGCTAGCCGCGACAGTGTGGATTGGTAAACTTTGATATTCCTTCACTAGTGAATCCATGGTGGCAACGAGCAAAATCTTAACCCCGAATTCGCATCATTTAGGTCTCCGGGCATTTTATTGGCAAAGAACGCAACAAGGCTCGAAAATGTCCCATTCAATTGAGAGAGAGTCATTTATAAGATCATTGACTGGGTTTGCGATTTTGTTGTTTCATTTAAACCTGCCAAATAGTATAAATTTCCAGGATTTGATCTGCCTTAATGCTCTTAGTATTCCAATCATTCTGGCTTTCTCAAAAAGATTATTTACCCCCAATTTGCATGGTATAAGACTTTATACAGATGTCTGGAGGTGGCATTACTCCAAATGGGAAATGTTCTGTTCTTTTGACTTATTCTCTCTTTAGGACAGAGATGGTACTGGTGATTTGGATGAGGCTATGGCAGTTTTTGAAGGTTTCAAACTTTCTGCTTGAAAGAACACCTATTCCACTATAAAGACTTCTTATAAGGTCTTGGCTAGTTGCCTTTTGTAGGTTTATTCAATACATTGGTTTTCAAGCTACTTGGTAAACAAGTGCAAGAATGTTAAGGCACTAGAAACTTTAGGTGTTGCACAACTATCTGAAAAGTAATCAGCCAAGAGATGATCTACCTCTTATGCATATAAGCATGCTTCATTCAAAGCTACTCTTTGGGTTTTCTACCTTTATGCTTAGAAGATGAAAAAACCGGTATCTTGGGGTCCCCTTCTTCAATCCCCCCCTTCCCCCTCTCCTGCTGTACAGGGTAAGGTTGATTTCCCCATCTAACCCTGATTTGTTAATTTGGGGCTAGTGAAACAATCCAGGTGGTCTCCTTTGATAAAACCAAAAAAATGAAGCAACAACGTATGTAAACCACATCCTCTCAACCCTTCTTGAAATCTGCTTTATTATGTCTATTCCTAGACATTTGTCCTAAATATGTTCAAGCTTTTCCCCACTAGAGTAGCGGTTCTCATTTATCAGTGTACGATGCCACTCGCAAAGTCTCAAGCTTCTTTCTGTTTGCCAAAAGGGTGAAGCTACTACGGCTCTCGAGCCTCTCTACGAGCATGATTTATACGATTGGCAGATGGAATTCCAGACAAATGTAACAACAACAACGCATTCCAAAAGCTGGAATGTCACAATGTGCTTACCAACCTTTTTGCAAATTTCAATCCAGCTATAATTGGGGTTTCAACTCCTCAAATGTTTCGAAAATCAACAAGTTTGATCGACTCTTCCACTTTGGTTTTTTTCTGTTCCATTCGTAACATCTATTTGTCGCCTTTTATGCTAATACCATAGTGGCAGCTGTTCCTAGAATTAGTTTAAGACCTCTATCTTCAAAATTCGCTTACAGTCTTGTGATGCAATCAAATTCAAGAAAAGAAACACCACCGAAACACAAAATTTGGAAAAGGATGCTGCATTTCAGTCAGGACTCGGGAGGTGAAGCTATTTACACTATTTTTGCCGTTCACACGCCCATGCGACAAAAAATTTGTTGCTAAAGCTCAAAATCTAAATCGCTACGAAAGAAGAAGGGGAGTGTAAATAGCCTCGTCACGTTACACTAACATGATCAAATCAAAATCCACATATTTATGGTTTTACTTGCTATGAACTGCTTCAGATGAAACGAGGCCATTTGTTCATATACGACGCGTAACTAGTAATTAGACAATGATTTGACATACGCAGCAGATGAATATGTCCACAAACAATGTCACGTAATCACATCTTTCCCGTCAACCAATCGCAACCCCCGAAACGTACAAAAGATAAACAGAACACGTGAAACAGTAAGAAAGACATACTTTCACGGCTGACTTGCCGGAAGTTCTTGTACTCGCCGCCATGGGAGGACGACGCCGTCTCGGAGTCGGAAAAAGACATGCAAATGTGACTGACTTTCAGGAAGCTGATAGGGAGTCGTTCTCTTGAGAATTTGAAACAGAGAGATCAAGCTCTAGAGAGAGAGAGAGAGGGGATGCTGATACGGGAGTTGTTTACGAGAAAGAGGCGATCAGAAGAGTACGAGGAGTTCGTTATTTTTGTGGGGACGCTATTTTATTTGAGCGCTTTAATTCTTCGCAAATTTCGGTTTGTCCCTTGCTGCTTTTTTCATTTCTCCTTTTTAATCAGGAGAATATTATTATTTATAAATCTATATATCTATCTAAGGATAGATGGCAAATAATCCTCTGAGACTTGCATCTTTTTTCACTTAAAAGCTTACGACTTCAATTTATTTATCAAATAACACCCCGACACTTTATGTTCGTGACACGCAAAATTATTTTTTTCATTTTAATAAAAGTTGGGATCGGAGGCCGTCCACATGAAAGACACGCATACGAAATGGCAAATGGAATGAAACCAATCTTCGGCTATTTGAAATGAAGCGAAATTTGCATGCAGTGCAAGGACTCACGTCTCCATAGATTGGTTCCGATCAACTGGCAAATGGATCTCGGGAAGGCGAAGATGGTTTAAGTATGGCTATGGAGGGTGAACCATGAAGCAATAGTATATGGATGTGTGTTTAAAACTATTGTGATGTAAAAGTAGGAATGTAAAAATATTTCTATCATTAAAGGTCCAATTGGAGAAAAGAAAGTATGAGTTGCATATCTGCTTTAAAGCTTAAAGGTCCCCAAAAAACACAAAAAAGCCAAAACTCCAATTGGGAGTTTACAGAAACAGACTCGCTGAAATTGACAATAGTTTAAAAAATAAATGAAAAATTAAATTAAAACCGTCTACAAAACATCCAATTTTTCTTCAATTTTCAAAGCACAATAAAAGGTGAAAATGAAAATCATGTCAAATGCCATCATAGTTTTGCTCAAAAGCATAGAAAAGTTGTTTATAGCATCACTTCAAGTTGACGTGGTTTGAATTACTTTTTTTTAGTGTAAATTGTTAAGAGTATACCATTAATAATTTAGTAAAATATCAAAAAATAACGATTTCAGCCGAGCTTCGCCGCGCTTAGCATCACGTCATAAGAAACTTTTAATTTTATGCCAAAACAATACCTAAATACTATTCTTAAAAGCAATTGTTATATGGTCCGTGGGAACAGTAATAAAATGAGTAAAAGTCTACACCAAAGCCAGCCAAATTGGAAAGTTGTGGCTACACTTGTAGATTGGAGAAAGCAATAATTCGAAGTATTTAAATCAATCAATTTCTTCAACTACAAACAAAGAGTAGCAGTTATCCACTACAAACAATTTTCAAAAAATCTCTGGCCTGCAAGATAGAGTTGAAAATTAATTTAAGAAAAAAAAAACAAGTAGGGGAAGCAGCCTAGTGCAATTAATTTTTTTTTTTTTTTTTAGGCTAAAGTGCGTCCAAGTTTGTGTTTAATCACTAGATGTGCATTTGACTTCATTGGCTAAAAGCACTTTGCTCCCATCTACTTAAGGCTTATTGCATTTACCCTCCCTGTAGTTTCAAATTTTGCACTGTTCCTCCTCCTACTTCAGAAATTGTAAAACCAAACTTTTCTTACATTTGGTTTAAAAATGCTAACAAATAACTTTTTCTTTTATTTTTACCAACGAGTTCTGCTTCTTTACCTTGTTTTAGAAGTGAAAGAAGCAACCTTGTCCCATGATACTCTAGGTGCAAGAGCTGAACTCAATATTTAGCTTGTTCAAGCTATTTTAAATTTCTCCTTTTCCTTTTTCCCCGCAAGGAGTAAGGTTTATGTCTCTCTCGACATGCAGTTCTCGGGGTAAGGTTTTCGTCCCCGCTTAAATTGAGTTGTTTTGCGATTAATAAAGTAGCAGGGGTTCATGTCAAACCCCCAACCCTTGAATATATCCACGTGTGTAAAAAGAACGATATCTAGAGAGGTACCTAAGCTAAAAGTCACCTATGCTTTGGGATGTGAACCTCAAAGTATGTGGCTGGAAGAAACTCAAATTTATCTATATATAAAATATATAATAAGCGAAGCGAGAGTTTTTTTCCGTTACACATCATCGCAGAGATAGTTTCTTTGCTTAACAAATCATCACATTATATTTGTAATGTGAAATAAAACTATAACCATTATAAGTGACACTAAAGGTATGAAATATTATGTTTGATGGGATTCTTATTTCTTGATAAGTTAATTTATATGATAGTAAGCCTTATATAATTAGAAAAACAATTCTAAATGTTCTGAAACACTAACTAATTAATGGATTAACTTATTAGGACTTAATTTTGAGTATTGTTTCCTCAAAACCACTCTTCAATATGAATACAAAAATTCATATATCTAAAAAACGAAAATAATATTATCTTGAATGAGGTCCTTATTTATTGATAAGTTAATTTTTATAGTAGTAAGCATTATATAATTGAGAAACTAACTAATTTTATAAGTGTCACTAAAGGTGTGAAATACTATCTTGGATGGGGTCTTTATTTCTTCATAAGTTATTTTTTATATTATTAAGCCTTATATGATTAAAAAAATAAGTCTAAGGCCTGACTGTTTGATAAAACTGAAATTTAAGTGTTGAAAAAGTTCAGCGCTGAATTCGTAAAATTGAAAACCTTAAGAGACTGAATTTTTACTGAAAAATAAGTTAACTAGTTTAGTAAACCAAAAGCAGATGTCTGAAAAAAATTATTTAAAAATTTATCTATTTTACCAAAATTATGCATTTGTTTATACACTTTATAACTTTTTAGGGGGTTAAAATCATGTTGGTGGTGTGGCAGTGACGATGGAGTAATGGTGGTGGTGGCGGCGGCGGCGGGGAAAAAGTGTCAATATTGGCGGTAATGGTGCGTGAAGATGTGATGTTGGTAATTGTGATGATAGCGATACGCGGCGACATGGCGATCATGGCAGTGATTGTAGTGTGGTGGATATTTATATGATTTTGACGGAAATGAACGCGGTGACGACAACGACGGTATGGTGGAGGTGGTGGTGGCGGTGGTGGTGGTGGTAGTGGCTAGGTCATGATAATTGTGGTGGTAGTAGCAAAAGGAAATAATGGTTGTGGTGGTGATTGTAGTGTGGTAGAGGCAGCGTTACCAGCAAATTAATTGAGGTGGCATCATGGTGATAATTATTTTTTTATGTAAAAATATGTCAGATAACTTTTAACCATCTCACTTAGAATTAAGTGATCAACATTAAGGGTGTGTTTGATAACGCAATTAAGCACTTAAAACTTAAAGTTTTCAATGATTTTCAATTAAGTGCGTTTGATAACGTTAAACCTTGTATCACTTAAAAAATTATTTCCTACCAAAAATAGATTAAAAATTTAAGTCATGGTGGACTTACTTAATGCTGATCACTTAATTCTAAGTGAGATGGTTAAAAGTTATTTAACATATTTTTATATAACAATAATAATTACCACCACAATGTCGCCTCAATTAATTTGCTTGTAACACCGCCTCCACCACAATACAACCACCACCACAACCATTATTTCCTTTGCAATTATCATGACCTAGCCACTATCACCACCACCACAAGGACATCGTCACGTCCACCTCCACCATACCATCGTCGTTGTCACTACATCAATTTTCGCCAAAATCATCTAAAGATCCACCACACTACAACCACTATCATGATCGTCATGTCGTCGCCTATCGCTATCATAACAATTACCAACATTACGTCTTCACGCACATTACCGCCACCATGGACACCTTTTTGCCGCCGTCGCCGCCGACACCACCACTACTACTCCTCCATCGTCACTGCCACTACCACCACCAACACAATTTTAGCCCCCCAACAAAAGTTATAAAGTACATAAACAAATGCATAATTTTGGTAAAATAGATAAATTTTAGACATCTGCTTTTGGTTTATCAAACAGATTAACTTATTTTTCAGTAAAAATTCAGTCGCTTAAAGTTTTCAGTTTTACGAATTCAGTACTTAACTTTTTCAGCACTTAAATTTCAGTTTTATCAAATTTTGGTCTATTTTTTGTAGGAATTAACTTTTTAAGTGATACAAGATTTAGCATTATCAAACGCACTTAATTGAAAATTACTGAAAACTTTAAATTTTAAGTACATAATTGCGTTATTAAACACACCCTAAATGTTCTAAAACTCTAACTAATTAATGGATTAACTTATTAGGACTTAATTTTGAGTATTGTATCCTCAAATCCACTATCCAATATGAATATGAAAATTAATATATTCAAAAAATGAAAATAATATTATCATGAATAGGGTCCTTATTTATTTTTCTATTAATAGGCCTTATATAGTTGAAAAACTAATTCTAAACATTCTGAAACTCTAATTAATTTATGAACTAACTTATTATGACTTAATTTTAACTATTATATCCTTAAAACCAATTTCTTATATGAATATACAATTTTATAAATCTAAAAAACGAAAATAAAATATTAGATCTAGAAAAGAAAAGAAATGATGCTACAATTGAGATTGAAACAATAAAAATGATGTAACAATTGATTCATCTTTAGTTTATCTTTTAGATATATAAATTTGTATATTCATATCAGAAATTGGTTTAGTTTATCTTATTTAGTGATGTAACAATTGATTCATCTTTAGAATCCTTTTGGTACAATAAAAATTTTGACCTTTTTTCTGGTTGAGACTATACGACCAACAAATGACTATATAATTGTTATTAAGTAAAATTACAATAATGGTAAAGCTTATTCGTAATGTGATAGTTGAAAATGATTTAAACTATATAATAAACATGTTAGTGTATATAAAGGTATGCAAATATTAGTTAAAATGTGATCCATGTGACCATGTCTTTTAAGTTTATTTAATTTTGCTTTTAAAACTCTAAATTTACTAATTTTTAGGAGTTAAATTTAGCTATCATGTTCATAAAACTAACTCTCTAATATGAAGATAAACAATTATATATCTAGAAAATAAAAACAACATATGATATTTAAAATAAAATTTATGTCACAGTTAATTTAAGTTTATTATGATTGATTAAATGTATATATATTTACACATAACATAATTATTGAAAAACGTTATCTATATAACATATAAAATCAATGAAAGAAATTATAGGATATTTTTTTGCTTTGATAAGACAACACAATAAAAAAAAGTGGCTATATAAGCATAAATAAAATTTTGAAAAGAAATCACATACGTGCTAGAAAAAAAACGAGTGCAATTAATCAAATTATTCTTAATTACTATAATTTCAGAACATTTCAAACCTTTAAGATGCAAAAATATGAAATGTCATCAGCTAATATTTTAAACGTGAAATAAAATTATAAAAACTATATATAAGTGTTTCTAAAAGTCTCAAATATTATTTTGAATAGGGTCCTTATTTCTTAATAAGTTAATTTCCGTATCACTAAGTTTATAAATTTGAAAAACTAATTCTAAGCATTCTGAAACTTTAACTAATTATTGAACTAACTTATTATGACTTAATTTTAACTATTATACCCTTAAACTACCCTCTAATATGAACATAAAAATTCATATATTTACAAAATAAAAAATAACATATTAGAGTTAGAAGAAAGAGAAGAAAATGATGTTACAGTTGAGATTGAAACAATAAAAGTAATGTAACAATTGATTCATTCTTATTGTATTTTAATATATGATAACCGTAGAATATGCTTACCGTGATTGATGTAAAAATTTATCAATATAATATATAGCTTTTAGAATCCTTTTGGTACAGTAAAAAATTTGACGTAACTTTTTTTAGGTGAGACCACACAACCATCAATGATCATATAATTATTATTAACTAAAATTATAATTATGGCAAAGCTTATTCATACATCTGATAGTTGAAAAGGATATAAAGTTATATACTAAACTTGTCAGTGTATCTAAAAAGCTATGAAAATATTATTTTGGATGTGATCTTTATTTTTAAATTTATTTAATTTTGCTTCCAAAACTCTAAATATGCTAATTTTTAAGGATTTGATTTTGACTATCATGTTCCTAAAACTAACTCTTTTATATGAAGATAAGAAATCATGTATCTAGAAAATAAAAATAGCATATGATATTTAGAACAAAAGTTTTGTGTTACAGTTAATTTAAATTTACTATATTTAATTAAATCTATATGTATTCACACATAACATAATCATTGCAGAAAATTGCCTATGTAATCAAATTAATCAAATTATAGGACAATTTTTTGGGGTTGATAAGACCGCACGATCAACACAGTAGTTGTATAAGCATAAATCAGTTTTTGAAAAGAAATAACATATCTATTAGAAGAAAAAAGGTGCAATTAGATCAAATTATTCTTAAATACTATATTTGAGAACACTTAAAACCTTTAAAATGCAAAAATATGAAATGCATCAGATTATTTTCAATGTGAAATAAAATGATAAAAATAATAAGTGTCTCTAAAGGTCTCAAATATTTTCTTGAATGGGGTCTTTATTTCCTGATAAGTTAATTTACATATCAATAAGCTTTATATAATTGAAAAATGAATTCTAAGAATTCTGAAACTCTAATATATTATGACTTAAATTTAACTACTGTATTCTTAAAACCATCCTCTAATATGAATATAAAAATTTATATATTTAAAAAAATCAAAATAACATTAAGAGAGAAAAAAATGATGTTATAATTGAGATTGAAACAATAAGAATAATGTAACACTTGATTCATATTTATTTTATATTAGTATATGCTTACCATAATGGATCTAAAGGTTTACCAATATAATATATTTCTTTTCTGAATCTTTTGATAAAATAAAAAAATTGACTGTATTTTTTGGGCGGGACCACACGACCAACAAATGAATGTACAATTATTGTTAATTGAAATTGCAGTAAGGATAAAACTTATCCGTAAATCTGATAGTTAAAAAGGATTTAAAGCTATATACTAAATATATTAGTATCTCTAAAGGTATGCAAATATTATTGTCTTTAAGTTTCTTTAATTTTGCAAAAACTATATAAGAACTACATTAGGAAGCCTTATATAATGTGTAAATTAATTCTAAAGCTCTAAATGTACTAATTTATTAGGATTTAATTTTGACAGTCCTGTCCTTAAAACTAATTGTCTCATGCGAAAATAAAAATCATGTATCTAGAAAACAAAAAAATGACATATGAAATTTAAAGGAAAAAAAACTATGTTACAGTTAATTTAAGTTTATTATATATATACACACACACACACACACACACACACAAAACATACTCACTGCAAAAATTATCTACATAATTTAAAAGATCAATAATCAATTTACAGTATAATTTTTGGCTTTGTTATGATCGCACGATCAACAAGTGGTTGTATCGCATGTATGAGATTTTTTAAAACAAATCACATATGCAAAAAAATAAAATAAAATAAAATAATGAGGTACAATTAAATCAAATAATTTTTAATTACTATACTTTCAAAACATTTAAAGCCTTTAAGATGCAAAAATATATCCCTCTAACTCTACAAAACTAATGATTTACCAATTTGTTTTTATATAGGGCTCTTATGATCAATAAAAAGAGTTTTTCAGTTATACTTAATTAAATTTTCATGAAAAATAAGACTAAATGGTAAATTTTAGACAAGTTATAAGCATTAAAACTTAATTCTGATTATATTAGAATTGATTACAACTATGAGTGGTGACTATTGTGCAAGTTCAATGGCAAATGGTTGATTAATCCTCGCTTTATAATATTAGCCTAATATAATGATATTTGTTATCCTTTGCAAGCTCATTATAGTTAAAAGTATAACCTGACATCTTTTATTACATAAATTTTATATTATGTTGTGATAAAACAAATGTAGTTTATGATAAAATATCATTGAATGCATTTAGTAGATATATAAACTATATTGGGACAAGCTGACACCTCTACAATCAAGCTGATTAAACAAGCAATATGGAGGAATTTCAAGAGCTATCAGGTTTGTCTCCCAACTTGACCAAAAGCTCCATGTTTATAGCTGGGGTAAACACAACAATGATTGAGTATTTGGCTGGAATTATGGGTATCCAAGTTCGGAAATTTTCAGTGACCTACCTTGGTATGCCCCTCATTTCAACTAAACTATACTATAAGGATTGTGAAGTTCTTGTGGAGAAAATTACTAAGAAAATTGCAAGTTGGACAACAAAGGTCCTATCATATGCAGGTAGGCTACAATTAGCTCTATCAGTATTGTGCAGTATGCAAGTGTATTGGTGTTCCATTTTTATACTGCCTAAGAGGATTATCAGACAAATAGAGAAGAAAATCATAACCTTTATATGGCTAGGTCATGATGGGAAATGTATTGGAGCAAAGGTAGCTTGGAAAGATGTATGTTTGCCAAAAAATGAAGGTGGATTGGGAATTAAGAGAATGGAGGAATGGAACAAAGCTGCCATAGGTAGATATCTATGGGACTTGGCTCATAAAAAGGATTCACTTTGGGTTAAATGGTGCCATGTTTATATAATTAAAAAGCAACATATATATGTGGACCTTTAGACCCCCTATGGTGTTATCATGGACATGGTGTAAAATCTTGAAAATAGGAGATCAATTTTAATCAGTATATTCACTATAAGGTGGGAAATGGAAGACAGATTTGGCTTTGGCTTGACAGATGGCTGAATGGAGGAGCTATTGTGGATCAGTTTGGACCAAGAGCCATTTATGACTCAGGCTTGAGTTATAGTGCTAAGGTGAGTGATATTATTCATGATAATGGATGGACAATGCTGGCAAATAGATCAGTTGATCTAAGGGCTATTAATTCAAGGATCCAAGCAATGCCTCCACCCAATATTGAAGAACCTGATAGAGCTATATGGGACCTGCACCCCAGTGGTAATTACAGTGTAAAGAGTGCATGGGAATGTATAAGAACTAGAGCAAATGGTGATGCCATCTGGAAACTTATATGGTTCCAAGGGAACATTCTCAAATGCTCAATGATCATGTGGATATTGTGCAAAGGTGGTCTCAGAACTAGAGTAAAGCTCAAAGCTTGGAATGTAATACAAGAGGATAATTGCGTGCTATGCAATCTAGAGAAGGAAGATGAAAGTCATTTGTTTGCTCAATGTCTTTTTGCAAAAAAAAATCTGGCAAATTGCTTTGGACAGACTGAAGGTGACAGTTTTAATCAATTCATGGCCTCAAATGTGCTCTCAATTAGCAAGAACTCTCAAAGGCAAGAACTTCAAAGCTCAGCCAGGGAAATTAATTGCGTCAGCAGTGGTTTATGGCATATGGCAGGAAAGGAATACCAGGATTTTTTAGAGGAAGCAGACTACTACTCAGGGCTGCTTGTACATGGTTCAACAGTGGATAAGGTATAGAGTGTATAGCGGGAAGAAAATGGCTTACTTAGCCACTAATAAAGATCTTTGCCAAGCTTGGGGAATTGAAGAAGGGTTGCTGATGGACATGGATAATAGACATTGATGTATAGAATAGTATGTACATAGCTTGATAAGGCCTAAAAGGGGTCTGAAGTGTATGTAAAACTGTAGAGTGGTATATGTTTGCACTTTAATGAATAAAGAAAGACATTTCGACCAACCAAAAAAAAAAAAAGATATAGAAACTATAACTTGGCGACAAATAATAGTCATAAAAAATATGAAAAATAATTTCAACGCTCTAAAAAAAGTACACGTCATGTTCATCAATTGAATATTCTCATGAATAGCATCTTACAAGAATTAAAGAAAAACATATACATGAAAATATTGGATATTATTTGATCGTTCTATTAAATTTATTTTTGCAAAAAATAATAACTTATTTGAAAGTGATAAGGTGCATACATAATTCATGTTAAATTTGAAAAGCAACTTATTCGTTTTAAATTTCTACTTAATCATTATAATTACCTCTGGGACATATATATATATATATACACACCTTAAAGACTTTCTGAAGTTAAAGACTTAAATCCGTATGTAACATTTACAATTCAAAAGGGATACTAGATAGCGTCACCATATTTTAATTACAACTACAATCGTATTCGCTATTTAGCTTTATATGGCACCAGCGTGACTATTGTACTACTCTAAGTGCTAAGCCAATATTCATTTGAAATGCTATTTGACAACTTAAAATAAAAGCTTAAAAAAGACAAGTATCTAGCGGCTCTTGTGTGTCGATATCTATTTTTTGTCTTTTAACTTAAAATATAAAAAAATTACAGGTAAATATACATGTATATGCGCATATGTCATAATTATTGCATGCAATCTAATCAAAGAAACAATGCTATTTAATAATCAAAAATTAGGAGTAATGCAAGTGAATTCATCTTTCATAGTTTACTTAAGTTAGTCGTGATTAATTTAGGTACTAAAATTATTCTTTGTAGTCAAATAATTTTTTTATGCTGTTAATGTTTTTTTTTTTTTTTTTGTCTCATGATATGTGGTACACATTAATACTTTTTAAAACCCTATAATATATTGTAGTTTGTAAACCGACTCAAGCTTGACTCAAGTTACTAGGCTAGTATCTTACTAATGTAGCTTCCAGCTGCCGAACAAATGTACGTTGCATTTGCACAAAATAGGTTTTTGTGAGATGTCTGTAATGGTCCTGATCACATGTGCAAAACACTAAAGCATTTTAATGTGATAACATCTTATGCTATCAAAGAATGGCTTGAACCATGGCAGGGAAAAATGAAAAAGAATATTTCAGAGACTTCTTGATGGCCTCTAAAATGATATAGAGATATGAAAATGGCTTTTACACAAGTTGCTACTGTTATCCTATTAACTAGCAATGCGCATTCGTTGATCTTCACCATGCAAGGTCGCTTCATTGACTTCGCCCTACCTTCAATTAGCCAAATAGCACTTGTAAATTCTCATACAAATTGGCCACATGGATAGAAATCGAGCATGAATATCTAAGAATCATGATGACTACTTTCAGAGGATGATACACACTATTGACTCATTCTTAAGCAACTTCACTTCTTAAGAAGATGGTTACTTGGGATACCCTGTATGTAGATAACTACAAACGAAAGCATTTTAAACATTTTCATAACGATTTATTCATCTTTGCACATTGCAAACTCTTGATGATTATGTTGCCTTCTCTAGGATTCAAATTAACTTAAAAAAAAGGCTATTATCACTTGGGATGGATGATGCCTCGATAGTGGAGGGATGCTTTGGCTCAATGAATGCAAGTTTGGAAATGATCTTGGGTCCTTTTAGGTTAATTATCAGTAGTTCCCCTGGTCACTAATAATTGGCTTAAAGTTCATGGTAGCAGGGAGTTGGTAAGCATAACAACCACAAGCCTTGTTAGGAATACCCAATTTAGTATGATCTCGTTTATTTAGCATAATCTTTCGTATTCGAATTCCATTTATCAGTCATTCCAGAAATGCATCCCGTAGTGGATCTGGAGCTGACTTGACTAACTGTGAAGCTTAAATTTCTTGGTTGGACTTGTGTTGCTGAAGTCTTCTGCTTAATATAGGTATGATGTTGTCACAAATATATGCTTAAGATCAAGGGCTTCTTGAAAGTCTTCCGCTTAATATTGATACTCCACCAGATGGCTCATGGAATTCGAGACAACTTGGAACTTAGGAGGTATTGCAACATTCCTCTGGTGGACTGATCAGAACTCAACCGGTGTCACTTCAACTTTGACTGCAGATGTTCTAGGGTCCTTAAAACTCAAATCCTACTATCACCTACCAATCTCTCGTCGAGCGGAACGTCAAGACAACTCGATCACAATGGCAACATCAGAGATGCATCTGCACGACTCGTCAAAGGTTACAACTCCCTTGTAGACTTTTATAGCTTGGCCGTTTCTTGGTACCTGGGCATTTTATGACCCATGACATGTCTTGTCAGGCCCCCGCGCCATGAAGACTGATCGTGTGAATGCTTCTCTTCTCGCAATTAATGTGCTCATGGCACTACATGCTTCCATTGCACCCATGCAACGCGTCGTTCCTGCGCACCATGTCCCCATGCCACGGGGTGCTTCTTAGCAGTACTCATGACAAGTGGCGAAGGCAGGATAATTATTCAAGGTGGGCACAAAATGCACAAGAGAAAAATTATCACAAAAATTAATCGTACATTATACTTGAACCATGAAATTTTAGAATTGACCACGGCGAGGTCGTATCTTCTGAAAGCGATTAATAATTACATCATTTTGAATAACATCAAACAACTTTTTTTCGACATAAGTAATCATACAATCATTCATAAACTCATCTCCAATTGAATTGCGCAATCAAGTCTTCATAATGCCCATAGCGAAAAATGCCATTTCCACAGTTGCAGTAGCGACAAGCAAAATTAAGGCCAAAGTTATAAGCTTGTAAACTAATGGATACAAAATATTTTTCTTCTTTTCAACCATTTTCTCTGCAAGACCTGTGATACCTTTCACGCTTGAGAACTCGCTATTAGCACGTACATTTATGACGTAAGTATCAAGTTCATAGTTAAGTGTTAAGAGTTCCATACTTGCAAAATTTGGCCGGATAGAAGTTGGCGAGCCGAATCAACTTTTTCTTGTCAAAAGCCGAGAAGGAATCACTTGGATTAAGAGTTGCCATGCAAAGGAGTAATTCAGTGTTTACTTCATTGAAACGATTGTTCAGCTCTTGAAGTTGCATATTAATGACCGTGTAAAACAATTGCACTTGGTAATGGTGTTGGTTTGTAACTCCATGTGTGTACCGCTTGGATCGAAATATGGGTTCAAACTCTTCACTCATATTAGGAATGACAATCTTGTGCTTGTTACAAAATGAACAAGTTTCATCAAAGAGGTCATCCCACCCATCTTCTCTCATCATTTGAAGTTGTAACTTGGAGACTTTGACGAGATCTATGGCGTTCACTATATCTTGATCTTTACGTTGTAATGCTTGTGACAACGTATTGGTGATACCCAATATATTTTTCATCAAAAAGATAGATAATGCAAAATCAAAAGAGTGCATTGTCGCCAATAAAGTTCTTGCTTCATGCTTTTGTTCCTTGCTTCCATCCCATGATATATCATCAAGTACATCACAAGCAGCAGAAAAGACAACAATCAAATTCACCAAAACACCAAAATGTAAGCTCCAACGTGTATCACCCGCCCTTTTAAGCATAGTTTCTTGATTCAATCATCGCCCACTTTGAAGTTCACCGGTAAGAAGTGCGTTCAATACATAAGTAGCTTGCTTTTCTTTAAGCATAGCACAACGTTTACAAGAAGCATCAACCAAGTTTGCCACACTTGAAACCGTGAAGAAAAGAGTTTCAACCAAGTCATGATTTGTTGCAACACCAACTAGTGCAAGTTGAAGTTGAAGTTGATGTGCAAACAATGAACGTTAAAGGCCGCCACATTCTCCTTTAAGATAAATGCCTTTACGCAGTTCAACTCACCTCGCATGTTGCTTACTCTATCATAACCTTGCCCACGCAACCTTGCAATGCTTAGTTTGTGCTCATATAGCAAATCATCAATTTTCTTCTTTAGTGACATGGCTCTTGTATAAGTAACATGCACAAGACCAATGAATCGTTCAACAACTTGGCCCTTGTCATTCGCAAAGCAAAAAATAACAACCATTTGCTCCTTAATTGATATATCACGAGATTCATCAATTAAAATAGAGAACAAGGAACTACCAAGCTCTTGCATAATTACCAAGGTAGTTTCGGCGGCACAAGCCCTTACAATATTCTTTTGAATATCCGGCGAAGTTAGCTTGTCATTTCGGGGAGCATTTTTCAACACAAGGCTCTTGATAACATCATTCCTATTAGCAAGAGCCCTTAAGAGTTCAAGAAAGTTCCCTCGATCATTAGATTCTTCCGATTCATCATGACCTCGAAAAGCTAGTCCTTGTGATGCATGTAGTCGCACCCGATACTCACTTCGATTACGATCAGATTTCTTGTGAAGGAAAGTTCTAACATATTGATTTTCATTTAATAATGCTTCACACTTTCTCTGAGCTTGGTTATGAAAGCTAGAACATCCTCCGACATGAATTCCAAACTTATCGTTTATCTTCCAATTCTTGAATCCGTCGACAACAAATAAATAATAACTTTCTATTTCTTACTCTTTCTTTGGTTTAAAAAGATAGCAATAGAGCAAAAAACATGCATCTTTTGCAACATTATATTCCAACCAAGTTGAGTATTCTTTGAACCAAGCCTTATTGAAGCGCCGATTTTTCTTTTCGATCATTGTTTGTGGAAAGATGTGCTTACGAGGTTGACAAGGACCCGTTAGTAGATACTACATACGAGTGTGATCTTGGTCATTCGGGTGGTAATCACATATTTGAATCTACAACCCCGAATCCCGAATAATTTCATTTGTAGAGGAAAGAATAACCATTTTTGAGACACTAGGAGTAAAAGTAGGGACATCGCCATCGTTAACTTCCAAAGCATTTAACTCTGATCGTCTCGGAGAGACGCTTGAATTAACCTCTGGCGTATTTTCAATTGGGTTTACATTAGTTGGAATACCTCTCATTCTACAATTCTTCGAAGGAGATTGCCCATCAGCATTATCAACACTTTGATGATTAATAGATGATTGAATTTGACCCGAAACTACTTGAAAATATCTTTTCATGATTCAAAAACTTACAAGAAACCTATATCAATTTTAAAAAAAGATAGATAAGTGATGAATCAATATATACATCACAATGTAATACATAAGTAAGAATCAAATATAAAGTGTATATATTACACTGTAATATTGTAATATATATGCTATAAAAAAACTGAATAATGTGCAATAAGTACATTATAACATACACTACACACTGTCATATATATAGACATATATAGTGTAAACTGAATATTAGAGATACACTGCCACAATACACTGCCTAATTGCCATATACACAATGTCATATATACACTGCCATATATAATCAAGAATCAAATGCAAACTATAACATATACCCTACAAAAATTGGAGACACACTGCCATATACACACTACCAGATTATGATATATACACTACCATATATAATCAAGAATCAAATGTTGTAATATATATACACTGCAAAACTTGATATAAACTGAATATTGGAGTTAAACAAGAATGAAATGTACATTGTCATTGTCATATATACATTCAGAAATTACAAACCATGAACTTGTCAAGTGTTACACAAACAATACACTGGGATATAGAAATTGAAAAACATATATACACTAGAAATATTAAATCTAAGTACAATTTATATTGGATAAATCAAATTATATACACTCTATTGAGTTCGAATGGTCCAGGTTGAGAGTTCCAAATTTGCAATACTTCTCCGAGATCACATGTTGAGAGTTCCCAATTTGAGCAGTATATTCCAAGTTCAAACTTGTCTATTCGGCCATTCCCAATTCCTCCCAATCCTCAATTGTAATTACCAATTCTTAATTCTCTATTTCCACCACGAGCAGCACTTGCCACTTTATCAATCTGAAATTAAAAATCTCAAGTAAAAATCTCAATCTCAATCTCAATTCTCAAATATACAAATCCCACGATTACTGAGCAGACAGCAATATGGCCACCACGACTAGGCAACAATTGCCACAAATCCCAACTAGAAAACTGAAAACCCAATCTAATGATTCTAAACTATAAACTATTTGCCAAATTCCCAAATGTCAAATTCAAAATTGAAATAAAAGTCTAATCTAACTGAGAATTGAGAAAATGAAACTGTTCAATGAATTAAAAAAATACGCAATCAAAACTGAATAACCGAGGACCGATGTTACCTTTCTAATTTTGATGTCAAAATTGCCGCCGATTGGCGATTGTCGTTGTGCTGTGAGGCATGAGCGACTGACCGGAAAACTGGTTGAGCGTTGAGGCCATTGAGGCCGTGACGGCGTGCCAGCGTGCCGGCGTTAGGCATGGCCCGTGTAGCCGGTGAACTGGTGAAGGCACCGAGGCACCGTTCGTCGCCGATTGTTGATTTCCACCGATCGTTGCTTGAAAGATCTTAAGAGAGAGAGAGAGAGAGTGCTTATTTAGTCGGTAGACAGTAGTGGCCTTGGGACCGAGGCGTCATCCGTCGCCGATTGGTGATTTCCACCGATCGTTGCTTAGAATAAGAAAGTGTAAGAGAGAGAGAGCTTATTTAGTCGGTAGACAGACGACAGTAGTGGCCTTGGGAACGTGAGAGAAAGACTTTTTTATTTGTTAATGGCATGGAAAAATGAAAATATATTTTTCTATGGGTTCACTTTATTTATTTGGTTTTTACACAATTTGTGCGTAAATTTAGCATTTAAATTGACTAAAACGATAGTTTTTATACCATTTTTTGAAAAATTTAAATATTCTAGCACATTAAATGATTAACAAGACATCTCTTTAATTTTTTTAAAAAAAATTTAGGTGGGCACTTTTATTATTGGATGTCAAATACACTATATAATTTTTTTTTTCATGGAATGGCAGGTGGGCACCGGCCCACTGGTGCCCCCCATCAACTTCGCTACTGCCCATGACAAGCACAGAGACTACATCAAACGCCCATGCGCCAACAAGCACGACACTTCGATGTGCTCCAACCTCTTTGCCCGAGCACCTGATGCACGTCGTTACGCCAACCATGTAGATTTGAAGATCAACGCATGCATTTTTGTTGTTCTTGTCGTCTTTGTACATATTTATCCTTTCATGTAAAACTTCAAGCAATTTTGAGTTTTATTTTTAAAAAATATGAGGTATGATGATTCCTCGTCCCTACAAACGTCTACTACCTTCACGTCACTGAGGTCTCTCTTCTAATTGTATATGGGGGTCATGAAGCTTTATGCTAGATGCCCCCACATCCTAATACATTGCTTTGTCTAGAGAGAGAGACAATGTTGCTCTGATTTTTAACACATATTTATCCTTTCATGTGAAACTTCAAGCAATTTTTGAGTTTTATTTTTTGGAAAAGTCTATTATCTTCACTTAGATTTCTCCTCTAATGGTATATATGGGGGTCATGAAGCTTTGTGCCAAACGTCCCCATATCCTAATCCATTGCTTAGCCTACCTCTCCTGCCTACCTATGATGCGTGTTGTGGTTGTAAACAATGCATTTGTAGGTTTTCATATTGCCTTGAAGTAACGAAAATATTTTGGACAACTTTGCTCTCGTGTTGAAATTTACATTTTATGCACTATTGATGGTGAGTTTGATGCGCTTCTGCTTGTGAGTTGTGGAGATTAATTGGCAGACTCTTCTTGTAGATAGCAAGTAGAGTGTCATGCACGGTTTCCTCGGCACCAAATCCTACCATCGTACCCCTGACGTCAGATATCATCTTTAGTGCATCATACTTTATGGCTTTGGTCGTGAAACATGCTTTAACCAACTCCTAACTCTTCACAATAGGCAGCATCCTTGCATATAGTGCGCCCTCTCCGAGTGGTCACTGCCTGAGCGCGCCTTCGCCTTGATCTTGAAATCTCCCAACAACACTCAAAAAAGGAGTAAAGCAACTTATATATGTATAATCTCGTCTACCCTCCCACTTTTTACAAAGGAGTCGGTGCAGCATGAGGCATATATGAATTGAATAATTAATCTCCAATTGGTATAGTGCTGTCATAGCCAAAGAAGCTTTTGCAGTTTTCAAGTCAGTCCTAGAACTTCTACCCTGTATCAGAAACATAGCCTCCTCAATAAACTTTTAGAGCAGAACCTTGAGAAACATAATTTTCAGTCGAGTCCAAACAACATCACAGTAGGACTCGACATCTTCCAGTCCTTTCTACCTCAACGTAAAGTGCTGGGAAAATGACCAAAAAGAATAGGGACGCAGAAATTAAAAGCAAAGGGACAGTTGAGATTTGCTCCACTTCCCTCAAGATGATGTAGCGGAAGCAATCAGGATAGAAATTTTCTATCGATCGGGTGTATATACCAACGCACACAGTGATGGTTGCACTAAACACACAGTTTAATGGCTTTAAAAGAAGAGCACACAGCTCTTTGAGAAAATAAACTCCAATATATTAATAGAAATCAGAAGTTGGATGCCAATTACATTCGCAAGGCTCTATTTATAGAGCAAAGTAAAAGAACATGAGGTTCCTCTAATCAATGGCCCTGATTGTCTCCTACTATTATACATGTGAAAACATGTGTGGCTATTTCAAAGGACCTTAATTACCTCTTAAACATGTGAAAAACATGTTAGAGGATCAACTGGATTGCACTGCATCATTCCCTCCCTCTTGGGAAAAACTCGATCTCAAGTTTTCGCTTGGATATGAAGGATCATCTGGATGAAAAGGGTAGAGATCGGCGAAATTGAAAGTTGGAGAAATTTCCAAATAGTCAGGTAGCGCGACCACATAGGCGTTATCATTGACCCTCCTTAGAATTCTTAGAATTCTGCATGGTCCCACTTTCTTCTTGCTGAGTTTGTTATATGTGCCTACTGGAAATCTCTCCTTCCTGAGATGTACCATAACCAAGTCCCCCTCTGCGAATACTTTTTCTCGTCGATGCTTGTCCCTGTCAACCTTATACTTCGCATTAGATTCTTCGAGATTTTGTCGCACCTCTGCCTGTATAGTTTCGATGGTCTCCGCAAGACGTTATGCGGTATTACTATGCCCCGGAAGCTTAGGCACTTGGACCATATCGAGCACATGTCGGGGGGGTCGTTGATAGACAACCTGAAACGGCGACTTTCCCGTGGACCTATTTACCATATTGTTGTATGCAAACTCTGCCTGCGACAAAAACTGATCCCATTGTTTGGGCCGGTCTCCACACAAACACCTAATCATATTCCCCAAGGTTTTATTCACCACCTCGGTTTGTCCATCTGTTTGAGGGTGAAATGTCGTGCTGAAGTTCAAGGTAGTTTGGAACATCTTCCATAAAGTTCTCCAGAAATGACTAAGAAACTTCGTGTCGCGATTCGAAGTAATGCTTGCGGGGACTCCATGCAACCTCACCACGTTGCGAAAGAACATCATTGCAACTTGGGTCGCGTCGTTAGTCTTTTTACATGGGATAAAATGAGCCATCTTCAAAAATCTGTCCACAATCACAAAAACAGAATCATTTCCTCGTTGAGTATGCGGTAGTCCGAGGATAAAGTCCATGGTTAGATCTTCCCATGGTCCTGCGGGTACTGGTAGTGGCGTGTATAAACCTGTATTCTGAGATCGACCCTTTGATGTTTGGCAAACCATACACCGCTCAACTATTCTCGCGGTATCCCTTTTTAAACTTGGCCATAAATACCTCTCTTCCACCAAGGCAATAGTCTTGTCGCGTCCTAAATGTCCACCCAAGCCTCATCCATGCAACTCACGGGTTAGACGTTCTCGCAATGAAGTCTACGGAATGCATAACCTGTGATTATAAAATAGGTACCCGTCTTGGGTGACAAAAGGGGGCTTACATTGCTTCGCCACACATTCTGACCAAATAGATCGAAAATCTTCATCATCGGCATATAGCTCACGTAGGTGCTCAAATCCAATCTGTGTGCATAATTGTAAGTAAGTCCGCTCGTCGGCTAAATGCGTCGGCGACCTTATTCTCTTCACCTGCCTTGTGCCTTATGACAAAAGTGAACCTCTGTAGGTAAGCTGACCATCTCGCGTGCATGTGGCTAATCTTGCGCTGCGAATTGAAATACTTCAAGGCTTCATGATCGGTATACAATATAAATTCTCGCTGAAATAAATATTGTTCCCAATACGAACAGCACGAAATACGACATAGAACTCGAGCTCATAAGTTGACCATTTTCTTCTTGCATCGATTAGCTTTTCGCTGAAGAAGGCAACCGGCTTCTTATCTTGGGACAATACTGCTCCAATCCCTATCCCAGATGCATCACATTCAAGAGCAAAGACTCTGTCAAAGTTAGGCAAAACTAACAATGGTGCGTTAGTCAACCTCTCTTTGATGGTAGCAAAACTATTCTCGGCATCTTCTCCCCATAAGAACTTTCCTTTCTTCAAACATTCTGTGATTGGGGCCATGATAGTACTAAAATCACTGATAAACCTCCTGTAGAAAGTTGCAAGCCCGTGAAAATCCTCACTAACAGTTCTCGGTGTAGGCCATTATCGAATGGCTATAACCTTCCCTTCGTCGACTCGAATACCTTCTGCGGTTATAATAAACCCCAAAAACATCAACTTGTCTGCGAGAAACATGCACTTCTTCAAATGTATATACAATTTGTTCTCCGTTAATGCTGAGAATACTTCTCGCAGTTGTGCAACATGTTCCTCTTTATTTTTGCTGTAAATCAGGATATCGTCGAAGTAGACGACAACAAACTTCCTAATAAATGGCTTCAATACCTGATTCATCAGTCGCGAGAATGTGCTCGGCGCACTTGATAATCCAAACGGCATGACTAGCCATTCATACAGTCCGTCCTTAGTTTTGAATGTCGTCTTCCATTCGTCTCCAGCTCGGATTCGTATCTGGTGATAACCAGTCCTGCGATCAATTTTTTAAAATACCTTAGACCCTTCCAACGTATCCAGCATGTCGTCAAATCGTGGGATAGGAAACCTGTAGGCCACCGTGATCTTATTGATTGCTCGGCTATCAACGTACATTCGCCATGACCCGTCCTTCTTTGGTACTAATAGTGCAGGCACGACACAAGGACTGATGTTGTGGCGGATCAACCCCTTGCTCAAAAGATCCTTAATTTGCTCTTGTAATAATGCATTCTCCTTTGGACTCATTCTGTAATGAGGTAAGTTGGGCAACCTTGCTCCGGGTACCAAATCAATTTGATGTTGAATCTCTCTCATTGGTGGCAAGGTCACAGGCAATTCTTAGGGCATGATCTCGCGAAATTCTTCCAGTAATGGCTTTAGTTCTTCTGGGGTCGTCGTCATTGATTCCCTTTTGATTTCATCATTCACAACCACTGCGTAGACCACTGGTTCATGTCTCATCTCTTCTACATACTCCCTTTTCTCGAGCACTACTAGAGTATTACCCCTTGTGAGAGTGGACTGTGGTTTCTCCTCAGGCTTCAAAGGTGCCAACACAATTCTCATTCCATTTTTGCAAAAAGAATAAGTGTTTTCTCGCCCTTTATGGACTGCATCCATGTTGAACTGCCATGGTCTTCCTAGTAGAAGATGACAGGCGTCCATTTCTACCACGTCGCACAAAACTTCATCTTTGTATTTTCCAATAGTGAAAGATATACGACACCTCTTGGTTACTCGTATTTCTCCTGCAACTTGAATCCAACCAATTTTGTAAGGAGTTGGATGCTTCTCAGTAGGAAGCTTCAACCGTTCTATGACCTGCCGCGAGACAATGTTTTCACTGTTCCCACTGTCTATGATCACCTCAAAAAAAATTTGATGGGTGTAGCATCGTGTTCTAAACAGGTTATGTTTCTGTGGATCCTCTTCTATTTTAGGGGCTAACATTAGCCTCCTAACAACAAAGAGTGGTTCTATTTCTTCACTTTCCTCCCCATTACCTACTACATAACACACTTCATCACCCTCTTCATCTTCAATCATCTCTTCTGGCTCGACTTCTCGTGTCGCTAGATTGACCTTGCCCCCTATCCACTGCAGCTCGGCATAGATCAGATCGATGCCCCTACTCACCGTATTTGTAACATTTTCCAATGAAAGGCCTCGCGTATGGATTATTTCGGGTCGCGGTTGGGTTGGTTATGGGCTGATTTGTTTGAGGAAATCGTGTCGCGGGTTGGTTTCTGACCACTGGTTGGTTTTTGGTCACAGGTTGGTTGTTTGAGGAGGTTTCAGTAAAAGGCTTATTTCGAGGGCTTGTGGCAATAGAGTTGTTACCTCGCGAGTGGGCGGGTAATTTGGATAGTTGGTTCTCGGCTTTTATGGCAAGGTTGTAGGCTTCATCTACTGTGTATATGGGTAAAAGTGATAGCTTTTCTTGGATTGCATATCGCAATCCACTAACGTACCTCATGACCTGTTGCGGCTTGGTCTCGAAAAGATTGTTTCGCGAGGACAATCTGTGAAACTCCGTCGTGTACTCTTCTACCAACCTGAATCCTTGCTTGCAATTTTGGTACAAGCCAAATAAAATCTGCTCGTGGTTTGGCGGCAAGAATCTACTCCGCAGTTCTCGTTTCATCCGATTCCAATCTCGAATAGGCAATTTACCTTGCCTCTCGCGATTAATCTGTAGGTTTTTCCACCAGGCTTGTGCTCCTCCCTTGAGTTTGTATGCGACCAAAGTGATTCGTTTCTCCATAGGTATCTCATGGAATTCAAAGAAATTCTCGAGCTCGGCACTCCAATCTAAGAAGTCTTCCACATTCATAGAGCCATGGAAACTTGGCACATCCTTGGCTCGCTGTTTGTAATCATATTCTCCAGGGTCTCACCTCTGTTGTCGCAGAGGTCGCTCTTCTTCCCGTTCCACAGCAGAATCATCTCTCTCTAGACCATGCTGAACGGGAGATTGGCGGTGCTGGTTTCTTCTCGGCTGTTCGTCGTAATGAAGGCCACCGCGAGCATAAGCGCGAGGTGCTCCTTGGTTACGACGGGAGTTCCCATCTTGTCGGACGTTTATCGCAGCCACTTCCCTTCTCAGTTCTGCCAAAGTCTGTGAGACCTCGTGCACAGAACCTTCAAGAGTGTTTATTCGCTGGGTGAGCGCGACATGGGGATTGAGACTACTATATGTTCCATCTGAGGCCATCTCCACAGGATACACAATCCTCGCTCTGATGCCAACTGACGTAGCGGAAGCAATCAGGATATAAATTTTATATCGATCAGGTGTATATACCAACGCACACAGCGATGGTTGCACTAAACACACAGTTTAATGGCTTCAAAAGAAGAGCACACAGCTCTTTGAGAAAATAAACTCTCCAATGTATTAATAGAAATCAGAAGTTGGATGCCAATTACATTCGCAAGGCTCTATTTATAGAGCAAAGTAAAAGAACATGAGGTTCCTCTAATCAATGGCCTTGATTGTCTCCTACTATTATACATGTGAAAACATGTGTGGCTATTTCAAAGGACCTTAATTACCTCTTCTCATTCATGACCTCTTAAGCATGTGAAAACATGTGTGGCTATTTCAAAGGACCTTAATTACCTCTTAAACGTGTGAAAAACATGTTAGAGGATCAACTGGATTGCACTGCATCACAAGAGGAGCCAAATCTTTACTTCTTTATCCTCTGATACATGTTTTACCAGCTGGAGTTCGGGAGAATTGAAGTTGTTTGATCTCTCGACTATGATAAAATTTAGTAAGCAAACTGTTCAAACCACTACTACATGATTTTCGCAAGTGCTTATGCTTTATACAAAGTCAAAAGAAGAACATAACAAAGAGGAGTATAACACAAAAGGACTTAACAGAAACTTGCATATATGTATAAGCTTCTTTCACGTCTCTTGAACTAGAGAAAACCCTTTTCTTTGCAGCATTGAATTGCGCCATCGTACATTTCCTCAAGGCCGTACTTATATTCGAATCCAGTGTCCAACAGCTTCTTCGACGATAGGGTAGAATATTTCTGTGATTCAAACTCTTTGAGGGAGCTGCAGATTAAAATTGAATGCAGGTTTGGATTGCTTCCAAAGATGAATAAAGATAAAAAAAAAATCAAGTAAAAACTAGAACTCACTCAGCCGTTGGTATATGATATTCAGGGTATCTGGCTGAAAGAAATTCAGACATCTTATCGATGGTGATTCCCACTGCTGAACAGATGTACCTCCCTTTTGCATTAGGGAACTCGAGAAGAAAGATATGGGCACTTGCTACGTCGTCTACGTGCACCATATCAACTCGAAACAGATGTTTATACTGGTCCTGATCACCTGCACAGAACAAAAACATTATTAAGTAGACATTTTCAAGGTATGACTCTGAATGATTACCAAAATAAGACGTAATTTTGAAGGCATGTCTCAAGTAAAGCTGACGCAAATGATCACTTCCCAACTTGCTCCAGTTGAGGCTCTCCTAGAAATCATTCTTCGATCAATACAAAAGCCAGTAAAATGTACAATATATTTGTCGCTAACAAGTACGCGTAAAATCTTGGTACTATCAGCTTGTCCAAACATATGCATGTGCCTGCTACTAATGATTAGTGCAAGCTATAAAATTGGACCATACACAAACACAAATACCTGAATAGGTGTTATGCAGTATCCATGTCCACATAGTTTACGAACAAAATTGCCTTTGAGAAGATATATGACAGAACATTGTTACTTGACTTTCTAAATTTTAGCAAAATGTGTCATAATACAAGGTAGCATGAACATTGTCATGACATAACGTCTCGTACCAAAGATCATAGCCAATGAGGTGCGCACGGAGCCAGGTACACGAGGACAGATGAAGCGGCCATTGATAAAGGTAGGAATTACAGTCACAAGATCCAATCCATGTTTTTCAGCAAACTCTAGAGCTGCCTGTTCAGTTAACGTCTTTGAAATGATGTACGAAGCTGCAAAAGGCTTAAGTGATCTAACAAATTCAACATCAGTCCATGAGCTCTCATCCACATTATCCAAAACCCTCCCGTTGAACACAACAGTAGATGCACTTGAAGTGTAGACCACTCGTTTCACGGTCTTTGAATTGAGACATGCCCGTAAAATGCCTAAGGTCCCACTGATCGCTCGTTTGGTCTGTACTTCTTCGGATTCTTTATCCTCGAAATCAATGACACGAGCAACATGGAAAACTCCAGTGCATCCTTCAACAGCTGCGTCAAAACTGTCTGGTCTGTCGAGATCTGCGTTGAATATTTTGAGCCTTGCTGCTGCCCCTGGTTGGTTTGTGAGGAAGCTGATGTCTTTCCCTCGGTCTGGAAAAAACCATATTTCTTATTGAAAATATTAAGCTACTATCTGCTCTAACATTGTATAGCAGACGAATAAAAAAGGATTGATTTTAATTCTTGATAATCAATTTGTAAAGCTACCTGTGATTACATGTTACTGATTGATTTTCAAGTGCTAATTTTATGGTTGTAGATGGTTGCCAAAGAATATGTAGATGACTACATGCCCATGTGCTATATTATTGCATCTCAGTTGTGAGTAAAAGAATAAATTTCTGTCACTGAAGCCCCTCCAGAGCAAATGAGTTGCAAAAGGAGAGAATAAAAGAGTCACAAAATGCAAAGGGCTAGGCACTCTCCATTTGATCATTCCTCAAAGCATTTCGCCTTCATCTAGGGTGAAAATTGTTGCATATTACCACAAAAATCTTCAAAGAGTTTCTTCCAGGATTAGGCAAAACTTCAACAAATTTCACTAGCTCTGAAAGTAGGGAGACTCAACTGTGTGAAAGGCAGCTTTTGCTCAATTGTGAAAGTATGGAGAGCTCTAGAAGCAACTTTACTAATTGTCAGTTTAATTTCACTTTAGAGAACTAATAACTAAGTGATCAGGTATACGTTTTCTGATCATATAGTATGTCTCTTCAGAATCTTGCTTCACAATTTTTTATTATCCTAATAGACAGTTAGCCACATAGATGTATTCTAACTAGTATTTTATCCCTAATTAAACATGATCAATTCTTATATATTAGTACTCTAAAGAACTTAGAAATTTAACACATCTGGTCTTCCAAATACTCTGAGTCATTCAAGGATGATCCCTTACCTGGGTCGAACCTGATTGTAGTATGGACAGAATAGCCATGTTCAAGGAGCCTCATGATCAGCCATGATGCTACATACCCTGTTCCACCTGTTACACAAACTGTTCCTCTCTCTTTACCTTCCATCTCTCTCTCTCTCTCTCTCTCTCTCTCTGTTGACACCAAGATGATGCTGGACTCCACTTTATGCACAGGGTGCTGCCAGTGCTAAAAGCATATGGGGGTTTTTGCTAAAGCAACTGATCTAGGTGTAAAATAGTTGTACCAGAGGCTTCTGTGACTGCTCTTTTTGGACAAAGGCCTTGACAATTCTATGTTGGTATGTCATATGGCCTTTATCCCCTTAGCATTACCTTTTTTTGTACGGAAAGTGATTAGTATGTAAGACAGAAACTAGCGACCTTATTCTTGGTGCGTAGGTGGGGCTAATACCTTTCATACTGTCTGCACTAATTAACTTACCACCCAACTTAAGAACCTAGTCGGTAGGGAATCACCCGTTTAGCTAGGTGTGGTTCAGCTAATATACATTTTCCGATTTTCAGGTGTTCTGAAGGATAAATTTTGGCCACAACCGTGGTTGTAACCCCTCAAACAGGGTTTGGCATTCTGAGGAGAAACCTAACCACTTCATGAGTGAAAGCGATTTGAGAGCAAGAACAAGCATGGCATGCAGTAATTGGAACCTCTGCAAACTGATGTTTGAAACCCCCACACTAGGTTGGCGTATTAACACCTCGGAAAGTGTCCTTTTACCCATAGCACAAGTGTTCTTCACAATTGAGGTAAAGAGTAGAGGTCATACATATCATTTGGAAGTATGTCATTGCGAGGAAAGTATCATATGAACTTGCTTCAAAAAAATACGTGTAAATTTTGACCAGGCACCTTGTTTCGCCTTGTGGCTTCATTCAGGATAGTGATTTTTATGTTACATGTTATCTAAAAATTTGAGCCAATTCAAACTCGAGGAGACAACCAAATGTGATTCTAAAGCATCATCAATTAGAATATAAGAATAATTAGAACCAAAAAGTTGAGAAGCTTGCGCGTTTACTCAGTAAACAAGATGTCAAAAGCTAGACGCTTCTCGCTTACTGGGAGACAGGGACTGAATTTTGCAAAGAAGTTTACATGAGACTGTAGATTCAAACATCTTTGACGAGATGATACAATGGCTTATTCCTTCCATCTCCTAGTCGTCAGTACTAGCAAAGACTTGAGCTCATTCCTTGTAATCTAGAGCAAAATGTGAGGACGAGCGTAGAGCTTAGACTCACTTAAGGTAGCTGGCTGAAGGAATTAAGAGATCTTGTAGATCATTACTTCCGCAGCTTTGAACTGCTCCGTCGTACATTTCCTCAAGGTCGTACTTATATTTGAATCCAGTGTCTAAGAGCTTCTACGAGGAGAAGGTAGAATTGTTCCTACAGTCAAACTCCTTCATGGAACTGCATGAACAAATGGAACTTGTTTAAATATGTCTTAGACCTTGAGTCCTTAACTCCATTTTGAAGGAGCCGTCATGATCAGCCATGATGCAACATACCCTGTTCCACCAGTTACACGAACTGTTCCTTTCTCTTCCCCTTCCCTCTAATGTAACAAGAAGATGATGCTAGAACAAAAGAACGACAATCTGCGCAACACAGCTATCTTTGTATCGACCCACTGTAATACATATCAGCAGGATTTTAGTTTGGAAGGAGTCTCTTTATGTTACTCCGCAATAATCAGCTCATTACTCCACAAGTGCGTGATTCTCTGTTCTTGATTTCTAATAAGGATGACACTCCAGACATTCGCCAAGTAGTTGCACACAAAAAGGCAAATGGTCTGTGGTCTCCAAGCACTCCTATGTCACAAACCGCACCCCCCTACCCGGCCAGCAGTTCCTAGTCTTCAATCTCCTATTTCACACCAACCAACTAAAGAATAAACGGCATGCATATAGATGATCTGAGCGCCTAAGATATTACCAAGGAATAACAGTACCATGCAGTCGGATAACTCTCCCTGCTTAAGCTACATTATACTCCCCCGGGTTATTTAACATCCAAACAACCTGATTAGAGATATTTCCCGTCTTATTCGGTAATACAAAAGCCTTGGCAAGATCCCTGACATTCAAAATTTCCTCCAACCCCAAGATATGCCCAAAGGTACGGGATTTGCCTACAAGCTTCTGTCCGTGGCGTATTCTCGTGGATCTACAAAGCATCCTTTTCTCGTGAGATAGCACAATTCCCTTCATAATGGCAGCGCTGTTGCGTGAGACAAAGACACTTAACCCCAGACCTCCCTCCTCCTCTGTGAGGCAAATGTCACACCAGGCAACTTAATTTGGCATGAGAAGAGGGCATATTCTGGGAACTACGCCATTGCAAGGAAAGTATCAACTGAATTGGAATTGCAACGGTACAGTTCCCAAATTCAAATCCCATTCTGAGTACCATCCAAAAATCTTCCAATTCAGTAAGTCTGGCATTGGAGATTAGCAGACACAAAAATATTAAGTCAACAGCCAAGAGAATCATTGATATTGGAACCATTTCTATAACTTGCTTTGTCCAAGAGCTCATGCCCTATATAAACTGTTATTGTGCATGTTTCAAGAAAAAGTAAGCATAGGTATACAACATAAATTTAGGCATGAGCTGTATGAAACTTGCACCAAGTATGAGCTACAGAAAACCCTTTTCTTTGCAGCATTGAATTGCTCCATCATACATTTCCTCAAGGCCGTACTTATATCTGAATCCAGTGTCTAAGAGCTTCTTTGACGAGAGACTAGGATAGTTCCTCATGTCGAACTCCTTCACGGAGCTGCATGTAGAAAGACGCTCATTTAGACATTTTTTTGTCATTAAAAACCATAAAAAGAATAAGAAATGCAACTAAAATATGAATTGGAACTCACTCAGCCGCAGGTTTATGATATTCAGGGTATCTGGCTGAAAGAAATTCAGACATCTCATCAAGTGTAATTGAAACAGTTGAACAGATGTACCTCCCTTCTGCCTTGGGATATTCAAGAAGGAAGAGATGTGCACTTGCAACATCATCTATGTGCACCATATCGGTTTTTGAAAGAAGTTTTATTTGGTCCTTGTCATCTGTACACGTAGTCACGTAAGAAACATTATGAAGACAAAAGTTTCAAAGTATGACTCTTAATGGCTGCCAACGTACGTAAGACCGAAATTTTGAAGGTCATCGTTTATCATCCCAACAATTAAGGATTGCTCCAATGAAGGTGCTCCTAGAATTCAGTCTTCAATCTTCACTAGGTTTGAGACTTGGCGTTCTTATGACGGCTTGTCCAAATTATAAGCATGTTGCTTCTGTACAACTGCTACCCTTAGTTATTGAGATCTTGCATACGATGAACACGAATATGGAGAATACTCATTAGACAATACCCTTGCCCACATATTTTGTGAAGGAGAGAGGAAAGTAATTGTCAAATGATGGAAAGCTTGCACAGCTAAAATTAGAAAGACAAGGGAAAGTAATGTGTCCAAAGGGAGTGTGGACCTCAACAATGAGAATTAGGATCTAATGTTACCCTTATTATCAGTGGAACTCCTAACTATAATGTGATGCTAATGATAACGACTCACCGTGAAGACCAACAATTAGAAGTTGTTATGTCTGCTTCTATCTTGCTAAACATACTTATTAAACCATATTCTATTAAAGGACATAATCATCTATTAATCCTTGTCATATACGTGATTTGCAGAGTATTACGACAAGAACTTCTACACCTATCGAAGCAAAACACCTCGCATAAAGAGCTTTATCATGAATCCTAGTAAAGAAACTTACCAAAGATCATGGCCAATGAGCTGCGAACTGAGCCAGGGCAACGAGGGCAAATGAAGGGGCCATTTATAAAGGTAGGAATCACGGTCACAAGATCCAACCCATTCTTTTTTGCAAAGTCAAGAGCTGCCCGTTCGGTTAACGTCTTAGAAATATAATACGAACCTGCAAACGGCTTAAGTGCTCTAACCAAGTCTACATCGGTCCATGTGCTCTCGCCTACTACTTCTGAATCCTTGCCACTGAACATGACAGTAGATGCACTTGAAGTGTACACGACTCGTTTCACTGTCTTTGATTCAAGGCATGCCTGTAAAATGCCTAAGGTCCCACTGATTGCTCTTTTAGTCTTTGTCTCTTCAGGTTCTGTTTCCTCAAAGTCAATGATATGAGCGACATGAAAAACTCCAATGCAGCCTTCAATAGGTGCAGTAAAACTGTCTGGCTTGTCGAGATCAGCATTGAATATCTTGAGCCTCTCTGATGCTCCTGGAAGGTTTGTGATATAGCTGATATCTTTCTTGCTGTCTGGCAATAGTCTAAAAAGTATCACATATTTGAATACTTGATGACCAATTGGTAGACTATGATCATTCGTTACAAGAAAGGATACATAAAAACTTGGTCTTGTTTGAAAAAACACTCTAGCCATTGACATTTTGTAGTTCTGTCTTGTGTGTCTTCGCGTTTTGGTTTTTCAGGAATAATACTAGGAGAGGGTAAATCCACACGGAGCATGCCTGCACCTCATCTTTTGCTTAAAGTTCAATTTGACGGAACATTTTTCGATATTCTAGCAACAAATACGGCCTGATCAGAAGAATAGAATTCTGTATTTCCCTCGTGCTTCTAGGAAGCTTGTCATTTATACACTGAATATTCCAATTGCCAACATTTCCACCACAGATTATATTGCTTCCACAGAAGCTGTATTTACATTCTGTATTTGGTTTTCTAGGAGATAAGCAGAAGAATGAGTATGGTAGTGTATGCAAGTGTGCACTAGAAGAGGCAAACAGAATTTTCTAAAAGGTAAGCAACAGAATTTGTACCTGTTAGCAAGAATTAAGCAACATGTGGTAATTCAAGTACTTCCACAATATTTCTTAGTAACTTGCTGTTTATTTGCTGAAAATTTTTTGTCACGGCATTTCACGGAGAAATTGATGCCCTGATCGACAATTAGCCACTCGGACTTATAGTACTCAACACCATTTATATGGCTTTTTGAATGCTAAATTCATACAGATCAAGAGGATCAGTGCCTCAATTATCATGAACTTCTGGATTCCTTGGCCAAACAAGGATCATCCCCAACCTGGGAATCGTTTATTTTCTCTTCAAATTGAACAAAGAGAATAATGGGAGTGCCCCCTTGTCTTGAAAATAAAGAAGCATTTCAAATAGAATTGTCTCAGAACATTAAAAAGGCAGGTGACATACCTCTGACGGTAGTGTTAACAGAATAGCCATGTTGAAGGAGCCTCATGATCAGCCATGATGCTACAAACCCTGTTCCACCAGTTACACAGACTCTTCCTTTCTCTTCCCCTTCCATTCTCAGTTACACAGGCTGTTCCTTTCTCTTCCCTCCTTCACTTTGGTTCTATTCGTCCACTTTGTTTTCCTATGCTATATATTGTGGCAGATTTCTAAACTAACAGAACCATGAATTAAAAGTCAGTTAAAAATGGTAGGGAAATTTTTTTCCTTTGGAAGTTTTTTTAGCTTTTGAGGCTATCGCCAACAAAATTAACACAAAATTTTCCTCGTTAACACTACGAAAAATAGAAAGCAGAAAGGCTAGACGAACGAGCCCTTATTTTCCCTCTCCACTTCATATCGAAATTTATTTCACCGCGCTTTTGCTTAAATTTCATTTCACCCTATTGCGTTTCCTAACAAATGCGTCAATTCAAATGTTTGCTAACACAGCTGAAGTAAAAATACTTTTTCCACACGCTCTCGAGGATAGTCAGTGGCGATGCGAGAAATTATGCACACGGGCAAATTCAAGTATCAAATGGAACAAAGTTACAAACTAAGGCGAGCAAAGCGTTACTCATTTGCAAATTTTCCGCATTTTACTTAGAAACAGATAAATATTAGTACGTCTCTACTAAAGGTAAATCCAAAACACAAGGTGGACAAGTGCCCATATTGCTACTCCGAGGGAGAAAGAATAGTGCACTCTATTCTTTGAACTAACTGCAGACCTTCCAAAAACCTGGCACAACCTCGGCCAAGACTTTCTAGCAGTGAGTCCTTCCGTGACAGAAAAGGGAGAAAAAATGGCATCACTGCATTAAGAGTACCTTTGTCCCCATCTCACCGCACTAATTTGTTTGCCTGCTCACATACAAAGACTTGCACCTTTTCTCAGTCGCTGATGGTGGGTTATGATTGCACCTCACAGTTCTGGTCACCTTTCATGCTTTTGTCTAAGGAATAGTTGTGCTTTAGACAAAAAGAAGAAATTGAAAGAAGTTGTGGTTGTGGTTGTCTTTGTAGAATTTATTTGGGTCCTTCTAGCAAAGTCTTGTTACTCCAAGCTTGACTAACATTCAAGGGAGTACAAATGCCTTGGACCAATTGGTCAGTCTAGAGATAAGATTTGAAAAAAGGGAACATTTTGCTCAGGTTCGTCATGTTTAGCAGCGAAAGATCATCATCTGTGAATTAAATTAGCCCCTCGGGTTACTGCAATGACTCCCGTTTTTTCAAGTCAAATCACGTAAATGATTTGGCCTAACCCGATTGCCCTACATGACTGGCGCTTTTTAAGTCGGACCACGCGGCCTGGCCCTGTTGCGGAACGTGACTGGCACTTCAAAACGTAAAACCATGTTCGTACTTTGGCGGGGTGAGCAATATTGTTTTACGGTAACGCAATTGAAGTTGGTGAACACATCGGCCTCTTTTGTTTTGTTTCCAAGTTTAGCTATAAAAGGCGGAAAAAATTTTGCTGCTACCCGTGTTGATGGAATCTTCCTCATACCCCCCATATAGCGACAATTAATGGTTATTAAATGTTTCTAGTGACTTATTTAGTGACGCTAAAAAAGTGATGTTAAGAGTTATTGATAAAAGTGTTCATAGAAAAGCCACTGAAAATATTTAACGACTATTAATTGTCACTATATAAGGAGTTGGAGGAAAATTCCTACAATCAGGGTAGCAGTCAAAGTTTGTTCAAGGCTAGGCAAGGGGGCTAACCTCAATTTCTTTTGCGTGGTTTCCTCTACACTTGTATTTTATGGGAGTGTCATGCTCAAAGCATTTCACAGGAATCGGGTTGGAAGATAAGAGTGCAAAAAACACAATATTTCGCGAAAAATAGGTAAAACTGGTGAAGGCGGCAACAAAAGCGTCTGTAGTAAAAAATGTCACTAAAGCCCGATCGCCACCGCACGAATCTATCGGCTCGTAGACCATTCATTTGTCATGGTAGTTTTGTAAAGTCAGTGGACAAAGAACACTTATAATGATCTATGAATTCCTGTTCACAAACTTTGAAGATCCAAATTCTCGTTCATCAATTTCGACAAGTAGAACCAGGAAAAGCAAAAGCAAAAGGAAAAGCAAAGACTAGGAAGAAACCCTACTTCGGAACAAAACCTGTACAGATTTCATGATTCAACAGAAACGATTTGGAGAAAGCCCTTTGTTTGAGGCATTAGGTTGCTGCTGACGGCTCTTTCTACCACAGGCTACAATGTAAGCAACTGTATAGTATTGGGGGGGGGGGGGAACTAAGAACTCAAAAAGCCGTTGGAATTGTCTGAAGAAATTCCGACATCTCACTGATCGTGATTTCCTTCTCGTTTTGCATCGGGAATTCATCAAGGAAGGCGAGCACGTGCCAAACCGTGTACGTGCAAAAGAGAGCTTTTCACAACATGCCTCTATCTTCTGAAAGTATCATTTACACGATAATGAGTTCAGGAAGTAGATCATTGGAACCACTGAGGCCCTTCAAGGACTGCAAAACTTCCATATAACAGGAATTTTAGAGATTAGAACTAGAATATTATATCAGAAAATTTACAACAATGAGTCGGAAAATATGATATACACGTCATACACCCCTCTATCAAGTAACCAGCCTTAGGGTTTGCTAATCTGCTCGATTTTGACGAGCAGTCGCGACCTCTCAGTGTTACGCTCATTCAGCAATAAGCCAACGACTATCTCGGCACGAATCATCTCAACCTCACCCTGAAACACAATCACAATAAAGAATTAAAAAGTGTGCGGTGCGTTAGGCTAAAATTGAGTATACAATTTTACTTGTTGGGTCTATACCCGCTGGAATTATACTCACCGAATCCATAACGAAATCCATTTTACCATACCAATCCAAATATTTTATCAAGTATATACCACAGTGACACCTATAGAAAAAATGGGTAAAAGTCATGACGTTATTAGTAACAACATAAATACATGGTGTCAGCTAAACCTCAATGCTAGCAAAATGCTTATGCGAAAAAACTTTCCACAAAATAGTTCTACTCCATTATGGATTGTATGAGGTACGGTTGTAATTTCAGATGACACGTTGTATTCAAGCCAAACTTGGCAAAGTTCATAAATCATATGGTATAATCACATACACTCGCTACTGGCATGGCAGTGACATCAGCCTTACATAAAGTAGGTTGGAAGGATGTGTGTGTGGCACAAAAAGGAGGGGGGCTTGGCTTAAGAAACCTCCATGATTGGAAATTCACCTTTCGTGGAAAAATACATTTTGGACCTCACCGCCAAGAAATATACTATCTACATCAAACTGTTAACGAACGTTGGACCTGATTCACAAATTAGGCAGCCCAAAGGTAAAATACAACCACTCATTAGAAACACAATGGGTTTGACCATAGGCAATAAAAGCTTCTGGTTTCGGCCAGGAAGTTGGCGCTCTAATGGTCATGTTGGTTACTCAATATGGAACGAGGGCGGTATATGATGTTGCCGTTTCCTTGAACATGGAGGTGACAATGGTTCTGGTGCATGGTACATGGAATACAACTACAGGATCTCCAGGGTTAAGGATGTCAACAGCTCAGGCATCAGAGGTTCCTAGGAGCGATAGCAGTGAGGATGAAAGTAACTAGTTGCCCCATCGCAGATGGCACATCGGCTATTTTTTACCCTAACTGCTGCTTGGTTTCACTATCCCGTTGGGGCACGGTGGAAGATAATACGGTTTTGTGGGCACATCCCAGTATGTGCCTTCATATTATGGCTGCTGTCCAAAATCAAAATAAGGACTAGAGATAAAATCAAACTTGGAGTATAGTAGATGATGATCTGAGCAGCTTATGTTCTCAGCAGTATGAGACAGTTGAGCATCTCTCCCGTTCATGGAATGCAAGCTTGGTAAAGAAATCTGGAATCAAGTACACTTTACAAACTTCTCATCACCGTGAATTTTAGCACACGGTGTCAAAACCCACAATATGTTTTCAACAAGTTTAGGGGGAAACGTTCTGGAGCAAAACTACGTAAACTAGTTGTGGCTGTTACAATATACAGTGGATGTGAATAGAGAAAGCAGAGGATATTCAATGAAAATCAGCAAGGGAGGCCTAAGACCATAGCAAGGATTCAAAAGTGGAAACTCTATAGAGTATGGAGGTGGTAAAAGGCACTGGCATCCAATACTAACAAGCATCTATGCCAAAACTGGGAATTACCTCTAGCAGTGGTACACATATGAGGCCCATGATACACGATAGGGTTTCTTTTCAAAGTGTAGTTGTAAACTGATATGGCTGCATGTTGATTTTTGGGTTTATTCACTGGCAATAAGGGACCTTCTCCGAAAAATAAAATACATTTCTGGGCCGGACTAAGTAAATAACTCTTACACAGTGGTACCCGTGGAACATTGGTAGGGACAAAAGCAAATGACGGCGACGTGAAAGAGCTCCCTCCAATAACATCTGCCACGATAAGGGATATGACCCTCCCCTGCATAACAAGATCAAAATAACAACTGTTAGCTATTGATGAGGGAACAGATCGGTGTGCAAATGGCACTAGCAGCAAACCAATGAGGGTTACCATTAGGTTAACGGCATGTCTTATTCCGGGAAGGAGAGTTGTACTTAATGGATCCAAGTACTTCATGCTCCACGTGAGGAGATTGAAAGAAAATGCCACCCAGTGATTACTTCTCCACAACATAGGTATTATGAGCTGAAACATCCATATGAAGAACAATTATATCCATTTGAATATATCATGAGCGTGCACAGAAAATGAGCCTCCTAAGGCTACATGAGGCACATTTAAACACGAGAGGTTGTAAGAAATTGGGCATATATACCATCTGGCAAGAGTTGAGGTTCCTCTTAATCCGATTCGACAAATAATATTTTTGAAATTCCTTCTGAATTTCGTCATCCGTCCGTGATTTTGAGAGGTAAGATGTAACGCTAGGCTACAATGTGCATAGCATCGTGTAAATACAAAACGTAACCAGACATTGGAGCAACTATTCAAGTCATATTCCTATCTTCTTTAAGTAAGCGTTAACGATATTGGTGAGAATGAAAGAGCGCCAAATGTAGAGGTGTGTATCGCAAAGAAGTTGGGAAAGATGTATCGCTCTAGCAGGCTATTGCTTTCGGTGTTTATTACCCTGATAACCATGTCGACAACCTGCATTGATAGACATAAATTATAACACAGGACAAATAAACCCACCTTGTCAAATAAAAGCCGCATTTAAATAATACTCACGGCTGCGCCAACCCAGTTATTGCCTTCCATGGTCGAGATATCAAACCTCGTTAAATGGTAGTCGTACATACTTCTCAGGACCTCACTACAAAAGGTACAAACATATACGTGGGAAACCGATGAAAAGAAGCCTTTAAAATTGAATTCATGGAAAAAGGGAATTCCTTCTTTACTATGTGCAAGTTGAACAATGACAAATGTGTGGAAACATTGTAAGTTAGGACATCAAGATTAAAAGCACAGAAGATTGGTGGTCAAAGAGTCTAAGAGGAGAATAACGTTGCCAATACTGCAAAATGGCTCGTACCTCGGATCACGGGAGGATGAAAAGGCATAGCTTAGCACATATGGCTTTTTGGCTAAGCTACATGCCTCTTGAGTGGTTGGCAGATGACTGTTAGTACCAGTTGTTGCCGCGTGCACCACTAGGGGGTTGAATGTCATTCAATGGATGGAGAATCAACCTGGCAGCGATTTGGACTTTGTAGTGCTTGACCTCGAACTAACAACATAAGCATTATGTTAGTGGAGCATGAAGATATGAATTTACTTGTAATCGTGTATACTAAAACATTGCGAAAACTTAAATGCAAACAAGGTTTACACCCTCACCGAGAAGATCGCTACATTGAGCTTGCCCCTCTAATGCTCCATAAACTTCAATGTATACACTTCGCAATCATCACTGAAATAGTTCATAACACACCTTATTCAGTAATGTCATTAAGAGGATGAAGTTAGGAACGGAGTTGAGAGAAGCTTGGTTACAAAGGAATGAAGATCGTACTCGTTTGTTTGCTTTGGACACAGATGACTCTGGAAGGCATAAGGTTGTAAGTCAATGTATCTTCCTGCTTTATGCCTCAACATAAGTGTAAGGACGCGGGCCTAACCACAGCAAAGGTTAAACGTATTATGATGGCTCTACTTTATCTTATATCCGTTCGAAAACTTTAATAAATGACATGGCTGGGTATATACCAAGTGCGTGCAAAAAACATCCATCTCATCCAACACACTATGTCGACTAGAGTCGAGGTAGTCGAGGCACCCCCTGTTGATGTTGATGCAGAGCATAAACCAATGATAGTTCCAGCAGATTGGCATGGAGAACTGAAAAGGGAAGAAATTTTTAGTACATAAGGTGAGTCATTAACACTACACTTAAAATGGTTGATATAAAGGCGATGCCAACTGCAAGAAGATCTTATTTTTTGACAGTTAGTGCCATGTTTACATATTTGCATGTGAACCTTACAAGTGCACAAAGACAATTTACAGATAGAATAATTCTATGGAAGAACTTAATGACCGAAGAGTATACCGATTGGACGTCTTCCATTTAAATCAGCGGGTCAGCATGTTCAAAGAAGCGGGAGAAAAAGTTGGAGATCTCATCGTCGGACCTGGCGCCATCCATGAATTTAATAACCGAGGACTGCAGTTTATATAGGTAGACATGGCTCAGTTTCAAAATAATTGGAACGAATGAGCAATACTCAAATTGAAACTACATAAATCACTACAAAGTCAGAAGCAAATGTGTAACGCAGCACAGAGCCCGAACAATCGGCATTGACGACTTCCAACCACGCATCAACAACCTGGAAACATAAGGCAGGGATTACTTTCTTGAAACCTCGTTCATGTATATTTATTGCATGCAAACGCTCATTGCCCATTGATATCCAACTGAATCATGGGATATGCAATATTTTTCTCATCGCACTACTGTAAGCAACGAATGTTGACATGAAATTTAAAAAACTAGTGAGGAACGATTTAAAAAGTTTTGTTACCATCCATGAAAACATTTTATTTCTTACATTATGCAGTCAATGAATGAATGGACTGTGCAACTGAATTCAACAGTGAGTGTAGAGTAGTAAGAATGGAACACATGTATGCACTCTGTGTTTGAAACATGTAGAAAGGCTGAGAGCACAACCTGCCATTATCAAATATGTAATGTGATTGAGAAGACCACATTTAGTCTATGAAGCTGCTCACAGTCACCGGTGCTTCAGCCTAGCGATTCATTTTACTTGGACAGCTTATATAAGAGAACTATATGCAGTAGACCCGAGCAACAAATTACTAAAATTGAATGAGGCTTCCGTTTACACGAAAAGGAAGCCACTAAAATCGATTGTAAGCCAACGCCTTTAATTTAATAGAATCGCTCGTTACGTTTATGTAGATAAAGATAGAGGATTTGATTGGTTTATGATTATCAAAATATGTCCTTTTAAAAGGAAAGTCATGCTAGTTGATTATTCGCGTTCTAAATATCTAAACAAACTATTGGAAGAGGTATATAGAGATGTCGTACCTTGGATGAGACCCACTATTTCCCCTGTAGCGTGAGAATTTGCTCCTTTGTCAAAAGGGTTTGAGGGATCTTAACGATAACCTCACTGTTGATAACAGATGAAAAAAATAGGAAAAGTAATAAGAACTTCTATAAATAGAATGACCCAAAAACCCCAAAAGGCTTAAGCAACCGCACCTCATAGGGACTTCGGACTAGAAGATGTTCTTCACAGCTTCATTTTCAAGCCTTGAGAGCATCACCTTTTGTTCACCGACAATACGAACAAAGGAGCTCCTTGTCGTGTTAGAGCACTTGACCCTTCTAATTGGAGCAGACCTCCTCTTTGGATAGGGATGGATGTTTGAGGGTTCGGCTGCAGCCCCTTCAGGTTCTGCAATAATACGACTGCTTGTCCTCCTCGTTTTAAAGGACAACTTTGATAAGGGTGCAAGGAGGTCATCGGCCAGAAGGGAATCCTCCATGTTGTCACCACTCGAAGTCGGTGGTGAACAGTGAGGGCTGGCACTTTCGGAGTGTACAGCTACTGCCATCATTTTGGTTCCAGGGGTGGATGAGAAGGATCTTAGGTGCTTGGATATAGGGTCGTATAGGGCGTCGTCATTCTTGGGAACCTTTGGCCTATTTCCCCCCTTACTATTTCCAGTAGTGGCACAAACTGAATCAGTATGAATCTCATGCTCGGTTGGTGATGATAGTGCCCGAGCTTGAAGTTTCGGGCCAACTTCAGGTAATGGCTACTCCGTAGAAGCTGCAACGCCCTTGTTTGTAAGGAGGAACTTCTCAAGTTCTGGCAAGTGAGGCACAATCTCCCCAAACTTGCGGACCCACTGCAAATGACTCAAATTTAGTTGATACAAAGACAAATTGATTTAAGAGTGAAAAAAAAAACCCAACAAAAGCAAATAACTTCAGTCCATTAAGTTGCTAAGCTACGTACCGAAATAGTGAAAGAAGTGCCAGCAGGGGCGGAGGAGACATCCGTTGCATTTTCTCCATGATTCTCCAATTCAACCAAGCTGCCATATAGGGACTTTGAACCTCTTCAATGTCGAGGACGCCGCATGAAGCTTTGTGGAAGTAAAAAAACTACATGGGAAATGTCATCAGGGATCAGGTCAATAATAAACATAGCTCGATGTTAAAATGTACATATTCCAATTTTTGCGTAACATCAACAACGCAACGCAGCCGGTGATACCAGTTTTACTCCTGCATTGCTTGAAATTGGTCACATCTCAGACTAACTTATCAAGGACAAGCTACAACCAATTGTACTGTGCGAACGTTGATACGACAGATAGGGCAGGAAACAAGTCGACAGATGGCTTGCCAATCGTGGGACAAAGAAATGTACTCAACAAAAACAGCAAGAAGGCCTGACAAAATTCCTCATTGACCACTTGTACACTCGTGAGGTAAGAGACCAAGGCCTTTACACTCATCCGAGAAAAACAATCTCGAATGGGATGCAAGACATCATTGTCAATGGATGTTGGAACTCGTTTGCCCTTTTATGGAATGCCTAATACAAGTCCAACGTCACTGACATTTATATGTACGGTTTCGGTCTTGCCTATACGCATCTTGCGCGTGTACGAGTCAAATCTGTCAGTAAGGCCAAGTAGGAAACTCCTTCGCAACGTTGAACAATGCATATTGAAGAAAGAATGAAAACATTGCCTCAATTGCAGAGGCTTTGGCGGAATTTTCTATTAGACCCTCCATCAAAGCAGCAACCATCATTGGGCTGCATCGGCTCTCAAAGATTGACTGCAATAAGTTAGTCTTGCTATCAATAAGAGCATGTGCAGTACATTTCCATATAAAATCTTTGTAAAACAACACCGTCCAATTATAATGCACAATAATGCAGGCTCCAATGTGTGATTGTTGAGTGTATAGAGAAGTCATTATGCTTCTGCAGAAATGACTAGTGTCTCTGCAGCTTTCTCCTTGACTGTTTGTAGAATGCTTGTATAGCTTAGCAGTGTACTGATGTTTTGGGGTTCATGAAATACATAGGACATTTTCCCCCATAATGAAAAATATATTTTTATTCAAGTTATGTGGTAAGTTCATGCGGGAGTGCTTTGTGACTTAGCTGGGGATTATTATAGAAAGGCAATGGACATGCAAATCAACTTCACATAGCGCGGAATAGTAGAAAAACTTGATGCCACTTTGGCAACATGCAGTGCAAAGGAAAGAACCAGTGCACTAACCTGGTCTTGGAATGAGGATCAGAGAGTATGATGGATGAGACATATGTCAGGTGACAGAACAACCAGGGACGTGTCGTGCATGACGTACTACATAATGTAATACTGGCCGCGGCCATATTTTGAAAGTCAACTTACTGGACAAATTACACAATCTAAATGTAGCAGAAAAAATATGCACAGATGAATGAAAAACCAAATCTGTCTACCTTAGAAAAATTATGTGAACGCTATGCCTTTGGCACATCCACTAGTAGTAGAATCGGGCAAGGCTTATTTAGGAGGCTTTTAATTATATTTTCATTTTGCAAATCATGTATAATGTGTATGTAATTTACTTTTCCTCTTCTTTTTTTTGGGTCTCCAATGCAGTGAAAATACAAATCTTTTCTAGCGTGCTACCTTCGGTTTCAATAAATTTTCATGTTGTCATGGCCTTATATGTCTTAGGTAATGTTATTTCTGTTTTTTAAATTTGTTTTTCGATTATCGCCATATGAGAAATGTTCTTAGCGAGCCTGAAACTGGCAATTATGTGCAGTAATTACATATCTAAACTATATACAGTTGGATTTGGTTGGCATCTTCTTTGCCTTCCAAACCTCAAATCTCTTTTTCTAACAATTCTTTATTTTATTAACACACCATCATACAAGTGTTAGCTTCCAATTGGCTCAAACAATTAATTCTCTTATTTCCCAAACACAAAAAATAATTGCTAATTATCATGAAATATAACCACCCTAGCCCATGATATCCCTACCACCATGTTTTTAGCCACCACTTTATTACCTTCCCTATAAACCAAAACCGTTCAATCAGCTTTCGGAAAGAAAGAAACTAAAAAAAATAGAAAAAAAACACAAAGCAAAAGAAACAAAAGCAATTACAGACAAGGTACACTCCAACTAAGTTAATTACATGCCACCATATACTGCTTAACATTTTTACGTCATTCAGTCACTGTGTGTTTGTTTGTATATATGTACTCAGATTTATGTACAAGCCTCTCAATAGAGCCTTACCGTCTCATATTTGTAGAAGTGTATATGTCAATTTATAACAAAATTTCAAACATGGCTGTTTCAGAGCATGGTGGATTACTTACATATTTCTAGAAATTGTTTCGGAGCTTTCTACCATAGTTTCTTGAAAAAAATTCTCATACTGGCTTTTGAAATTACATTGTAATCTTGCGTAATCCAACCAACGAGATATAAACTTCGAGAAGGAATTTGAGAAGAGTTTGTGCCCGTGTTGTGGGGGCCGTGGGTAGGGTGGGTTGTGAGTAGCGGTGGTGTGGGCTATTAGGGTGGTGCTCTCTATGGGTATTTGGTTGTGTGTGTGTGTGTGTGTGACCTGAGAGCGGTTGAGTCGGTGAAAGCGTTACAGGGGCCAAGTGAAATCGGGGCCGAGGGAAGAGAGGTCACTGTCGGGAACTGGAATATCGTCAAGCATGCCATAGTCAAATACCCAGTAATTGGCACTGTTCTCTTCAGGAGGTATCATCGCCCCGGGCAGGATGACCAGAATTGTGCGGGCATTTAATTTCCGATGGGAATTTAGACATGTTGTTTGGCAGGTCCGAAAACTATTGCGCTTATTATTGGGATAGTCAGGAATGCTGAAAAGGAATGAGAGTTTTTTCAAAGTTGGCGACATGTGATAGTTTGGACTGTGATAACAACCCACCAGAAGTGTCTTCTGGTGGCCATAAAAAAGAGACAAAACATGGCCTCAAATTTCTTATTGGATAGTACCTTTGTGTGCCCAGTCTGAGTACGTGAGCGGTGGTTTTGTGGTTGCGCAACGTATGAAAGTTATGGGCTGCTTCCCCTGTGTACGTAGGAGCTCCATGTTGTGTGTGTGTTGAGTTTCTGTACGTGAGTGGAGGGGCAAATGAGGGGGGATGGAGGTGCTGTGTATGTGTCGGTGTTGTGGGGCTGCTGCCGCTGTGTACGTAGGAGCTTGAGTTTGTGCATGTGTGTGAGTGGTGGCAGTGGTAGAGTGGCATTTACTGTTGTTCCATCCATCTCAGTGGCGAGCGATAAATATATTATTCATCAAATTTATCATCATTGGTGGACCGTGTGTGCGTGTACACCTTTCTTGGCAACCAAACAGACGCAACGTCGAACTCCCACTATGTGCTTCACGTAATGCAACCAACGACACCTAAATTAGGAGCATCAGGAAATTAAGAAGAGTCTGTCTCCGTGTTGTGGGGGTCGTTGGTACATACGGTGGTTTGTCGGTAGCGATGGTGGGGGATGTGGTGGTGTGGGTGTGGGCTATTAGTTCGCGGTGATGTCTGTGTTAGTGCTAAGAGTTATGAGGGAAAAGAACCGTGTTGGTCAAGACCTTGGACATGAACATGTAATCACCAATAATCACACAATTTGAAGGCTAATTCAAAGTGGGGAATTCTTATAAAGAGCTTTCAGTGATGGAATATAAGGCGGTTGGGAAGATGGATGAAGTAGAGTACATGGGTGAAAGATCATGGTTTCTCCTTTGCAGAAGTAGCTGACTACTTATGGATATCTTGCTTAAGTGAATTGAGTGTAATACCTATTAGGTGGGAGGGTTTGTGATTTGAAAATGATGACAGGCTTCAACCTTCGAACTTGAGGCTCAATAACCTAAGTTATACACATTACTTTTAAGATATTCATTCGATGAAAGGTTTTAGAAACATTGACTAAAATGAGAAGCAACTCATTCCCCTCTGTTCAGTTGTATATCCTGATTCTTAATTGAGTGCAAGTTTCTATAATAGACCTATTATGGATCATTTGCTAACATAATATTGATAGATCACTTAATTAAGTATGCATCACATATAATAAATTGTCATTCTTAATAATTACTCCGTTAATGCCAATGTATGCGAGCTATCATTGTTTCTTGAAAGAACGAATATATACTACTTATGTAATGTCTATTTCTTTTACAATGTAAAAGTTGTATTTGATAATACCCAAATCAAAATCTGAGAGGTCCACGAGATGTTGGTATATGAGAAAAACGTAGCTCAAACATTATTTCTCTTATTTGAGCGCTACTTTTTTATTAAAGTTTCTATATGCGACACTTTTAAGACAAGTAGTTTTGGAACTGGCGTTCAAATGGTGGAAAGTAGAGCTCAAATACAAATTTCTTTTGTTTATGTAAGTTTAACACGCTGTTCCCAACCCATTCTGGTCGCACCCAAAGGCCCACTGCGGTCCCACTTTGCATGACACGTCCGCACAAGCAACATACATTTTCAACGCTCACAACCGGTCAAAGCATGCACGCTCAAGTAACGTGACCAAGCCTCATGACACTTCGACCGTCGCACTTCGCCCGTCGCCCAACGACGCGCCATGACACTTGCCCAAGGAAGTTGGCCTTGCCCCTTGGGGTCGACCTCGGCCTTGGCCTCCCCCTTGGGGTCGGCCTCGGCCTTCCCCGAAGGGTTGGCCTTTGGCCTCTATCCTTAGCACCTTCACTTCTCTTCAAGAGGCCTTGCATCCTTCGCGACGCCCTTCGCCCGTCATCCAGAAGTCAACCTCGCGACGTCCGTCGTGCATCACCTTACGGACGTTCGTACATCAACCTCGCGACGTCCGTTGTATATCACCTTACGGACGTTCGTACATCAACCTCGCGACGTCCGTCGTGCATCACCTTACGGACGTTCGTACATCAACCTCGCGACGTCCGTCCTGCAACAACCTCCCGACGTCCGTTCGTACATCAACTTCACGATGTCCGTCGTCCGTCGTCCATCAACTTCGCAACTTCCGTCGTCTATCAACTCCGCGACCCCTGTCGCCCCGACACAACTCCGTGACCCCCGTCGCCCGGACACAATTCCGCGACCCCCGTCGCCCGGACATAACTCCGCGACCCCCGTCGCCCGGACACAACTCCTCGACCCCGTCGCCCAGACACAACTCCGCGACCCCGTCGCCCAGACACAACTCCACGACGCTCATCATCCGTCGCCCGGACGTCGTCTCCGTGACCCCCGTCACCGACGTCCGGGCGTCACACTCCAACACTTCGCCGCGCCCATGCCCCGCGCCGCTGATACAGCCATGCCCCCAGGCTCTCTATCACACTACCGTGCCCCCAGCACTAGACGCACTCTGTCGCGCCCATGCGCCACCATTGAGACAAACATGCCCCCGGCACCTTACGCACTCCGTCGCGCCCATGCGCCGCGCCATTGACATAGACGTGCTCCCGGCACCTTACTCACTTCATCGCGCCCATGCGCCACAATCATGTCATCATGCCCCCGGGCACCACACTCATTCATCACACCATGCGCACCTTGCCTTGGTCATGGAACATGCTTCAACCCACTCTCCGGAGTGTACATCATCCGCGGGGATAGGCGACTCCTCCGGGACACTATCTCTGCCAGGGAGCTCTTCAACTCCCCTTCCGCCAGGTAGACGGCTCCTCCGGGATGCTACCTCGGCCAGTCGGGTAGACGGCTCCTCCGGGATGCTACCTTGACATGCTCCGAGTGCTCCGGCACAAGGACTCACCCGCGGGGATAGGCGACTCCTCCGGGACACTATCTCTGCCAGGGAGCTCTTCAACTCCCCTTCCGCCAGGTAGACGGCTCCTCCGGGATGCTACCTCGGCCAGTCGGGTAGACGGCTCCTCCGGGATGCTACCTTGACATGCTCCGAGTGCTCCGGCATAAGGACTCACCCGCGGGGATAGGCGACTCCTCCGGGACACTATCTCTGCCAGGGAGCTCTTCAACTCCCCTTCCGCCAGGTAGACGGCTCCTCCGGGATGCTACCTCGGCCAGTCGGGTAGACGGCTCCTCCGGGATGCTACCTTGACTCGCTCCAAGTGCTCCGGCATAAGGACTCACCCGCAGGGATAGGCGACTCCTCCGGGACACTATCTCTGCCAGGGAGCTCTTCAACTCCCCTTCCGCCAGGTAGACGGCTCCTCCGGGATGCTACCTTGGCCGGTCGGGTAGACGGCTCCTCCGGGATGCTACCTTGGCCTGCGGAATAGACGACTCCTCCGGGACACTATCTCCGTCAGGGTGCCTGCGTGACTGGCCTACGTGCTCCGGCACTGGGGGCTTGCGTCGGCACCCCTAGGGACTATGACCCCCGGGTCACTCCGAGACGGGAGCAGGTCTTCGGAGGGCATCGCGCCTAGTTCACCTGGCAGTTGGGCGTCGGGTCTTCCCCACCGCTGCCAGGCCTGTGGGACTCCGCAAGGGCTTGGATTGGAGGCTAGATCAAGGGGGTTCTCTGGCCACACCGATGCGGTGGGAGCCAGTCTTTCCAGACAGACAGAGCGACGCTGTGAAGAGCAGGCCGGTTGAATATGCGATCCGACAGTCCGTGGAGCACCGGCACCTGTGGACCCCCCGGTGACGTGTCACTCCCGGGGAGCGCCACGTGTCGGTTAATGACATCATCATCTCAATCTCTATAAATAGAGGTCTTGAGAATTCATTTAAAGAGGATGAACAGTTGGACATTTTCAGAACATATTTCACTTTCTCACCCTAGAATCCTAGAGAGAGAAACATACAAGACCCTGACTTTGGACCTAAGCATCGGACTGTGACTGTCGTCGTATATTCATCCTGCGCTATCGCCCTCGCAGCACTGCCACCCTCAAGCTCTGTCTGGGAAGCCCTTGGTCTCTGCCCTTGTTCCACCCTTGCTGTCTCTCACTTTACATACTTGGAAGCTGACTCGGACTGCAGCCTTTGTGGCACCTCCACGTAAGTACGAACCCACTTTCCTTGGCATCACACGCAAAATAACCAAATATACATCCCTTTCAAGCAATCACAAGATTTTTATAGCGATATTTTTGTTCATATGACTTAAAACGTCTAATACACACGAAAAAATTAAAACGGGAGTAGCAGCTGGGCACGTGCTTCACTAACCGTATAATAGTGTTATCCCCGTGCATAGCACGGAGACATATCTCTATTGTGCCCTCACTGGCAAGATATCTCCAGATGTTTAGAGAGTCTGGAGACACTGGACCTAAGTGACAATAGGCTTGTTGGGATGCTGCCAGCAGTTCTCTCTAACCTGAAAAACCTCAGAGAACTTGTGCTTGATGACAATAGTTTCTCTGGTGATATACAGTCAACAATTGGTCACCTCGAAGAACTTAAAGAGCTCTCTGTCCATGCAAACTCATTTTCTCTCGATCTTCCAGAGGAGCTAGGAAACCTACAGAATTTGCAGTCCCTTGGCCTCAGAGTAAATCTAGTCTCTGGAAACCTTCCCCCCAGTTTAGGCAATCTTACAAGCCTTCTGTACTTTGATGCTAGTCATAATAGATTTACAGGACTAGTATTTCCAGAAATTGGAAACTTGATGGTGCTTAGAACTATAGATCTCTCATGGAATTCTCTGAGTGGATCTTTACCAGCAACAATTGGCAATCTAAGAGATCTACGGGTACTTAATCTCTAGAGTTGCAGGTTCACAGGAAATATCTTGGAGGAAATCTCAAAGCTAACTAACTTGGCTTCCTTGGATATAGCGCGGAACAATTTTGAAGGGGAACTTCCATCAAGCTTAGGCAGGCAGACTAATCTAGTTTACCTTCTTGCAACCAATGTAGGACTAAGTGGGAGAATCCCAGCAACACTCGGAAACTGCGCAAGATGCTTAGGATTCTAAATCTGTCCTTCAACTCATTATCCGGCCCGTTGCCTGATAGTCTTGCGGGGCTTGAATAGATCAACTCGCTCGTCCTTGATTCAAACCACCTATCTGGGTACCTGAGTGGCTTTCAAACTGGACACATGTGGAGTCCATAATGCTATCAAAGAATGCCTTTAATGGACCTCTACCAGACAAGTAGTTTTGAAACTGACGTTCAAATGGTGAAAGGTAAAGCTCAAATACAACTTTCTTTTGTTTATGTAAATTCTGACGTTCAAATGGTGAAAAGTAAATCTCAAATATAACTTTCTTTTGTTTATGTAAGTTTTACACGCAAAATAACCAAGTATATATCCCTTTCAAGCAATCACAAGATTTTTAAGGCGATATTTTTGTTCATATGACTTAACACGCTTAATACACACGAAAAAAATTAAAACAGGAGTAGCAGCTGGGCACGTGCTTCACTAACCGTAGTGTTGTCCTCGTGCATAGCACGGGATTTTATCTAGTATTATATATATTTGGATTTGGTTGGCAGTGTCTAAGGCGACCAAACCCAAAATTTCTGGAGTCCTCATAAATAAATTCATACACATAATAAGGTATCCAGTTCCTATTGGCTGGAAAATAACTTTTCATTGTTTTTAGGATATTTTACGAGGATAAAGGCCCTTCCTAATATTTTGCCATTATCTAGTGATGATAAGTTCCATCATGCCATCACTGCCAACAGATAACTAACCCTGAAAATGGTAATAAGAGTAAAACAACTATCAATAAAAACACTGAATATGACAGTTTTCCATTCTTTTGCATAAATTGCCTTTTAACTGTAATTGCTGCCATAAAATAACCTCGCATACCCTCATAATTCATGATTATATTATTCTGCTTTTTGATGATTTTCTAATACTATTAAGTACTTTTTGTTACGATTGCAGCTATCTTGATAGCAATGATGACAAAAATGTGCTTATATGCAAAACACTTACTTACCATTTTTTATAGTCTTCGTTACAATTTTTTAACTTGACTTTTCTCGCATGCATAACACGGGATTTTAGCTTGTATACTCTTAATGAGTTTGCCTTGAATGACCATGAATGAGATGATGAGACAATAGTATTTATGATGACAGAGGCAACAAAAGGTTGATAGAACAAATGTAACTTCGTCCTTGCCGGATGAAGATATAGATGACTTCAACGATGGTGAAGGAAGTGATGATACAAGAATACTAGAAAGGCTCAGTGGAAAATGGAAAAGAAACAAGATGCAACAAAGGAAGGGTGGAAAAAGAAAAATAAACTTGAGGGTAGTTTGGGACAAAGAAAAGTAGAAGACATGACTTATTATAGAAGTACCTTATTTTCATAGCTACTTCATTGCTTTTTTAAAACCTTCAATATTTAATCTTTGTATGTTTGAATAAACAGCAAGCTTATCCCAAACTCACTTAAGTTCAGTGCATTGCACGGGCTAATTAGCTAGTACTTAGAATACAAAATATTGCTACCAAAGATACTTTACTCATGGGTCACTCCTTTGTAGATCACTGAGTAAATAAGGTATATGAAGGTGAACTTGTGTGCGTGATTGTGATGTGGAACGATAGATGCTAGATGAGATGTGTATGTCCTCAGTGTTACAATATTGTTTTAAAAGATTAGCTTATTTAAAATGTCCTTATGTGCTTCATTTTAGCTTATTCGTTCCTTCTTTTTATTAGCTTACATATCATCCACTTTAGTGCAACCATGTGGTTCCAATTTTTAGTTTCCGCATGCTTATTTTGTGGGCAAAACTATACAACAATCCAACCATACATGCCTTATATATTATAAGTCAACCTTGAGATTACTAGTTCGTTGTCTTTACCACAAACTATTCATGCATAACAATAAAATGGTATGAAAAGAATATTTGCCTTATCTGTTTTCCGTTTCTCTTTGCCTTTCTTCGAAGTTGCGTTGTACTCCTCCATGTCTTTTTTTGGCTTTAAGGACATACAATAATTTATCTTCCTCGCTTAGGTCTTTCCACATCTGTGAGGCAAGCTGTGAAACCTAAAATAAAAACATTCATTTTAGCTGGTTTATAAAGCAGTTACCAAATAAGTGACCTAGAAAGTGTTCAAACAGTTTTAATCACCTCTCTCATCGTCATGTATCGACTAGAATGGGACTGCTGCAGTCCTTGCTTTGTTTCAGCGCTGAAGACATTAATCCAAACCAAGGTCAAACCCTCGACATAATTACATGTCTTGCATCTACACCACCTTATAAACTTTATCAAGAACTTACAAAAATCTAATGAATGCATTGATAGGTCTCTTCCTCGTACAAGATGCCTCGCCTCGCTCCATGTTTGAGCTCATTGCTGAAAATAAATGGCAATCGTAAATACACATACATAATTCCCAAGCTAATATCGTACCCAAATGCTATATCCACATGATAGGCATGACCCAGCAAAATCGTAAACCACCATAATCATAAAAAACTGCGAGCGGTCGAAAATAAAGATTTTCACCAAATTTCCATATACAATAGCACTTTATCGTAACAAATCTCATTAAATCAAAATCTAATCAAACAATTATCTTGGCCAAAATCATTAATCTCAAACCGTCTAAAAAGATCTTTGTTGCTTAATATGTTGTTAGAACATGCATTCAAAGTAGCAATACTGCGTAAGGCTAAAATTTGACAAAAAGCCAAGAGAAAAACCAGAAATTCAACATTTCAGCAGTTACAATTGCATGCATGCCCATTTTGTTTTTCACCGAACCAATTGAGGTGTCAAAGTACAGTTTATCGTGATTTTGTCAAACAACTGTACAACTTAATTAAAAAACATAAAATAAGGTCACTAAAAGTACTCTCGATCAACCTAATACTACTGATTGCAAAATGTAAGAAGGGAAGGGGGGGGGGTACCTTTACACAGGCGCGCACAAAATTCGAACTTCAGATTGCGATCTTCAGTTGCTTTATAGCGACATGCATGAAAAGCTTCGAAATACGTTGTTATAGCGACGGGGGTGGGGGATATCCGACAAGGTAGTGGGGGTGGGGGGGTGAGGGATTGGGCAAAGGGGATGGATGGACTGTGTGGGTGCCGGTGTTGTGTGCATGGAGGAGACAGAGCTGTAAACGTACGGGTGTTGTGCGTGTGGAGAAAGACAGAGGACATGATATGGGGAAAAGGGCCGATTTGGAGGGAAATAGAGGGGGTGGGTGGGTACCGCCGCAACGTGGGGGGTGGGTGGGTTTGGAAGAATTTTTGGAGGGAATGATCGTAGGCGGGATTGGGGAGAAGAAATCTAATAGTGGGAATAATAGGGGGAGGGGTAATTTGGGGATTGGAAAAGTCATGATTTAAAAAAAACACCATTTTTTTTCAACTAACCCCATTTTTCAAAGATTTCTAAAAGATACCCCACTTTTTCACAATTTCCCAAACTAAATCCACCATCCCCAAAAGTTTTACCCCAAAACCCCTTTAATCCTAATTTTCCCTTTTGATTTCTGTTGTCTTTTCTTTGGAATTCACGTCGTTAAGTCTCTAAACACTGTTTGGATGCTCATTAGGTCACTTGGATGGCATGGCTTTCTTTGAACTGGCAGATCCAATCGAACATATGTAACTAGAGTTACAACACGGCAGACAATCTGGACCCCTGAGAATAAATGACTGCAAACACTTTTTGATGCTTTTAAGATATGATAGCATTTGACGGGCTATGGAAGCCTATGACAGAGTTTATGATTTCAGTTTTTTTGTTCAATTTTAGAAACTGCAAGAAAAATTAATGTTTGACTGTTTTTCTCTTTTGTTCAGCTTTTTGAACTAGTACTAAATCTAGACTTGTTTTCAATTTGTAATTTTAGGGTTTTTTTTAAGTTTTCTTTTCAAGCTTCATTACAAGCAATTTACAATCCACTTTTTAATAATAAATTAACCTGATTTCATCAATTTCAATTCACCGCTGCCAACATTCCATGTCCCCACACCCACCATGCACCCCCAACCACCAGACATGTAGCTGCCACAGTTGACACCATGGCCACCGCCAAATAATTCACCGTCACCACCATATCCTCCATCGACGTCATCCATCATGAGCACCAACACTACCAACGACCCATTTCCGTCACCATGTCGAACACTGATGGGGTCTAAACCGGCTTCTGCCACCATGTCATCGCCACCTACATATGTGTGGGAATGACTGCAAAGGCTATGATGTTGGGGGTCAAAGATCCGACAGTGGATGCCGAACCGTCAGCCATCAATTTCCCACACCCCTCGCCGCCACCATAAAATATGTGGTACTTGAAGGTGGGTGCCATGTCGTTGTCGGGGATCGGTGGATTTGATGGTGGATTAGCTCATGGCTGTGGGAAGGGAAATTTATGGTTATGGTGTTGTGAGTTTGATGATCGCAGTGGTAGTGGTCACGAGGTGTTTAGTAGGGGAAGAAAAAACAAATACGGAAAGGTTGCAAGAGAGAAAAATTGAAAGGAAAAGGACGGGGGGTGGGGGTGGGGGTGGGTGGGGAATCTTAACCAAACACACTTTGTTTTAGCAAAAAAAGAAACTCAAGATATGATTAGTTTTATTATTTTCTTGAAAACTAAAAACTATAAATCACAAGATTTTCTAAGACCCCTTGTATTGCAAAAACTTACGATTGAAACCTTAAGAAAACCCTAAGAAACTACATGCTTAGTATTCATCTCTTAATGTGCGGCCTGAATGCCATGCATAACAATACATGAATATTGGTCAATCTAAGGTCAAAGTGGTGCACGCCAATCTTTTATAAGTAATGACAAAGAAGTAGTACAATTGCAAGTTAGATAACCTTAGTCTCGTTTTAAGTTCTTCATTGAATCTCGATTAAGTTATCAAACGAAAAACACTTCAAGCAGTTATGCAAGTTTCCATAGTAGTCCAATGTTCCTACTTGTGCTCAAGTTTTGTAAGTGCCCAATCATATGGGAATGTAAAAAGTGGTAAAATATATTGTGTACGAGGTGTAACAGTGTTGTCTGATGAATTTTAGGGTGAAATATTGATGGGATTGATGGTTTGCGTGAAAAGACTCGTCAAGCTCTCTCCTCCTCTTGTTCTACTTTTTTATCCCCTGCCCGTTAGTTCACGACCTTTTCAAAGAGCACGCTAGGACAACGTCTCCACAACAGTAATATATTAGTCTCCATTTCCTACATCTCCCTACTGAAAAAGGCAGAAGTAGGAAGTTATCGATTAACCCATGCCAGATCACATCGATCTCCATATATACAACTGGTGCGCACTCACGACGATATTATTAACGCCGTCTATAACCAAGTGTATCACCGTTGCAGTCAAAAGCCACCCCAAGTGAATATGCATCAAATCAACCCTGATTCATTCATCGAACATGCATACACAAACAGGTGCATTGATATGTGGAAGATGTCCAAGTGCAATTGATGATAGTTAAAAAGTAAATTATTATAAAAATCAAATGTGATTTTCATGTTTGATATGATGGTGCGATGTTGTGTGCTTTCAGAATGTGTAGACTATGCATCTAGTTGTAAACACAACTTTCACCTTGAGTTACCATAATATATGAGTGACGATGAGGGTGTAATGCAACTTGAATTCACAAATGTGTGGATTTCAAGTGGTTTTATTGTACAAGAAGTAGCATTGACGACGACTATAATGACATTTTGAAATACACACTCGTACGTAGTCAAATACTGTATAAAGAACTTTTAATATATATATTTTTTGTATCATATATTTCAAAATGTGGAAGGTGTTTCAAATTAGGGTTAATTACACCTATGTCCCTGAAGTTAGGGAGTAATTACAGTCAAGGACACTAAGTTTCAAAATGTAACATTCCGTGACCAAAAGTGTTTCAAATGTATCACACGTGTCCATCCGTCAACTTTCCGTCCAAAAAATGTACTTTTTAATGATGTCAGCAATACGTATTTTTAAAATGACAAAACTACCCTTGTACTGTATATACTGAGTAATTTTTAAAAATTTTAATTAATACTTTAAACCCTAATTTTCATTGTCTTCCCCCCCCTAACTCGCCGGCAGCCCTACTACCGGCCGCACAAGCGGTCGCCAGCGACTAACTCCTGTCCCCGCTGCAAGCATCACGCCGCTACACCACTGCAACCGTCCGATCGATGCTGCCGATAGACCTTTCGACGCCCAACAACTTCAGTCAACAGCCCCATCACAGGCGATCAACTTCGGCGCTCTTTCACCGAGCGCCATCACCAACGCCTCGGTAACCATCGCGTCGCTACCACCACCGCTCGGGATTTATCACCGGCGCCATCTCGAGGTCAACCACCCCAGCAGTCCCCTTTCGGTGCACCGCAAGCGGCAACGACAACCCAAAGCTGCTTTGTCAGAGATTCCATAGAGAGAGAGGCTCGACAACTCTTCTGTGTGGGTTCTCTTGACGGGAAGGATTTGAGTTTGCTAAATCGGGTCTCGAGGTGAGTTGGGGGGGATGAGTCAGGAGTGAAACCGAAGCATTTAATGGCGGCAACTTGGCGACAGCAGATCCGGCAACAACAAGTCCTCCCCCTGCGGCGGCGACGGGGAAGGGGTAGGTTGGGGCGACGGGGAAGGGGTAGGGTGGGGGCGACGGGGAAGGGGTAGGTTGAGGGCGACAGGGAAGGGGAAGGGGTAGGGTAGGGGTGACGGAGAAGGGGAGGCACATGTGATAGGGAGGCACAGACGAAGGGGTGCTGCGGGAATGAGGTTGGGGGGGGGGGGGAAGGGGAGGGGGTTGGCGGGTGGTCCCAGGGGCAAATCAGGATTTCAACTTTTATTTAGGGGCAACTTGATCTTTTTGTCAGAACCGTTAAGTATTTTTGTATTCCGTTTGTCAACGGACATAAGTGTTACATTTTGAAACTTTGTGTCATCGTGTGTAATTACTCCCAAACTTTAGGGACATATGTGTAATTAGCCCTTCAAATTATGTACGAAGAACTTGGAGTCGATTGATATTAAGCTCCCTTATATTCCCACGGCCTGGCCTGGTCAATACCTAGCCGGGCCTTTTTTTTATTCCAACGAGTCCTATAACTAAAACGATTTATTTGATTTGAAAAAAAAAAAGGCTTGCTAGTAAAGTTTAAAGCAGACCGGTAAGCATCTAGCAAAGATGACCTTCTAGATTTTGATCATGAAAACAGCAACCCTCTCCTAATTAGAAAGTAGTAGTAGTTAAAAACTTGCAACTTTAGACCAACCAAGTGAACCAAACCCCATTTAAATCAACTTTCCCAATTAATTCCACAAGCAAATTTTCCTCCGCCCCTCTGCAAGAGAAAAGGTCCCATCACCATTCAGTCTATCCCTCTATCCAAAAGTCCAAGCATGGATGATTCCCCCACCTACCTCATCTAGGACCGAATCCATAAACCCTAATCCCCAAAAAACATCCCAATCTCACTAAATTATTCAACCTTTGCCAAACAAAAAAGTTAATGAAGTTCCTGATGTGTTAAAGATACTGGGTTTTTGTTGGGACTATTATTATCGGATTATTATGTATAGATCTGGAGCTGTGATGGCGTGGAACGTGTTCAAGTTCTGCACGGCCCTGCGCGGCCTGGGCTCGATCATGATCTTGCTGGTCCTCGGCGTCGTGGGTGTCACTTATTACGCCGTCGTATTGACCAACTACGGCCCCGCGTTGACCGAGGGCGGCCTTGAATCAGTAACAGCTCTTGTCGTGTTGATCTTGTTTCATTGCCTGGTAAGTGACGTCTCAAAGTTTCTATTTTTGGGTTTTACTTTTTTGGCTTTTCTGGTATCTTGTTGGGGATCCCACTTAATTTGTGGGTTTTGAATATAAATTGCATATTTGGTAAGAAATTTGTTTTTTTATAGATTCAGGTAAATATGGAAATTTAGCTTTTCATTGATTTGATTGGTTCTGCTATAAATGATGGCCTAGTTTTGTTCTATGTCAGTTTTCAGCTGGAAAGTGTGATCTTTATTTGGTCTTTCTTATGTTAATGCTAATTAATTGACTTGCTGCGTTCTGAATCTTGTTTAATTTTGTGTTCAAAGAACCTGTCAGTTTATTGCTAGAAAATTAGTTCCTTCAGATCCTCGGAGTATTCAACAATTTATCTAAGAAGAAAAGAGAAAAAAGAAACAACTGAAAGTTCTCGGCTTTTGTAAGCTTGTTTGGAGTCCACCTATTTTTTGGTTTTTGCATGCTTGTTTGGTAAGAATTTATGTTGTAATATTGAGGTAATTATGATTCAGCTGGTTTGGAGTAACTGTATGTGTTGTTTCCTTATGACGATATAATTGATGGCGTGTCTTCAGTTCTATGTGATTTTTCTAGCTCAAAAGATTGGAAAAGTCAAAATTTAGATCTTTATATACTTGATGTTGGTGCAATTAGTTGACTCAGTTTTGTGTTATCTTACCCTTTGATCAACCAAAGTACTTGCTAGATATTTAGGTCTTTTAGATCCTTAAAAGACCATTTGTTGAACTTTTTGCTATAATTCTGTCTAGAAAGAAAAGAGAAAAACGAAATGAAGCTGAAATTGCGTTGTTGAGTGGAGCTAAGTATGTAGTGCTTGCAATGGTTATGCAGTTGGTGATGCTGTTATGGAGTTACTTTTCTGTTGTTTTTACGGATCCGGGCGGTGTGCCACCTAATTGGCGGCCTGCGGTTGATGAGGAAAGAGGGGATGCCGATCCTTTGACCGGGCCTGAGTATGGTGCCGTGGGGGCTGATCCAGCAAACACGGGGATCAGGTATTGTCGGAAGTGCAACCAGCTAAAACCGCCTCGTTGCCATCATTGTTCAGTTTGTGAGTTCCGTCAAATTGCTTTTTCTTTTCTTTTCTTTTGGCGTGTATATTTTGGTTTGTTACTGCAAAGTAGAGAAAATTAGCTGTATTGCTATCTATATCAGGTGGGAGGTGCGTGCTGAAGATGGACCATCATTGTGTCTGGGTCGTCAATTGTGTCGGGGCATTGAACTACAAGTATTTTCTTCTTTTCCTGGTATGCTGTCAGTACTGTCTTTAAATTAGTGATGTTACACTCACTTCAGTTTATTCATCTGGTTATAATACTGCTTGGGAATGAGCAACACCGTGATGCTTATATACTTTTTGTTGCTAGACATGGTAGTTCCTTGTGTAGTTCCTTACAAGTTTGCTACTTTCTGTTTGAGGATACTTCTCAACAGCATTGTGTTTCTGAATTGCATAATACCAGGATATATGATGCAAATAGCATGCTATCAAATGTTTAGAGGTGAAAAGTGAATTTAAAAACCAAAGAAAAAGCTAGTAGGGTGTAATGGGGGATGAAAAATGTGATCGGGCTCATTACTATATGTACCTTCCGTAATTGCTGTCTTAGGATATAATTGGATATCTGGTAGAAGCAAAGGTAATTATTGCCATTGCCTCCTGAGTTATCCTCCGAAATAGAAGGAACTTATAGGAGTTCCTGATTTAAGCCTATGGCAAAAAGATTATGTAGTACTGGTTGTTTTTTGAAGGTTGGATTAAAGACTATTGAGTCTTTTGATGCTAAGGAACTTGAATTTCGAAAATTCAGTAACGCATGAATAGCTAACATAAAGATGTAGATCGATTTTCTTCTCTTATTGACCTTGAGTAGCTATGTGATAAGAATTAAAATTCTTTGGGGAAGTTGTTACTGCCTAACCCATCATTCTTTTGGGGACATTTTCTTGAAGATGTACCTATCTAAATATGCTAACATAGCAATCCTACTACGGCAGGTACAATATATTCCCTTCATCACTAAATAACCGTCCTCTTTTTAGCTTTTAGCTGTCCCAAAGTAACTGTCCACTTTGAGAAGTTATGCACTAATTAATGCAGTTTTTTAAAATATATCCCTTTTTAAACGATAATTACTTGTAACTTCATATAGGGCAGTATATAAACCGAGTTCGAGCCTAACAGAGGTGTGTTCAAGCTCGGTTCGTGTTCCTCCTGCCATGCTCGAGACCTCGTGTTTGTCAAGAGCCTAAATGAGTTTCCGCACTTGGTATGGGCCTCGGCTCCATGAAACTTGGGCTTGGCAAGGTTGTTTGTTTAATTGCCCGAACCGAGGTCGAGTTTGACAGCTGACATTCACATTCTATACAATTCCCAAATCACATATCCAGAAAATCATTTGAAGAAAAGAAAACTTAGGAAGAATCAAGAAAGATAGAGAAAGTTGAATTTTGTGGAATGGTTGAGCTTGCAACCACGCTGTCGACCTGATTAGGAAAATCACCGTAGAAATTGAAAGAATTTTTGCAGTTGAGGAAAATCGGCGCAACTTCATGGAAGAAATGTTCTCTGATTGCAGGTTGAGCTTTTGCTGCTACGGTTTGTAGATATTAACGTGTGGAGAGATAGTAAACATCTGAGTTACGTTTTTAGTCGAGCCTTTAGACTTTGAGCTATTTAGGTAGCGTTTGACAGGATTTTTTTTTTCCAGTTCCGTTTTGTAATCTGGAGAAAAGAAACCCGTTTGACAAACAGTTTTCATTTTTTTCCTTTCAATTTTGAAAATCAGTTTCTAAAACAGGGCTGTTTTTTAAAACTCCATTATGGAGTTTTGGTTTTTGTTTTGAGATCCAACCTTCAAACTCTGTTAAAAGCAAAAAAATGAGTCAATTTTAACAAAATCCATTTCTTTAGGTGGTTACCCACCCCCACCCCCACCACACAAACACACAGCACCATTGCCGGTTGTTAGCACCACCATGTGCCACCAACCCCCCTCCACACCCCCACCACACAAAAACACAGCACCACCGCCGGTTGTTAGCACCACCATGTGCCACCGTCCCCCTCCCCACCCCCACCACGCAAAAAACACAGCACCACCGTTGGCTATTACCATCCTCTTCTCCCCTCCCCCCACCCCACGCGAGCACCACCACCGGCGGCTATAACTACTGGCTCCACCCACCGTCGCCGCCCAAATATCTAGGCCACCACTGTCGATTCTTCATGTTCCATGACCATCAATTCCTCTCGCTACCACCACCATGATCAGCCGTCAAATTCCTTGCCCAGTGCCAGTTTACCACCATCAGATCTAGGGTTTAAAGGGTCAATAATGGTGCCTCTGAGGCGAAGTCGTCGTCGTCGACGGCGGTGGAGGTCCTTGCCTAGCGCCAGTTTACCACCATCAGATCTGGGGTTCAAAGGGTCAATAATGGTGCCTCTGATTATGGAGGCCAAGTCGTCGGACGCGGCGATGGTGGCCAAGTCCTCGGCGATGGGTGGTGGTGAAGGTTTGCTGCGTGACTTCGGGTGGTGGTGGAGGAATGTTGGGCTGTGGTGTCCTAACAGAGAGAGTAGAAAAATAGAAACAAATAAAAAACAACAACACTTCAATCAAACATCAAACTGTTTTTGTAAAAAATAAAAACTAAACTGGTTTGTTTTTTGTTTTTTTGGAAACTGAAAACTAAAACTGCAAATGATTTCAAGTAGATGGGCGGCTATTTAGGTTTTGAGCTATTTTCACGATGTGCAAAAATACGATCACTCTCCGATAATACTTCTTTAACTATTTATATGAGCTGTTCATCAACATGCTCATGAACATTGAAATAATGTTCAGGCTCGGCCCGTTTAGTTAACGAGCTTAAAAAATTTGTTCATGTTCAGTTCATCTAATATACAAACAAACATGAACAAGCTTTTAAGCAAACGAACGACGAGCTGTTCATGAACATCTCAGTTCATTTACACCCCTAACTCCACATGGTACTGCAACTAACATCATTAATAGGGCTAGAAATGGAAATAGAACCAATTGGGACTCCCATTTATTGCAGTCAATTCTCCCAAAACTGTGTCAAGTCAAAGAGGACACTTATTTAGGGATGGAGGAAGTACTATGTAATGGTTAACGATGTAGCATACTCCCTCCCCTTACAAATAATTGTCCTTTTTGAGTTGGCACACTGTTTTAGGAGTTGGCACACTGTTTTTGATTGTTTTCATTTCCATTTATACCCTTATTAATGATGTTTGTTGCTATATTCCAATACAGTTGGCATTATTTAATGCTTAGAACAAAGAGGTATTGATAAAAAAATGTAATTAAAAATGCTTGACTTTCAAAGTCAACAATTGTTTGTACACATCCCGAACTAGAAAGGAGGACAACTTTTTGTAGACAGATGAAGTATATTTCACCAAAAAGAACTGAAGTTACTTTGTAAATTTCAGATGAACAATTTTGTAGGATGGGCACTGAACACTTCGTCTTTAAGTATTCAGATATGTGCTTGTATAAATATTGCACTTCTATTAGCGTAGGAATGAAAAGATCCCCAAAAGGAAAACAAAATGCTGACGAACATGTCCCCTTCACAACTAGCTGAAGCCTCCGAGTATATGTCAACATTTTGCAGTTTAGCTGCTGATTTGCAGAATTGAGTCCATTAGAGATTTGCAGTCATTATAGGTGAGCTTGGTAGCTACGGTTGGCACACCGAGGTAGCTAGAACGTCTTCCTAGCAAAGGCCTTCAGAATTGAGTCCAGTAGAGATTTGCAGTCATTATAGGTGAGCTTGGTAGCTACGATGGGCACACCGAGGTAGCTAGAACATCTTCCTAACAAAGGCCCGTTAGATCTAGAAACAGCTTAGAGTTTATCTGCGGAGGGGTAGTGAAATGAAATGCACACTTTAGGACTAAATAGAGCAGCCATAAGGAAGCACGCCTGTGGACTTGGCTAATAAAAGGGACTCCTTGTGGGTGATATCATGTCAACAGTTGTCATATCGAGATACATATCCTGTGTAGAAATGTCATTGTTCTGTATGGTGCATTATTGTAAATGCGGTTCAATTATATCACAAGCATTCTAAATAGCATTTAGACTGTGACAAGCGTGAAACTTTGAAATGTAGAACATATGGATTATGGAAACATAAAACCAATAGCTGCAGAACAAAATATGCATTCATGCATCAACAGACGACATGCCTAGAGCAAAGGAGTAAATATTGTGAACAGAGTATTTACCGCCAAATTAAAACTGATACGTTTTTCGAGAAAAGATTACTTTGTATCAATTTGTAGTGCTGAGCGCCCACTGTCCATTACACAAAAAAGGTCAGAGAAGACAAAAAGAAAGGAGACGCAATAAATTGAGGGACAGAGAGAAGGCTTGAGACCAGGTACAGCTTCAACCAAAAAGTTTTGTCAATAACAGATGGGGGAGAACTTCAGGTCGAGCTTCCAAAATGAACAAAATCTTTGAGAAAGACAGAGAATACCAGAGGTGTTTAGTACCATTTCAATGGTATGGTCACTATACGGTGCCTGCGTCAAATTTATATGCAGGATCCAGCTAGATCTGCCATCTATTGTTGAGAGAGATGAGTGGGTGGCCAAGACGACAGCCCTAGAGCAGTTTTTAGAGGTTCTACGATTCTTTTGGGAGAGCAAATGGCCTGAAAAGAAACCAATAGTTCTTTTTTTTTCCCCCAAGATCCAGGCCTCGTAACCGACACAGATCCGAGATTCCTTTCAGTGTAACGCATCTGCTGTATTATGCGACACAGCACGATGTGGCGATACAGAAGCAGTACAGGCGATACAGGTGCTATACAGGTATAGGTAAGATACGCGAGGAACATTGTATTGTTTTTTTAGTGTGTCGTCCTTTATTGTAAGATACAAGACCGCCGGTGGACCTAAAATTATACGTGATGCTGCTAGTTCCTTAATTGCCAATGTGAGTTAAATAAACGTGGTTGGGGTTTGGATGCTTCCCCATCCCAGGCTCTCTTGGCTTGGAAGGCAACCTGAAGTTGAGGATCGAGTCGTATGGCCCTAATGACAACTTCCTATGGCCTTTGCTTAGGGAGCATCAATGTAGGCCCTGTTTGTTTCACAAAAAAACATTTCCTGGAAAAGGTTTTCCGCATTTTCCGGTGTTTGGTGTACGCATAAGATTTTTCAACAGAAAATGATTTCCGCTCGCACTTATTTTTAAAAACAAAATGTTGGAAAACCACTTACCAATTAAAAATTGGTAAGTCATTTTCCGGACCGCTGAACACCCACCCACCCCCACAAATCCACATAGCCCCGCATCCGCAACCCCACACACAGCACCGTACCCGCCCCCGCAACCCCCCCCCCCCCCCCACCCAAAAAAAAAAAAAAAACCCACCCCACATACGCTCGCTACACACCCACCTCCCCCACACACACATCCCCGCTCCATCCATCCTCTCTCACACACACACCCCACCCTCACACGTGCGCGTGCACACCCACACCCCCAAACACACAGAGATGCCCAAACAACGGAGAACATATCTTTTTTTGGTATAGGTAGTTGTATCATATTTTGTGCGGCACCTGAATAGTGGAAAATGAAATTCAGGAATATGTTTTCAGGAACTCCTATTTTCCGGAAAGCATATTCCGGAAAGCGTTTTCCGTGAAGCATTTCCCGTGAAACAAATAGGGCCGTAATATGGCTCTAAAGTCCTTTTAGGGATACCCGTTTGGTTTCCTTGATAATGTCCCAAGATGCTCCTTTATTCTATGGTTATTCTGCAAGACAGATTCTGCTCTAGAGATATCCTTTGAAGCTGGAGCATTATTATTGTTGAGGCATTCCCTTTGTGTAATTTGTTTTCAGAGAGCGAGACCACCCCTTTTGCTGCTGTCCCTAAACTAAGGAGGTTTGGAAGACAGTGCTCTATGGTATGCAGCTCCCTGCTAGATGCTATTGACACCTTTGAAGGTCAAAACTTAGGGAAAAAATCTGCAAACTTGTCCTTTCTACAACATACAGTCTTTGGATTGAACACAACCAAAGCATATATCAGAAGCACTCAGACTCCTTATGTACTGGTGGTTAAAGAAATCTCGAATCTGGTCAAGTGTAGGGTTTGGAGTTGATACAGAGTGGCTAGAACCTTCACTAATTGGGAGCTCTGTTCCTTAGTTGCAGGATTCTTCAGTTCTAGTTACTCTCTCACCCCTGAGCCTCGCTATGGAATCCCGCTTCCACTCCCATCATAAAACCCACAATAGTAGTGACGCTGTCACTCTGGAACCTCATACATGTTCCCGCTCCCACGCTCTGTCCGTGCAACTAAGCTCTGTACTATTTGGAATATCCTTAAAAATATGTTTTCTGCTAGTAGCCTTAATGCTTTCTTATTGGGTTGGTGTAATACCTAGGGTCTGCCCCTTGTAAGTGTATATAAAGTATGGACCAGTGTTATTAAAGGCGCAGGCGCACCTAAGGCGCAAAAGGTCCCTGGAGCCTAGGCGCAAGGCGCAGGCGCGCGCCTTTTCAAAGCGAGGCGCAATATTAAAATAAATAAAAATAAATAAATAATAGTGCATGAAAACAATATAATTACGTAAAAAAAAATTCAGAACATGATAATTAACAAACTTTCAAAGACTAGAAGAGGTTTCAAATTCCAACGAATGCCCAACGAAGGATTCAAATATTTGAGGAACCATACCACCAAATCCTCTGTAACTTCTGATCTTTATAAAAAAAAATTAATCAAATAAACTATTGAACTGGCTTACATAAACATACTTTTCTATTAAAAAAGAAGAAGAAAAAGAAAAGTACTGGAATAGCATCTACTTTTAAGAAAGAAAGTATTGATTTTTACATGGAATTATATTTATCTGTGTTTTTATTTGACTGTGAATCAAATAGATTAGTAATTTACTTTTATTAACAAATGAGACGGTATGAAAATGGACATGAATATGTTTAAAAACTCTGTTTGTGTGGATAAACAAAAGGACTTTGTTGATGCAAACTACAAAGAGACATTTGTCAACCAAATTAAATATCACAAGGCAGCAGCTAATGCTCCAAAGCCCACACACGACTCTCTCTCACGAATCAAATCAGACGGAGAGAAGTAGCAGTGACCGCGAGAGAGAGACAGAGAGAGAGAGACCAGAAGTCTTCAATTGGAGTAGCCCAGCAGCAGCGGTACAGGGGAGCAGCAGTGACGGCGTCGGGAACTAGAGCAAATTTGATGGAGCAGCCGAGCAGCAAAGGGAAAGGAGATGCGGCCGGAGCGACGAGCTTTCGACGGCAACGGCAAAGGCGATGCGGCAGGTGAGACTGAGAGAGAGGCTGCTTCAGCGGAGCAGTCGAGCTCGAGCAGCAGCCAGCAAGGCAAAGAATCTCGGCGGAGCAGTGGCCGGAGCAACAAGAATCTCGGCAGGTGAGACCGTGAGAGAAAGCTGCACTGCTGCTGCACTGCTGCGCCTAGACGTGCGCCTCCCGTGCCGCGCAGCGCCTTGCGCCTTTGCGCCTGATGAGTCCAGGCGCGCGCCTTCTTCAACGCGCTGAGCCTAGCCTAGGCGAAGCGCAGGGGTTGCGCCTTAGCGCGCCTTGCGCCTAGGCGCGCTTTTAATAACACTGGTATGGACACGTTGAAGAAGTGTGGCCCGTGTCTAGGAGTGTGTTTGGAAGTCTCGGTGGTCAACAAGCACATCGTCTTTTATTGCTAATGGCTGTACTAGTTGTATATATAATGAAGCTAACGACTATACATAATTATCCTTCAGCTAAAGCATAAGAAATGAGTGTTAGGCTATCCAGTTGATAAATTAAGTAGAAAACTGATGACACTCTTCTGTTGTCGCAGTTCTACACGCTTCTTGAGACCACTCTTGTGACTTTATCGTTACTGCCACATTTTATAGCATTCTTTAGTGATGAAGAGATACCTGGGACGCCTGGCACTCTTGCAACCACTTTTCTCGCATTTGGTAATGCCTACTGAGCTCTTTTATGTTTGTCTCTCTTACTTTTGTTCGCCTCTGCTTCCACGTTTAACTACTCTTTCTGTTTCCAGTCTTGAACCTGGCTTTTGCATTGAGTGTTATGGGGTTTTCAATTATGCACATATCATCGGTGGCTGCTAACACCACGACTATTGAGGTATTGCCTTCTTACCTATGCATATTTTAGCCAATGAAATTTCTGCGGATGTTGCTCTGCACGCTTTTATTTATTAGTACTTGTGGCTTTCACTTCTTTCTGTTTGGAACGAGAGCTTCTGATCTTCTATACTGTTTTTGAAACTTGATGGTTTCTGGTAAATAGGCATGGTCATATACTCATATTGATCCATGGGTGTTCTTTCTTGCTCAACTTTAGCTATGTAACCTTTCATGGATGCAACAGAAGTGGCGGATTTGTTAATTATTTACTGTCTCATGTACAGGCATATGAGAAGAAGACCACTCCAAAATGGCGTTACGATCTCGGTAGAAAGAGAAATTTTGAACAGGTAGACCATAGTTTGCTACTTCCTGTCGTGAGATCTAAACAACATGCATCTATCACGGGTTACTGTTAATGGCACATATGCTCAGACATTTGTTAATCTTTTTTTGTTTGACAGTTTATCGACTAATTTCTACTAGTGTTTGCAGACACTGATGTTTTTAGAGGTTTAAACCCACTATGTTACCCACCATTCCCAAAAGTCTCAAGAACAATTGTCAGTAAACAACTATCTTTAAGCAGCATTTTTTAAATCGCCACCACTTTTGTGAAGCTTTTGCAAATGTAGTGATGTTTTTTAACATTGTGGGGGGTCTTGCCAAGTTTTAAGACACCAGTGCAAATGGGCTATATGATGTCACTAACATACCTCACTGTCTTTTCTTCATGAAAAATAGCATGTTCATGTTTATTGCTGTTTAAATGATTTGCTTTTGTTAGGATATAGCTGTATGGAGACTTGAATTGTGCTTCATACTGTCACTCTGTTATAAAAGAGTTCTATCCAGATTAGTAATTATGTTTCTTTATGTGCTCAATAGAATAGTAATTCTGAGTATGGTCAAACTATACCGTCATTCCAACCATGATTCCTCAGGCACTACTGTCAAGGGCCAATCTTTGAGGCACAGACTTTCTTAACACCCGACATCATATATTGACTCATGGGCAATTATGATATTTCAAGGGGTCGGGCCTATGTCCTGTTATTGCCCTGTTCTTGTATTAAAGCAGTCCCTTTAGGAGGAACTGACTGGCCAAACTGGGTTGGAATTGTGGAGATAGAACCTTCTAAACCTTCCCGCCATTAAAAATTATCAATCCTTTATAACCTTGAAGCAGTTATTACGAGGAAGGGAGTCAGAGTAGGACCGAACACGGAATTGGAGATTCTATCAGTGGAGTAGCGGCTTCTGCCTGATTTTTGTTAGTGTCTTTAAGTTAGATGACGTGGTAGGAGAGGCGTAGCAAATACATTTTAAGTTAAGAGGTCATTTGCTCAAGATCGCATGTTGTCTCAATGATATAATCTCTTGCAACTTGGACCAATGAGTGATTTGTAATTTGTTCAAGGAAAGTGTAGGAAGTTAAAACGGAGCCCAAAAGAATTTTGTTGAGATTGTGAGGAGGAAATTCTCGCAACTCTAATGAGATGGGATACAAATTTTCATTTGACAGAAAATTTCGTATAGCTCCGGCTGTTTCTAGAAACTTCTCAAGTGAACCAAGCATACATGTATCTGGAAGAATTGCATTTTGGATGTGGCCTTGTATCATTCTCTTGCATATTATTATCTTCGAGTGTGATATGCATGTTATCTTCTGAGTTTGCCTTCATACAAAAAGTATACAAGCTAATGAAAAGTTTGGCTGGTTAGGTCAATTTACTCAGTAAAACTTAAAACTTACCTGAATGGTCATAATGTATCTACTCACATCATGTTGGGATAAAACATAGTCTCTACATGATTATAATTGTCACATAAAGTATGTCCGGAGATAGTTCTTGGTTAAGTAGTTATGCCAAGTGTTTCTTGAAATGATCCTCAATTTTAGTTAAGAAGATGACAATCTTATGTTTTTTTTTTTGCTTTCTTCGAGTTCTCAAGCAGTGTGATTCAGATACAGTGCAATCATGGTTAGCTTTGACATGTTTGTGTAGTATTTGTAATATTTGGCCATAGTTTTGGTCACTCATAAGATTTTGTTTGTGCTCAGGTGTTTGGGATGGACAAGGGATACTGGTTTATCCCGGCTTATTCAGAAGAAGATTTACGAAGGATGCCTGCCCTCCAGGGTCTTGAGTATCCATCGAAGCCCGAGTTGGATGCCCAAGAGTTCTAAGGGACACACTGAATCTTGGTTCTTTAATGTTATAACAGCCGGATTTCCCCACAAAATCTTTGTCTAAGTTGGCTCAGATCCATCTACTCCCATCTGCAGCTTACAGAGTATTACTATAGTCGAAAGAGAGAGACTGAATTAAGCATGGAGCGGCTCCGGGAGAATGGTATGCTGATTTTGTATGTGTGGTTTCGTTTGCTAGTTGGGAAATTCTGGTCGTAGGATAAGGCATTCAGGGCCAAAGAATGTGAAGGCGGCAAGTCATGCAAAATTTTCATGTGGTGGGGGGTGGTGAGGTTACCTAGGCTCTATGTCACAGAAAGTGTAGATAACTCATTAATCCTGGCAAGTTACCTTGTAGGCTTTGTACCACGCGTAGCGATTGTGTATGTGACATTTATTTCGGAACTAATAATACATCTGCTAATTCTTCTGGCTTTTTCAGGCCCTTGTCTCACATCTTAGTACTAGCATTTCTCTGTGAATCGTTTCTGTATAATCGATTCAAACAAGTATATTGGTAGTTGATGGCTGTCTTTGCTTGTTCTATTCACGCGCAAAACATGGAATCAACTTATGAACGAAAACCTATCTTCAGGCGAGGAAAGAAGCGTTCTTTTCTCGCGTAGGGCTGGCTGTAAAGAATGCCAACCTATCTGAGCTCAGTTCCTCTGTTGGCAGTTACCTAAGTTTGAGATAATTTGATCAGTAGCGCAGCATCATAAACGCTGTCAGTAGCGTGATCATAGGTTTTATAATCATCATCTGCATCTTAGAAGTCTATTAAGTTCTACAAACAAGCAAGAACAACCCTCCTGTGGGGGGCAGTTATGCCCTTGATGCAGCAGCAGTGTCTTACTTTTTCTGAGTTTCGCGTGTATCTTTAGACGCGAGCAAGTGCAGTCAAGACGCGAATCAGGTGAGAGTCCTGGCTCTGCAATTGCTAGTGCGTCATCGTTTTTCGGTATCTGGGTGCAAATAGAGGATTCTTACCAGAAGAAGAGAGCTAACTGCAGCATTTGCAACAGCTGATCACTAGGAGCGTATCTGCAATGTCTAATGTCGCCTCTGGGAGTTAGAAAAGCTTTTGTAAATGCAGGGAGTCACTGGGAATGCTCCTGAAATCAGATGGACATGTCCAGGTATGGGTGATCATTTAAACCGTTAAAACCGATCCAACCGTGAAAATCGAACCAACCAATCCGTCTATTTCCAAATCGATCTAAAAATCAATCGGTTTGGTTTTTTTTTTCCCAAACCGTACATTCGTTTCGGTTCGAATTTTTTTGAAACCGCATAAACCGAATAAACCGTATATAATATAACATATCGATATTTTTACCTAATCCTAGTTTTTTTTTACTAACTCTAGTTATCTAACTACTCATATAAAATGGGATAAACCCTAAATCCTTTAACGTAACATACATTTTTCACTCGCCGCTTACATCTTACTAGGTGTTATTAATTATGATAAAAAAGTTCAGTTTTTTTGGAGATTATTAGTATGTGTAAGTTATTAATTTTTGGGCCAAAACTTGCCCAAAATTGAGTTTGGCCCAAACCGATTAAACCGTCCAAACTGAACCGTTCAACTAAAGTTCGGTTTTTTTTTCTTTCTAAACTGAGGTTGGTCAGTTTGGTTTGGCATTCAGCCTCCAAACCGAACCAACCGAACCAACCGAACCGTGCTCACCCCTATGTCCAGGTAGCAAATCAACAGATAAGGAAGCTAGAAACCGATGTATATGTAACTAAGCCAACTCCTCGGAAAATGAAGTTTAAAAATTTCTTGTAGGCCCCACGAGCAAGCTGGATCTAGTAACATTCTTAAAGAATCTTTAGCATAACGGCAACAGTTAAAAATAAACGCTTAAAAATATATTTAGCGATCATTTTTAACAATACTTTAAAGAATCATCACCCATCATTATAGGGTGGTTCTTGGCTACCAAATTAGATACAAAAGTTTTTCCTTTCTTATTAGAGTTAATTGTCCTCTGCAAACCTTGAGTTTTTCGTGTATTATACATAGCTAAATCTAACTACTGAAATTGCACTAAGTTATACATTTTTATTTTTCGTAAAAGAATTATTAAAAGGATGATAATACCCCCTCATAGTATAATAAAATTACCCAACGCCACCACATTCCAGATCTGCTGAAATCGGTTCACTACCACCACACCGGCCACGGCTCCCTCCTGCAGTGTCTTGATAGCGCATGCATCTAGAATGGCCTGTGCACATGGCTCCCTCCAACAACCCCCACAATATCGAATCAGCTCTCCGCCAAAGAAGATCAAACTAAATAGACAGACATGCACACACACACATATTACAAAACACAATGAATCGCTGGTATTAAAGAAGAAGAAGATCACTGAATTGCACGGTAGCTTAACTTTTTCTTTACGTTTCCTTAACGTGAGTGGGCTGTGTGTAAAATTTATTACAAAACACAAAAGACATAGTATAATTTAGTTAAACGTAGCTGCATTTAATCTCAGAGTGTCGAATCTTCTAAATAAATTAACCTTTTTAAGTAACTGTAGAAGAATAATTTCAAAATTTCGAATTCGAATCTTTCCACGGACGGTCCATATAAACACAATTATAATTATTTTAGGGGGAAAAGAAAGCAAAAATAACCCTTCCAAACAACGGAAGGCTCTAGGCTTTGCCCCACCAAATAAGAGAAGGCTCTAGGCTCGCAAACCGTCTTTCCGAGCCAATGAAATTTCGAACACTCAGACACGCGTCACCTTCTCACACGTCTCTCTCTCCCCCTTCTCTTACACATATATACTTCTGGTGTCTCCTTCTCCATTCGTCTTTCCTCTCCTCTTAAGAAACCTACAGGCTACAACCCACCATCTCATCCAAGGACCAAAGGTACGCTACTAAGATTCTGGTATCACTTGATCATTCATTTTTGGCATTGGTGTGTGTGTGTGTGTATATGTGTCTTCGCGCTCGCGCGCGCGCGTGTGCGTGAGCTGATTTTAAATTAGTCGGATGGGAAGGAGTCGCATCATTTCGTATATATAAGAACAAATGTTCTTGATTTTCATTCGTTTTCGAGTTCTTATGATTGTTTATGAATACAATCTTAAGCGTCTGAGATTTTATGGTTATCCATAAGCAGACGGTAGAGTCCGGTAAATCAATCCTTTCGCCTTTTTGTTTTTTGGTTTCCTTTTTGTTTGTTGAGGTCTATGATACCCGAGTGCTTGAATCCCTAATTTGCATGTTGATGGTGTAGCTTGTCAGCGTTTAGTGGTACCCAAATTCAAGAAAAAATTGTATAAAGGTTATTGGGAGTGGTGTTAGCTCCATAAGTAGATTAATGAAGTGACCCATATGTCTTGTGAGATTGTTTAGATTCGTCTACATGTTCTTCGGCCCCTAGAAACTGAGTTGGAAGCTATGTTGTCTGTCGTGCGGTGATGAATCCATCAATTCGGAGTTTAGAATGAACGATTCACGAGCTTGATGATCGTTTTCTAATCAATGAACGAGTTTTTATTCCTGAGACACTTGCATTACAGTCAGTGCCGGAAGCGACCTTGCTTGGTCTCAACAATTTGGCTTTCGAGAAAATTTGCCCCAGCTAGGCACTTAATAAAATAGTTAAATGGCAGAAACATTTGTTGCCGTCAATACATTTAGTAATAGAAATATGAGACCTTTTACATGGTAGTGAGGATTCTTTCTTCTTCTCTCTTCTAACTTCCACTGAAAATTCAAAAACGCCCAAAGTTTGTCAAAGTTATAGACATGAGAGGTGGCGGCACTATCATCCAAAAAGTGTACGATCTGTCAAATGAAGGGAGCTTCAGGAAGCGGCAGGTGGGCACATGCCTCCCCTGTGCTCCCTGCTATCTAAAATAAAAATAAGAAAATCTATTGGAAGAATCCGTTGGGTCTTCCAATATCAATAGGTTGATTGAACTGAAAAAGAAAAAGAAGGAACAAGTTTTTTGACCAAATAGGATCGTCCAGTTTCTATAGAACCTTTTCTATTTGGAATCATGTTAGGGATTCAAACCCTCAGTAAAGAAAAGCCTAAAAGAAATTCCAAGGAATCAAAAAAATTGTTTGTTCCAACCGCCGCGTAAGCCCCATACATCATGATACTTGCAAAAAATCGAAATTGGCTGATCATCCTCTCGGACCAGCTACTGACGCTTATGACCTCCCCCTCTATGCCCTGCGGTAATGATTCCTCTGGTAACTCAATCGATACTTAGAAAATATATTATATTACCTAGCATCTGGTTTAATTCGATTCAAAGCGAAGAAGCCCGGATCCCACGAGTGAATCGAAAGTTGGAGATTAAGAACGTTTTATAAAACTTTTTTACCCCCGAATTTGGAGGTGGCTCCGCCTTTGGTTACAGTACAGACATTACAGTACAGAGTGTTGTGCCTGGGACTGATGTATACAGTCGTCTATTTGTATACAATATCGTGAATACTTCTTTGCCCATTTGTTCATATTTGTAAATGCTTGTATATATGTGGCTAATATGACTATGGTTTTGGATCGCGCCGTTTGGAGCTTAGAGGGATTAGTGCATAGAGAATGCAGAGGGGAGGAGAAGGAACAACTGATTCTATCCGTTCAGGTGGACTGTCTGATGGTTTTGGATCCCAGAGGAGCATGATGTCTAGCATTTTTGGAGGAAGGGACGCATTTGATGACCCATTTTTCTCTCGTCCTTTTGGTAGTATCTTTGGCTCCGGCATGACTAATTCGAGTAGTCCTTTCGATGATCCACCGAGGGCCAGTAGAACAGACAGACCAGTTATAGAGGAACTTGACACTGATGATGAAGGAGAAGTGGAGGAAGAGGAAGGCCATGGTACAGGTGCAAAGAATAGGATGAGTACACAATCAAACAATGATCCAGTTGTTGAGCACCCGGAGGATCAACCTAATGGTAGGTTAGGTTCTTGTTGTTCAGCTTAGTATATATTTGAGAGCTCCATTTGAAATTTGTGTAGGCTTCACTTGTTGATGACACTAGTTGTGTTTGTTTATCAGAGGTGAAGAGCAAAAATGTGCAGCATAGGAGTGACCAGAATAAGGTGGAAAGGACACAGCCCCACACTTTCAGCTTCCACAAAGTCACCTATGGTGGTATGAATGGAACCTATTTCACTGCTACTACAAGTAGGAAGGCTGGCGGAGATGGGGTAAGTTATCTGTCATTACATCTTCTTGTACCAATGCTGATTATTTGTGAATTCTTCTCTTTAAAATTCGTCTTGTATGCAAACAGGGGGTGATTGAAGAAAGCAAACAAGCAGATAGAACAACTGGACAAGCAGCTCATAGGATATCAAGAGGAATACATGACAAGGTATTTTTTCAATAACCATCTTTAGAGGAATTCAACCGCACACCAAAACTTACGTCGTATGTTGTTGATGGTTAGGCATAGGTCAGATTAAGTTGATTGTAACGAGTTGGCTTTTTAAATTTTAGTCAATTAAGTGATAAAAGCTGGATGGACTATGTTCTTATGAGGAGTGCTACCTCCCTCCTTTTTCCTTACTTTTTCACAAGTGGTTGTTCACTCACCAAAGAACGTTACAGTTTCCTTGTGATTAACTAATGTCTATTGCTAATCATCTACCCCTTGGAAATATTCCAATAATTATAAGTAGAACTTGCTCAAAAGTGATAAAATTATCGAGCAATTTGTAGCATTTGTAGTAGTCATAACCTAAAAGGCAGATGTCGCTGTACCTTAAGGAGAAGTCTGCAAGTTGTTCCGTAGGAGGTACATGAAAGGCTAGGAAGCACGGTCACCTCTTGTGGGTCAAGGTATCGGGTTTGACACCCAAACACTCCTTGGATATCTTTGGGCACGTGTTAAGAACCTCTGGGCTTTTTCCGAAGTTTTGTTTTAAATATTGATAGTTGTGGAACACCTAAGTATCGAATTCGAAGATTATGGCAAACCCTGATAATAGGTCGTATTTTTACCTTCAAGTGCTCGATATGAAGTAGCAGTGGATTAGTGGGTTATTCGTATAAATTCGTGCTTGCGAAGCGCCATTCATCTGAATCACCCATTGCAGTTATGAAGGTTGTCAGTTACTGCTCTGGATAAAGTGGTAATACCCCTTGATGGGCTTTGACATTAATGTTGATTAATCCTATCACGAGTACAGTTTCTTGGGGCTCACTTTAGCCTTAACTACAAGAAAATATGGCTATTAATTTGCGGACATGCATTTATAGCATATACTTTACTAGTCAACCTTCTCAAACTGTACCTTTGTACTTGTGAACACTGTGTCTCTAGTACATATTGTCCAATTTTAGGTTCTTACAACTAAACAATGTCAAAAATATTTTCACTTTCGGCATTGGACAAATCTTTGCTTTTGTAATTTGCTTGCCTATCGAAACTGATGTTTGGTGTCCTTGGGTATTCGGAGCATAAGGTTTTTTGTGACGTTTTGGTTGATGTAAAGACGATTGACTTGCCTCATTCTTTTTTCGATGTTTATGTCTTTATCCAAGAAGGCAAGTGCTGTATGTACCTACCCTCTAGTTTTTGGTGTTTTCCATGTTTGGTTCAGCATATCATCTAAAACTAAAAGTTTTGGGTTAGATAACTGGAGAAGTTGGACCTAATTAATGATGATTTTGATCTACTCTTTTGTTTGTCTTGATGGCGTTAATCTCTTTTATGCCTGTGGGAGAATGTTATGGTCAATCACGTGCCTAGTAAACATAAATGAGTCGCTAAGGTAAAACTATTTGTCAATATATTATCTGTCATAGTCTAGAGATCAAACTTGAATTTCCTTTCATTTAGTGTCCGTTTACATTTTATAGCTAATATCTTGCGGATTTTTTGGTGTCAATATTCTTGGAGTTGAATAATTTTGAAACTTCCAGTCTGTTTTTACATTTTTGAGAAGCTCTTTGATCATCCGCTAAGTTCTATGGAGACTGAATATGTTCTATTGCCTTTATAGGGCCATTCTGTTACGAGAAAACTTAATTCAGACGGGAAGGTGGATACAGTTCAGACTTTGCATAATCTAAATGAAGGTTGGTTTCTGCTTAATCCTAAAAAACCTAGCTAGCTACATTAATAGTCACCTATGAGAAAACTGACAGTCGGTAATATCAGATGAGCTTGGTGGTTTTGAGCAAGATTGGGAAGGTAACATTGGGAGCCAATTGTCCAGCTGGAACGAGGGATTTGGTTCCTTCGAGAATCCAGGTAACCATCGGTTCATATGGCCTTCATATTCAGTTGCTTACTATTGGCGATGCTGTCACTTTTAAATGTTTTAAGATGGGAAAAAGAGAAGATAATAATGACATTAAGAATCTCGTAGATGAACTCGAGAATATGTCCTCACCTTATTGTATACTGGTGTTGCTAGATGCCTTTCCTGATTTTGTTGATTTTCACAACTCATTGATCTCTAGTTGTTGTGGAAATTCATGTTGGTAATGATAGTTGGGTGATTAACTTGTATATTGTACTGTAAATAAGCAAATGCTACCGATAAATGACTTCCAAGTCTGAGAAAATATTACCTCTGTTCCCAAGTCCGAGTCTCCAGAGACCTTTTAGCAAATTCCTAGGCTAAAAGTGGACGCAAAAAAATTGACTTGGATAGCAATAGTTGAAGGTCATAATTGCAGTATTTTACTGGTTAAGCCAGGGTAATAATGATGATAATCTTCGTGCGTGTATCATCCAACCTACGATGTCATAATAGCCAAGGGGACTCACTTTGCAATGGAGTGAGAATTACCATTACTTACTATCAAAAGCAAATGCCATGTTTACTGGATTGACATGACCAAAATCTGGTGGTGATGCAGGAGCTGGTGACAGCGGACGGAATAGACTTGCAGCTCCTTGGAGTTCAGCCTTCCCGTTTGCTGATACTTTTGGAAGAGCTGGACGGATGCGACGTGCTGATGACGCCCCTACATATTCTACAGGTAGACCCAAAAAGGTTGTCACAATTCAGATAGATTGAATTCAGTGTCTACTAAGGTTGGAGGTGAGTCACATGAATAGATGGTAGTTAGAAAGGCCGGGAGGCTGGGACATGCTCCTATAAGTCCTGGAGAACACGGCTTTGTTGTGAAAGTATTGGCTTACCAAGGCTGTCGACTAGCTGAAAGGCGCGAGTCTCTGCGCATTTTGATAGCAGTCTTATAAAGTACGATAGGTTTGATCTGTTCGCGACCTGTCAAGTTAGAGAATTCAGAGCTTCTATAGTAATTTAGATTACTTGCATGTGATTCTTTGATATTTAATTTGTTGTCGAGTTCGTAAATTTTTCTCTCTCGTGGCAATTAGACTCTCAGCCATCTCAGACCTATAACCCTTTGCAATCAGGATTCTAAAGAGAATTGCATGATGATGTTTCAAAGCACTTCCCCGATACAAATGTTAGGCCATCTAAAGGTCGAGAGTGATTCGAGTTTTGCAAGTAAGCACAAAGGCTGATAAACTTCGTATTATGGCACAATTGTGACATTGCCCATCGAAGCTAGAGACTTCAACTATTATAATCCCTAGGGTTGATTCATAAGTGGGTGGCGTTGGGGTGGGTGGGTTATGCAAAGACGACTAAGGTACGTTGTCCTTTTTTTTTTTTTTTTAACTGCGGGTAAAAACTTTATGAAAGAAGGACAAGATAGAGCATAATAAAAAGAAAAACTAGCGGGTTGTTGCTTCCTCACCATGTAATCATAGACAAAGAGTGGCACAAAGTCAAGGTTCCTTGAATATCTGCGAGCGGCTGAAACAATAACGGTTTTATCGAGAAGGAACTTTCACTAAGGGCTACTTGCATAAGAGATTAGAGTGTTCTCACTCGATCCAATATACTAACTATAATCATGGAACAAATAAACTGTCCGGGAGGTATGAAAACAAGACAAATTATTATATCAGTTCTACATAACCCAAACGATATTACTAGAAAATCAACACGGTGAAGTCAGCGCATATCAACAAACATGTCAAGTGAGGAACTACTTTCAAAACAAAGGTTTTGAGATAAAAAAAACTGTAAAATTTTCGCGCGCCTTGAAGTTGAGATTATGTTGTGTTACTGCTTGAATATTGATCGGGACCACGGCTAGGAAATATTCCTGCAAAATAGAGCACAGAGTGACCACCGGGGATGTTCCGGTGGAGGCGGCTCCGATGCTAAAGTCAGAACGTCGCTACTTGAGTAGAATCTGAATAGCAGAAAATGCACTGAGTGCTTGTGTGTGTACTTGTCTGTGTACCTGAAGATCTGCCCAATATATAGGTGAGCTCTAGACTCATTTCTTCTTTAGAACTCTCTTCTGCCTGATCTTCTTGTAGAAGTGTTATATTAGGACTCTTCCTTTAGCACTTGAGTCCTTAACGGCTTCTATTACCTCTCTTAGGTTCTATCCCGTTACAGGTTTGTTAGTCCACTCAGAGTCAAACATGCCACGTGTCATTAGTCGGTTGGGTGGATATATTTAGTCATATCATGTTGCATTAGTAGTACGTATAGCTAGTATTATATGTAAATTCTGGCCTCGCCACTGGGAATCGTTTCCTGTTTGAAACTTGCTATTTATGTTGCAACTTTTAACGAGAAGAGGTCACCATGTTACTGGCCAATTTACCTCCCCACCCTACGCCAAAAGTCAAATCCCAAAGAAACCCACACACACACACACGCCATTGGTTGGTAGCAGCAGCAGCAGCAGCAAGCAGCAAGCAGCAAGCCGCAAGCCGTTCCTTGTGACAGTCAAGTTGTACGATCGGTACTCGAAGTGCTTGAATAAGCTAATTGTTTTCCGGATCAGTATGGACAATAATAAAGTCAACTACCATCACTCTCTAGACAGCAACTTGAAGCTGAAATCCAGGGGTGAGGAAAGCATGACCATTGTTCTAATCTTTTAATCTTCTGTTCGTACATTTTCCACTCTGCATACGAAGTAAAGGAACAACTTGTACCCAAAAAATAAAAAAAAGCACAAAAACACTAAACTTGTTTGTTTGTTCTTGTTCTTAACCCTCGTAGACAAATTAGGTAGTTGGCAAATGTTGAAATGAACATGTATGCCCATCTTGACTTGCTTTCTGTCACTATTTTGTTCTTCGGAAATAAAAAAGTGTTCCCTTTTATAAGGACTCGAGTTACAATAATACGTCATTTGTGATCGTTTTAGTGGCATCTAAAATCGTTTTAGTGGCATTATGTCTATGATCAAGCTCTAGTTCTATAGCAAGGAGAGGGCACTTTCTACCACAGTAACTTCTCGCACTTTCATTTGTGTCCAAGATGATGAGCTAGTATGGCCCTCCATGTCCAAGATCTTACCTGCAAGATGATTACATATAAAAGGAACGAACCATCATCACTCCGGTGGCCGTAAGGAAAAGGTTGCTTCATATTTGGCCTCCCTTTCGGGATCCGGCGGATGTAGGATAGTAAAGGTAATTTAGATGTTTACGCTGTTTGGGTCATTAAATTACCATAATCTTTTATTTTTCAGTACAAAAATAAAATGGATTATAGCTAGGAAAAACTAGCTAAGCAGCTCTTTTGCGGTAACGATGACGGCCTTTGGGGTCCAACCGGAGATCTGATAATCGCTGGAGGAGGCTCTAAGTTGTGTCGTTCTATACTCGCTAGATCGAGTTAATTCTTTGCAACCAGAAAAAGCGGATACTACCTACTTTACTATAAAACAACAAATACAAATAACATATTAATTCTTCTTTCTAATTCTTCTTACATTTTTTTGGCACCATCCTAACCTTGACTTATTTTGTAGCCAAAAAAGTAGATACCACTTTTTGTTGTAAAGCAAGAAATGTAAAAGGCAAAATACATTCAACTATTTGACTTGTGAGTTGTGACTGAGCCGTTACTCAATCACCCGCCCGATACACATTAACCCCTCCGTGTCATCAATCCATACACATTAACCCCTCTTGTTTATCAACCATCAAGAAATGAAAGTTCAGTTAACAAGAATTTGGTAGAACAAACTCCTAACGGAATGCAACACTGTCCATACGCGGAGTTGGTTTAGGGGGCTAATCAGAGCGAGTTAAACACTCAAGGGTGGCGCAGGGCACAACGCTCCCGTCGTTCCCAAAGATTTCCAATATGTAGAATCGAAAAATCCAAAATACATGTAAATATGTTTATACAAAAGTTGGCGCAGGGCACAACGCTCCGGTCATTCCCGAGTTTGGAAAGCAATTATGCTCGTCACAAATACATCGTAACTAGCCTTTATTTTTATTTTTTTCTTCTCTCCGGTTCTATTGAAACTGATATGACATCCTGGTCAAATTGTTCTAATATATACATATCGGTAAGTACAAAATATATGCATATATCGTTATTCAAGAGGTGGCTTATTAGGACACAACGCTCCCGTCATTCCAGAGTCTGGAAAGCGAATATGCTCCTCGGATATGCATCATAATTCATCCACGAAACAGATGCTCCTCTCCCGACTGCTGATCGATGTGCCTAATCCAAGACTTGGGGCTCTTCGGAGAATTGATAACTCCACGATTTTTCCCAACATATGCGATGTCTAGTCCATTCCCTACTGGTAGCATCACAGATCGCACAACATGTGTTGCATTATCAAGAACCTTACCCCATCTGAACCCAGCCATGTTCCTAAAGCTAGCATTTTTACACACCAAAACTGCACCACTTTCACCCAATCTAGCCACCCTAACCACCCTACCGAAATCCTTGCGCCGCCCATCCACCACCAGAAAGTCAACACCCACTAGCCCAACCATCACCTCTTCAGCCTCTCCGACTAGTACTTCCGGCGCTGATGCACCGCTAGTTTGCATGGCGTTTACGTACTCCAACCTTGACCGCTCGTCGGGTACCACGCACACGTGTCTTGCACCGGAGTGCCTAGCAGCAATAGCGAGGCCAATACTGGTTGTGGTTGTGCCACCGTGTAACCAGGCTTCAACAATTAGCTTCGTGTTCCAGCCGCCTGCCATGGCTGATAAACACTCGGCCTCGCCAGATTGTTTGGCAAGTTTACACTGCATGCATGACAGAGATTGTTAGCGGAACGGTGTGGGCAGATGGTCTAGCTAAAATTCTGCTACAAACAGGATTTCAAGTCAAGGTTGAACACAAGTTTTCCCAGAAAAATGCAACATAATACTTGTGCAAAGTTGAGGTGGTATAACTTACAGATTTCACGGTGTCGACGTAAGCTTGTAAGGCAGTTTCAGGTGACCAAACTAGCTTCATCTCGTCCTCCTCCTCCTCTTCTTCTTCTTGGGAGATGTACTTCAGTTTTTCTTTTATCAGTTGACACTCAACATTATAATGGGGGACTGTAGTACTGCTTGGTTGTTGTTTATATAGATTAATGGGGTGAGTGATTAGTGTACTTGCATTTCTTTGTAGAAGCGTTGACAATCGAGGCAGTGCAATGAACAACGTGTGGGTTAGGTACAAAATTAATCTTATTTCGTTTTCCTAGAGCCCTAGCTTGTAGATAAAGAAAGAAAGAAAGAAAAGGGTGATAGAGCTGTTTAGAGAAAAAATAAATCTGCACTATGTTTGACGTGTCCATGACTTATACAAAGCATTAAAAGATACAACTTGTCCCCGTTAGAAAAGGTACAACTTGGCCTACTTAACTTCGCATGCTCTTGACGAGGATAATATTTATTCAATGGTCGTCGACAACGTCGTCGTTACATCCAGGACCGATGATTGTGAGACATTGGAGATATAATTACGAGCAAGAGAAGAAAATTAGTACTCTTTCCGTCCCACATAATTTGATCAATTTTTTTTTTTTTTGCATGCAGATTAAAGTTTTGAGTGATATATTGTGTGTTTTCCATTATACACTTTAAAGAGAGGAGAGGAAGAAAGTGAGTTAGGAGAAAGAAAATGAGTCTGTTAAGTGTTAAATGTGGAGAGAGAAATGAATAAAAAAGTGTAAAAAAGAGGGTCAGGTGTAAGAAAATGAGTTGATGAAGATTCAGATGTTGAGAAAGAAATAGAATAAAAAAAAAGTAAATATGTAAAAGTACCTACATAATCTTTTTTAATTTGGAAATGAGCTATGTGGACAGTCCAAAAAGAAAAATTGATCAAATTATGTGAGACGGAAAGACTATATTTAATGTCCACGATATCGAATGTACATGTAAACTGACTTGAAACCGTTGAAGATTTTCTTCTTGACGAGCTCAAGGACTTAGATAAGTTCTATTTGTTTCGAGACAAGAGTTGCATATAATCTGGCAGAAAAACAAGTGGATCAAGTATTTATCAGGGGACCAATAACCTACCGCCAAAAGAAAAAAAAAGGATGCGAGGGACCAACAGAAAAAGTATATGAGAAAGGAGGAGCAAATTAAATTTGTTGTGTTGTTAGTTTCAAAAGAGAAAATAGCAACCAAGTCAACCTGTTATACACTTATTCGAGAGTAAGAAATGGACATATATTTAAAAAAATTAGCGATGTAACGGGTACCAGAGACAACGTGCAAGTATGAGTAATTTTTGTGTTCCATTATAGAGCATGTATGCGTAATAATGCACAAAGCAAAAAGTCTCTCTCTCTCTCACACACACACACACACAAGCACACACACCCCCAAACGTATTTGATATTTTTCATAATCGATAGACAAATTTGTAATTACCCTCTAACCTCAAGAGTTTCAATAATTTTTTCTATAATTATTAAGTCCTTGGTGCATGAATGACAAGGAAAATGAGCTCCTTCCTCATCTCATTGAAGGCCAAACTCCTGACTCCATATCTAATAGAGTCTGACACTATTTTTATGTCCTGCAGATAACCTTGTTCTTCCCTAGCTCAACATACTGCTTCCAGAATGGCTACGGCCTCTGCATGCCCTGAAGTACAAAATTTGATTATATTGGCTGATTACGCTGATAAAAAATAATCCCTATGCTTAGCTTTGCTTTCTTATTGTGTCTTTGCCTCCAAGCTAGCTGAATCAACTTAAACCTCCACAAGTTGTGCTTTTGCCATTGGACTGCAACATCTACCCTAGAAAAGCTGCATGCATACAAGTTGAAGCACAGCTTTCGCTATTAAAATCCCTTCATTGCTTCGTTTTTTAGACCATGGCGGCGAGAGAAGCCAGGAGCGTGTAGCTGCACTTTAGGCATTAAGTACAGATTCGGGCAGTGCATCTCCATCAACTTGCCTACTTGCACTAGAAAAAGTGATAAGTCATGCGAGCGAGTGCTAAACTAAGCACACTTCCATATATGCATAATTGATAAGTTCTCAACTAGCACATTGATAAACATAACTTCATTTGCGGGTGTGATATACTACGCATACTTCTCGATCGAACAATATTACTATCATCCTTGATGCTTAATTAACATTCAAGGATGACGCGTTGAGGACCTCACACTTTATAATTACTCTTACAATCTAGTAGTTTCTTTAATTTTATAAATGTATCACTGGTTGTTAATGGTACCTTAAACAACAATTTCTTGTTCAATCAATAAGTTTTGCCGCCAGTTTTGTCTTAAATCTAGCTAAGATCCACGCAGTAGACTAGTTTAATAAATATCTCAGATAATCCAGTTTGCATTTCATGTCAGACTTGTTCAAATCCAAGTGAGTACGGACATCAGAGTCAACTGCCATCGGCCTCAAACCAAGGTACACATCAAACCAAGTGTGAGGGGAGCATGAGTGCATATAGATAAACTAATCTTCTGCTTCTTTATTTATCAAAGTAGCAACTTGTGTTGTAAAACCCCAAGTGGACAAACCATTACGTTTTCTGTCTTAATGACTTCCAGTAGCCTATTACAGTCAGTCGACTGTAATTGAAAATTTTAAATTTACAACGGTTACTTTAGGAATACAGTCGACTGCAATGGTGCAATGTAGTCGACTGTATTTACCGTTTGGCGCATTAAATGCCCTACCTACTTCCAAACGGTCATATTAATTCCCACAACTATATAAACTCATTTTGGGCATAGTTTTGATTCATCAATTGCATTCAAAGCCTTCTTATCTTGCATAAACTCAAAGCTCAAAGCAATTGTTCAATCTCTCTTAGTTTTCATTGTTTTCTCATCCAATTCAAGAGAGCTTTTATTGTGAGCTTGCATTTGAGAGATATACACTTTCATAAGTCATCATACACTCATATATCTTGTTCTAGAGCTTAAACTTGTACTCGTCTACTTCTTGAGAGTGATTCTTTGTACACAATTCATCACCTAAAGTTTCTTGTATCAAATCTTGGGGTTGTCAAGCTTTGGAACTTTGGGATTGCCAAAGCATGTTCTTGATGTGGGCATAGCATCAAGAGATTGTAAGAGGTTCGATCTTGACCCATAAAAAATATCATTTTAGTGGATTACAGGGCCTTTCAAGGGACTTCCTTGAAGGGGTGGACGTAAGCTTGAGGGTAATTCGAGCCGAACCATCTAAATCTCAAGCGTCAAGTATCTCTAAACCCTTCTCTCTTTACATTATTGTCTTATACTTTTGTTGAGATTGGTTAGCTTGCTTATTTGAGATATTGTGATTGTGGTTTGGTGTTTGAAGCTATCTAAGTGTTCATCATAGTTTCTCTAAGTTTGTTTTAATCTCTTGTTTATTTTTAAAGTAGTATTAAAACTCTATTCACCCCACCCCCTCTAGGGTTATTTTATTGGTTTCAGTATCGTTTGAAAAATATTTGGTTTTCTATTTTTTCTCTAGTTTTGTAAACTGAAGAAAAAAAAACGCATTTGACACACAGTTTTTATTTTTTTTCTTCAGTTTTGAAAACCAATTTTTAAAACATAGATGTTTTTGAAAACTCCCATTTAAGAGTTTTGGGTTTTCATTTTTGGTTTTTGTTTTGCAACCACCACCACCACCAAAGAAAAAACTCAAAATAAAAATTGGGTAATCAAACACCGTTTGTTTTGTAAAAAATAAAAACTAAATTGATTTTTATTTTTTTGGAAACAGAAAACCAAAACTAAAAGTGATTTCAATTAGACCCTTATGTTCGGACCAGTAATGGTGAGATAAATAAGGCTCCTAACAAGCTGCCTGCAAAAATAGGATCCGAAAGTGGTTTTGACACTATTAGAAAATAAGTTTTTACCGACCGACTTTTTTCAACGGAATGAAACTTTTAAGTAAATATGTCTTTCAATGACAGACTCTACCAACAAAATAGGTTCCGTCAAAAAAGGGCAAGAAACACAAATAGCGACAAAAATTCTATCTCTGAATTTTTTTTAATGTGTAGACTTTTTAAGATGGAAAATTGTGTCTGTCAAAATATTTTCCTTTTTGCTAATATATATTTTTCTAACATTTTTAAACATAGTCATTAACAACAAATTCTTAGCGACAGATCCATTCCGTCGTCCAAAATTTTTTCATGAGTGGTGACAATGATGGTGGTTTGTGGCATTGGTTGTGGCAGTCACAAAGTTGGTGGGGCAATTTAGTGATGGTAATGGTAGTAGTAGTGGTTGTCTTATTAGGGTGTCACTAGTGTTAGTGTTGGTGATAATGATAATTGTACCAGCAGTAGTGACGATAGTGGTGGTGATAACAGTAGTATGGAGGCAACAACTATAGTGGCGGTTTAATGATGGTGGAGGTGATGATAATATTGGTTATGTTGGTGATGTAACATGCTAGTGGTAGCGATGTTAATTATGGTGGTGGTAGCGGTGGCGGTGGTGCGGTGATGACAAAAGTAACAGTGACAATTAGTGTCGATCTTTTTAATATTTTAAACTAGTCCAGTAATCCGAGCCAAGTTCGGGCCGATTTATGAAATACAGTATATCACAAAGCTTTAAAAAGTTTATTAATGTGTACCACATATCGTGAGACAGAAAAGACATTAACAATATAAAAATATCTTATTTGGTTATAACGAATAGTCCAACTTTCACCTGCATTACTCCAACTTTCAATCATTAAATAACATTGTTTGTTTGATTAGGATGCATGCAATTATTATGATATATTTGCATATACATGTATTTTTACCTATAACTTTTTTATATTGTAAGTTGAAAGGCAATGAATAAATAGCGTTACAGTGGACCCATTAGATACTTGCTTTCTTTAAGCTTTTCTTTTAAGTTGTCAGGTAGTATTTTAAATGAATATTGGCTTAGTACCTAGTATAGTAGAATAGTTGCACGGGTGTTATATAGAGCTACATAGGAATGCTATTATAGTTGTAATTAAAAATGGTGACATTATCATGTATCCTTTTTGAATTGTAAATGTTATATATGAATTTAATTCTTTAACTTTAGAGGGGTTTTAAAGTGTTACATATGTTCTTGAGGTTATTATAACGATTAAGTAAAAACTTAAAAGGAATAAAGTTGCATTTCAAATTTAACAGGACTTATGTATACATCTTATCTCTTTCAAATAAATTATCACTTTTTTGCAAAAAAAGTTTTTTAATAGAATGCCCACATAGTATCCGATTTTTCATATATATGTTTTTATTTAATTATTGTAAGATGCTAGAAGTGATAAAACTCAATTAATCAAGATAACGGTCCTTGTTTTGGTGTATTGAAATTATTTTCACATCTTCTATGACTATTATTTGTCTCCAAGTTATAATTTATATGTCTACTATATGCATTAAACTATATTTTCTCGTAAATTACACTTGTTTTATCACAACATAATATCACTTTTATATACCAAAATAAGGCGGGTTATATCTATAACTGTAATAAACTGAGTTTGCAGAGGATAATAAATATCTTCATATAGGGCAAGCGTAAATCAACCACTTGCTATTGAATGTGCAATCATCACCCATAGTTGCAATCACTTTCATTATAACCAGAATTAAATTTTAATGCTTATAACTTGTCTAAGATTTACCAATTAGTCTTATTTTCATGAAAATTTAATTAAGTATAAATGAAAAAGGCTTTTTTATTGATCGTACGACCCTATATAAAACGAACTGGTTAATCGTTAGTTTTGTAGAATTACATGGATATCTTTTTGCATTTTAAAGATTTTAGATGTTCTCATCTATAATAATCAAGAATTATCTTATAAAATTCTTTTTTCTTCTAATACATATGTGATTTCTTTGAAAATCACATATATGCAATATAGCCACTTTGTTGATAGCGCAATTTTATCAAAACAAAAAGTTATCCTTACTTTAATTATTGATCTTAGTTTTTGTATAGATAATTTTTACAATGATGATGTTATGCATAAATATGTATACACTTATTAAATTATAGTACCTAATAAAATTAAATTAACTGTAACATAATTTTTTTCTTCTAAATCTCATATGTTACTTTTGTGTTCTAGATACATGATTTTTTATCCTCGTATAAGAGATTTAGTTTTAAGGACATGATAGACAAAATTAGATCCATATAAATTAGTATATTTAGATTTTTAGAATTAGTTTTTAAATTATATAAGGCTTTCTTATATAGCTCTCATATAGTTCCTGCAAAATTAAATAAACTTAAAAATAGGGATCACATCCAAAAATAATATTTGCATACATTTAGATACACTAACATATAACTTTAAATCATTTTCAACTATCAAATTTATGAATAAGCCTTATCATTATTACAATTTTACTTAATAATAATAACACATTTATTTTTTGGTCACGTACTCCCACCAAAAAATATCGTCAATTTTTTTATTTTACCAAAAGGACTCGAAAAGCTATGTATTATATTGATAAATCTTTATACCGGTTACATTAAGCATATACTAAAAAAAATCAATACGAATCAATTGTTATTTTTTTAATCTCAATTGTAACATCTTTTTTTTTCTCATCTAGATCTAATATGTCATTTTAGTTTTTTTAGATATATGAATTCTACATTCATATTAGAGTGTGGCTTTAAGAATACAATATTAAAAATTAAGTCCCAATAAGTTAGTTCATTAATTAGTTAGAGTTTATAATATCTAAAATTAATTTTTCAATTATATAAAGCTTAGTAATATGGAAATCGACTTATCAAGAAATAAGGACCTCATCCAATAAAATATTTGAGATCTTTAGAGACACTTATAATGTTAATAGTTTTATTTCACATTGAGAATATAATGCGATTACATACCATAATTTTGCATCTTAAAGGTTTTAAATGTTCTCAAACATAATAATTGAGAATGATTTGGTTTCATTGCACCTTCTTTTTTTAGTATATATGTGATTTCTTTTTAAAATCTTATATATGCTTATATAGTCACTTTATTGATCATGCGGTCTTATTAAAGTAACAAATTGTCCAACAATTTTATTATTGAATTCGTATAATATAAAGATAATTTTTGCCAATGATTATGTTAGGTGCGAATACCTATAAATTTATTGAATTATAATAAACGTAAATTAACTGTCTCATAAATTTTTTCTTCTAAATCTCATATGTTAATTTTATTTTCTAGATACATATTTTTTTTATCTTTGTATCAGAGAGTTAGTTTTAAGAGCACGATAGTCAAAATCAAATCCTAAAAATTTAATATATTTAGAGTTTTAGAATTAGTTTTCAGATTATATAATGTTTCCTAATATAATCGTCATATAGTTTATGCAACATTGAGTAAACTTAAAAATAGGGATCACATCCCTTTAGATACAATGACATGTTTAAGATATAACTTTAAATCATTTTCAACTATCAGATTTACGAATAAGCTTCATCAACATTGCAATTTTAACTAATAATAATGATGCATTCATTAGTTGGTCGCGTGGTCTCTCCCAAAAAATAACGTCACATTTTTATTTTACAAAAATGATTCTAAAAGCTATATACTATATTGGTAAATCTTTACATCGGTTAGGGTAACGTAATACCATCCTTTTTTTTCCTTCTAAATCTAATATATGATTTTCGTTTTTTAGATCTATGAATTTTTATATTCATATCCAAAAGTAATTTTAAGGACGTAATAGTTAAAATTAAGTCTTAATAAGTTATTTCATTAATTAGTTAGAATTTTACGATATTTAGAATTAGAGTTTCAATTATATAAGGCTTTTCATTGATATGGAAATTAACTTATAAAAAAATAAATATACAATCTAAATAACGATTCAGATATACTTATAATGTTCACAATTCTATTTCACATTGGATAATTAATGTCATTACGTGTATGTCGCTTCGCTTATTATTATTATTATAATATTATATTATATATATATATATATAATTAATAATAAATATTTGAAATAAAATTCCATACGTTCAAGCACACGGAAGGGATTTAGATCTGGGGGTCGGAAGTCTTGAACCGAGAGGAAGAGAGAGAAAGCAACGAGCGCGACGACCGGCGAAGACCAGCTACCACCGGCGACCACCGGCAGGTGAGTCTACATATTTTACATAGCTTGACAGTAAGTACGAGTATCCTGTTCGTTCGCTCTCTGCCTTGTCTTCTGGCCGTTGTCGACCAGACGACAACCTTTCTCCCTTGATTGCAATTTCCGATCTTTCTTGTTCGTTGGCTGATAATGTTAGGTTGTAGCATCTTTCCAAACCGCCTGCACTAGAATTTGGTCTTATATTTTCAAAGGCGTATTTGAAGTAAACAATTGGACGAGCCCAAAGGTTCTTGAATATCATCGGAATAAGGATCTAAGCCAAAGTATTCGTGAACTCTGACGAGATCAGTATTTGTATGTTCATCTACGACTCGTCTATTCAAAGAGCCTGATTGTATGTCCAAACTTGGTTCAGTTACATAAAGAACGATCGTGAACGAGCTTTAACGAAGTAGTTACGAGTTAGGTTGCGAACGACTCAGTTTGCTTACTGCATTAGAACTTATGATAAGAGCTGATGAGTTATTCCTCTCAGCAGATGAGGCTGAGTACCCTACTCCTAGTAAACTGGGCTAGCAGCATCTTCTATAAAACTGTCCTTGGGAATTCAGTCCCACGTTTAGGGACAGCATCCATCCTAACTAAGCAGTCGTATCTTGCTCTATAAGCTTTTTGCTTATAGTAATCTCTAAACATAGGGTTTGTGAGATGCCATGGACTAAATCCATATCATCAATGCTGTTAGGTTGCAGGGCATTTGTCACTTTGAAAGGTATACTAAACCTCGTAATGCCCCCAACCCGCTGGAAGTCAGCCTTAACAAGCTATTACTTGACTGCAATGGAGCAGATGTCTTAGTCTTAGAGCCTAGAATTAGTTTCTCAGTCACAAAAGCTATAAACCTAAGCCCTTAAGGTATGGTCCTGCATCAGGAAACAGTTGTGCTTCCTGTAGCTATCAAATATGTCAGATATATTGTGCAATGGGTCTAGTCAACAAGGAGCTGCGCTAAGCCGTCTTCAATAAGTTACATATGGCTCATCTATGTGACACTGCCCAATATGAGCAACTCTTGCAACTGAATTCTAAGGTCTTTCAGTTCTAGGGTGCCTTATTGTGATTTCTCTTGCCTCGCATATGCTGTTCAAGAATATTCATAGTTATATCTTACTGACATCTGTAGCACTTTTGCTGTCTATTACGTGATTTATATGGCTATGCTTTCTTACCATGATTCATAGCTCTGTAGATTGAATTAGTAACTACATATAGAAAATTACGTGTCATATGCTTTCTGGTGTAGACAAATTTCATTTCCTTGAATGAATCCTGAAAGTTCCGAGTTGAAATTTATTGGTGGCCTTTTGGTGATACTTCATACGCATGTGACGAGGAGAGTTTATGTTTGCACCCATTAACTTAAGATCCAAAATATAATAATGTCATGAAATCTCTAACGTTTGTATCATTTGCAAGCTGTTCAAGGCTTTTTGTTTGAAATGTATCTATAATTCTGTCACCATAGTATTTACCCTTGTTCTATGTAACTTGATTTATTTGTCTATGCTGTTTGCAACCGTCATACACCACTCCTTTCAAACAGGTCTTTTAATTTTTATGTTCTTGTGTTCTTTTAGTGACCCTTAAAAAGTTCTTCTACCTAGGAGGTATTTTTTATATTTGTATCTGCAATAGGAGTGATCTAAAAACTCATGCAAATGGCATGTGGTTGTAGTTGGGCTGCTAGTTTTTTACAACTGATGTTTCTTCAGAAATTGAATAGAAACCTCACGTACACAAATGTGTTTTCCTGCTCCTTTTGATATTGATATCTTTGCTGCTGGAGCATCCAACTTCTATCTCAAGATTATGGGTAGCAATGCTCATTTCCTACAAGAGACAACTCTATCAACATGTGTTTTATATGGAAATAATTGGATGTCATGTCAGGCTTGTTTATAATGATGATTCCAATGAAAGGAAAAATTAAATGCATTTTAAACAAAAAATCTGGTACATCAAGTTGGACTTTTTGGAAATTGCATCTGTTAAAAATGTATGTAGCTATAATAATTAACAGGTGAGAGTTTTGGAAACTTTGCTTAGACTCCTAGAATTTGTCGATATATTTGCACTGGCTAGTTTTGTCGGTTCTTTTACTCTCTCTTGGATGTTTGCTTGCTTATATATTCCATAGTTTGCAGAAAGCTGTTATGTGGTGCATTGTAGGTAGGCTTAGTTGGCTTGCTATCTGGGGTCACGATTTGCTGAGGACCGCTTCTTTGGTTCGCTTTGGCTGACAACATAATTTTGGATATAGTTGTAGTCGTAGAGAGGGTTATGCGTATGTCATTTTTTGTTGACAAGAAATATAAGAGGAACAAGAGTGAATGTAAAATCATAGACTAGTTCTATTTAAGTTCTTAACTATAACTATAGTAGAATAATGTTGTATGAAAACTTGGTATACACTATATCCTGAGCGCTGGACTGGGAGCACATTATGTCAGAGCACCAGCTTTTGGGTCGCAAGGACGGATAAGCAGGCAACTATAAATCTATAATTCAGCCGTTACAATGTTTGTTTAAGTCTGTGTGTGTCCGTGGAGGGGAAGGAGAGGGGGCGTAACGGTTAATTGACTTTAAAGAAGAAAGGAATTCAGAGGTTGTGTTGGTTGCAAGATTGCGGATCAAGTGATTCGCAAGAGCATTCAGGACAGATCAAAATAAGGATGGGGTTGGATGCAATAGGATATCAAAGTACATGTGGCTGAGTGTAATTGTTAAAACGTCATTTAGCTGGTTATAATGATACCAAACATCCTGTAGTAGTACTTGGGCAGGTCCAAGTCCGAATGACTAAAAGAGCCTGGATAGCCATACCAAAGTCATGTATCCTTTGAGTCTTGGCAACCTTTTGGGACCACAGAGGACCTGCCCCAACGTGCTTCGCCTCTAACGTAATTACCGAATTTATACCATAGCGGCTCTTTCTTGTCCAACAGTCTGGTTTGCTGTCTTCTTCTTTCTCTTCGAATACCCGAACCACCATTAACGATGGCCCCTAAGAAAACATCTCCATCAACATTAAACAGTTGTACAAGCAAGAAAAGAATCTGCGACTACTCAAGTTTGCCACCTCAACCGGCCTGGAATTGCGCTCCCAACAAGCTCCAAAGACGGGTGCTACGTTTATGAAGTCAGGGAGATTCTTGGCCCTCCTATACGAGTCCTGAAACTTAGTGATGGAAAAACAGTGATCGTAAGAATGTCCTGATGTTTGTGCGTTATAATTTCTGAGTACATCTGAGTACTTTTTCGGATGCTCATTCTTGTATTACTTACTCATTGCCATTTCCATGTTTTTTTATGCTTATGCATGTGTTCACGTGCCCCTATGCATGACAAGAGCCTTACCTCTGCAAGTTGGAGTTGGGCCCCTATCGTGCCTGTCCTAAACTTTACCATGTTGGGTGCAGAAATGGCTTTGACTGGAGCAGCTCCCCCTAGAGGTAGTGCAGCGGCAGCTGCTGCCAATTTGCGGAGGAGGAAGACAACAAGTGGCGGGGCTGCTGGAGGAGCAAGCGGCACTATGCTTCAGTTCTACACTGATGATGCCCCAGGACTTAAGATTTCTCCAAATGTTGTTCTTGTCATGAGCATTGGTTTCATTGCCTTTGTTGCCGTTCTCCATGTCATGGGTAAGCTCTACTTTGTTCGTAGAGAGGCCTAAGATTGGTACGAGCTAAGTAGTTGACTGCAGTATGGCTAATTTTGGTTGGGGTAAAGAAAGATACTAAATGTTGAAGACAAGCTTGTTTAGTATACTTTTTGTTTAATTGCTACTCTTTCGAAGATTAAAACGGCAGAATGGTTAGTACAGAAATGATGAAATTGCAACCTTTGTTGCTATGTTCATTTAAAGATTTGAGAGCTTTGTTGAAGGTAAAGAAAAGACTGAATGTTTTGTTTCCAAAGCGTAGATATGTAGTGTTTGTTTTTGATGTCTTGATCATTTCCAAATTTTTTACCTTGTGCTTTTCAAGTAACTGCAACCGAATTCAGGATCGAAAATCCAACTATCCGATGCAGCAGAAAATGCTGCAGCTGCAAGTGGTTTGCTGTGATAAGGCAAGGCAGGTCACAGTGTTGCAAATGGAAAAGGATTCGTAAGTATAGCATTTGGTTTATACCTGTGATCTTTGATAATGCACCAAACCTCCAGTATTTATAGAGTTTACACCACTACAGTCTTTACGTAATCCTCACCCTCGCTTAGAAATACCGGTAGTCATCGCATGTCATCAGCGATAACATGCCTAAGTGCCTTTTCATAGGCTATGGACAGAGTAATAGAAAAGCCATAGCTTGAGATGTATAGTGGTCCAAGAAGTTGTAGGATTGTAAAATGCGCCTCTCGCCTGTTACATTGGAAAGAGAAAACACCAATCTCGTATTATTTGATTAAGATGCGTAATTAAAGATATTGCTAATAGTTAGTAAAATGTTATGCGTTTAGGAAAATGCTTTGTATAATGAGGTAGTGGGTGAATAAGAGAGGGTTGTGATATGTTGGCAATGTGAGTTGTCTTCGTTGCTAACTCATCAAGTTTGTCTGACCGAACTAACTGAATAATATGATGAGGGTCAAAGTTGTATTACCCAATTTATTACAAGGTCAAATTCGTAAGAAAAGGCTCATGGGATTGTGCCATATTTTGGGAGTTAGAAGAGCGAAACTCAGTTACACTAATGAGAGGGTGTTATTGTCTTGACAAGAAAAATATGAGGATGATCAAATCTAACACGTTTCATACATGGGGGCTGTATTTGGCATATTTGCCCTCTTTTTGGTCATTTATGCACCCCATTTGCCACTTTTCCCATGTTTTTCACTCTATGCCCCCTTCCTTTTCCTTCTCTCTTAATTTCTCCCCCCAAAATTTTGTCAGGGTTTCACAATTTACTCGCTTTCCTTGCTCCATGAAAGTTGCTGCTTGCCCAATCAAAGCATAAATACCAAAGACCACCACCGTAACCTGGCTATTAGGGTTGTAGCATAGTGGTCTGGTTATGTCTGAGATTAGATAAGGTTCCGAATCCTCATAGCAGCCATGCCTAGCAGGTTATCATCGACGGCTAAATCGACAAAAGAGGGGGTTGGGGGTGGGCAAATCTTGGTATGCGTTCGGCTTTGCCGTAATGAGTAATGATGACGGTAAGAAAAGGTTGTGTTGCTTTAAGAGCATGTGTTGGTTCCTGACAATTAAATTGAGAGAAATATGGGTGCATAAATTTGGTGATTCTCTGGTGATTCTCTTCCAAGCAGTATTTGCAATTATATGATGCTTTCAAATTGGAACAAAATTTTCTGGGTTCATTTCATATCGGGTTTGATGTACAAGTTGTCTAGTGGAAATGTTGAGGAAAATGAGAGGGAGATGGTCATTGGTCTTGGGGAGAGAGAAGCTCGAGAAATAGGAAGCGGCTAATAGTGAAAAGGAAGAGAACATTGACGATTAGTTGCGGAACTTGCCAGAAAGGGTGTAGAAATAGCCGCACCTTATAATTTTGACAAAAATCATTAACTTTTGTCTTAATTCAGAAATATATGATTCAACGATGACTTTTTTGAAGGCGAACGATTAGCTTGTGTGAAATTGACGAGGCCCAAGGTTTATTTGAAGTACTTCTATAAATTCGATTTGTATACAACTAATTTCATTTAGTATATCTCTAATATCTCAAAAGCACATCGAGTAGTATGATAAACTCATAAAAATTACCAACTTTGGGCTGAGTTATAAAGAGAAACCGATACATGGGAGTAGTAATGAAATTGTTCACAGTTCCCACAATTGTAGAAGCTTATATAGCATGGGTGAATGCATGTTGCTGGCAGAAAGAAAGACAGCATGAATTGCATGAATCTAGTTTCATCTTGTGGAGAAGTAGCTCATGCGTTGTGAGTGAAAATTTGTCCAAAAGGCCGAAAAAGAAAAAAAAAATCTTGCTTTTGCGAAATTGCGCGTGTCGAATGGGTCAGAGAAGGCCGGGTTCCTCTACAAACCATTAGAGCGCGAGCTTTGGTTAACTAGTCATTTTACGTGCTCGATGACATGGCAGAATAATGATCATTTGCTTTGTTGCGGAGGTGCCTTAAACAAAAGGGTAGCCGAAAGCATTTAGCAACAAAAAAGTTGTCCCTATGAATTTAACAGCTTCCACAAAGCACTTTGAACGACAGAAAAGTCTCGTTAGAGCTGTTACAGTACCTCGGTATAGGAGTTTTAAGTTTCAGCATTAATCCTAAGTGAGTCCTTGGCCAAGCATCAACAGAGTGTACAACATAGCAATTCGGAAGCAAAAATACTAACTTAATGATTATTTATGCATCCATTGTAGGACATTTCATTTCTCATTAGACATGTCGTGGTTTCGTGGCTCACGTATTTTTAGCGGCAAAGGAGGCACGCACAAGCATAAGAAATGTCTTTTTTGATTAATGAGAGAGTGACATCAATAGAAAATATCCAATTACATAGTATGTTTCCTTGTCCTGGCATCTCCATGACTATCAAATTTACATTACAACAAAGATGACATTGTGCTAGTACCATAAGCCCATATGTACAAAAAACAAATAATACTTCTAAAGATTGGGATTACAAAAACGTTTCACTGATTCAGTCTTGATGTACATGTGTTCTGGTGTGGCAAGCAAAGGTAGGATATTGCAAAAGTCGACAAGAGAAAGCTTCTTCAAGTAGATCAGATGCCACTTTATGTACACAAAAGTAGTGAAAAATCTGGTAGGATATTGCAAAAGTCGTACATAATAGAGGCCACAATGTTTAAAATGTCTTCAGATTCAGATAGTTGTGAATGTATAAACAGGAAAGTCCATGGCGAGTTAAGAGACTGTCCACGTAGACGGTGACGTGACCACTTTCTCTCAGTTTCGGCTTTCACACACACACACACACACACACATATATATATATATATATATTAGATTTTGGTAGATGAAACATATCAGATTTTGGTAGATGAAACAATAAAATAAAAGTATGAATGTAATTAGGAAAAGTAAAGTGCATCAGTTCAACCACCAACTCTGAAACTGCATAAGTTCAAACATGAGTAAGTTCGAAGTATTTCATTCACGTACTTACGAAAATCTAAAGCAAAGAAAGCCTACACATTGAACTTATAAGATTAAAATTGCCCAACAGAATTCAAATTCATCAATATTTGCATTAAAATAAAAAAAAAAACCTCCTCTCACATAATTGTGAGGCTGTGACACCTCTTTCCAGGAGATCAAATTCAAATATCATTACCTTGCTTAATTCATTACCTTCCTTCCATGCACGAGACGCTGATGTTACTAAATGCAACTATCATTTGATAATACAATATATGGCACATGTGCTAGTCATCATAATAATGAGAATGCTCATCTAGTGCAAGATGTTCCTGTCATCCATGGTTAACGAGTAATTTTCTTCACAACAGGTTCTTAGAAGTGAAGGTGCTAGATCAAGCAGGAGGAGAATCGAGATATTATTGACATAATACCTTTACTTCAAAAATTATTGTATAGACGGCAGTCTTGAGAGGTGACATAGCTTTACTTCAATCAAAGTAGCGTATCATACTTGTGGTAATAGCATATAAATTTCAGTTATCTTTACTTTGATCACTTAATATAAAACTTTAGAGATTAGCTGACATGATTGAAATAATGCTTGAGATACAGATTTTAAAAAGTTCAAATCAAGAGGAAAGATCGCTAAATATGGAGGAGACGAGAGGGCATCTAGTCCTTGGTAACTGAAACTCATAATTCCTCCTAAGATTTACAAAATTCAGTCCAGAGATTTCACCTTATGGGTACATGTTGTCATCACCGAATAGCTTAATTACTCTGCAGAAAACATCAATTCCTCATGATAGATCAGCAACATTTAAGCTGCTATCAGAACCGCAATCGATGTACTGAAACCCAAAATTTCTCATTGACAGAGCAGAAGCAAATTTTGTGCCAGGAAAGTGAAGATAAATTATGAGCATCTAATGAGCTTAAATATTTTATGAGAATATGAAAGTGAATCAACTTAGCATGCATAAATTAAGAGAGCATCTAATGAATCTTTAAATTAAAACTAGTATTTACAGGATTTAGATGCAGTGTTAAAATAAGTGATTCCAAATAAAGATTAACAATAATTCAAACGAAATTTGAAATCATTAACCATCTCATCTCTTTCTAATCCCTTAATCGCAATCCAAAGTAGATATCCCCAAAGCAAAATAAAGAAGAAAAAAAATTCAAAAATTTATCAATCGACATTTAGAATTTACATAAACATATGAGAAATTGGAGCACTAATCTTAACAATCAGAGCAGAAAGTGGTGAGTGGTGGCTTCATCCTTCCACCAGAGACGAAAGATCGACCAAGAAGAAGAGTAGCAATACTAGGAATGTTGGGGTAACTGTTATCTTTGGCGGCGGTGTCATTGCACTCTCACACCAGATCTTCCCGGTGGTTGATCTATTGGCTGCCTTCACTGCAGACTCATAACTCGCACTAGATCTATGTGGTGGTGGATCTGCTGGCTATGCGGTGGTGGATCTGTTGGCCTGCGTCGCTAACTCGCTACATCTCACACCAGATCTTCCCGGTGGTTGATCTATTGGCTGCCTTCACTGCAGACTCATAACTCGGACTAGATCTATGCGGTGGTGGATTTACTGGCTGTCTTCGCTGCACTCCCACAAGTCACACCAGATCTATGCGATGGTAGATCTATTGGCCACCATCGCTGCACTGTCACAAGTCACACCAGATCTAGTCGGTGGTGGATCTTTAGGAGAGGACATTGGGAGATCTATCTTAGGTTAGCAATTTAGGTAGAGCATGAAGAATTTGAACAAAGTAAAAGTAGGGGCAATGTGGAGGCTGTGAAGAGTATTAGATTAGATCTGAGTAAAATTTGAGAATCGGTCTTTACAAAGTGACGAAGATAAGCGTCATGTCTGATTAGCTGGTTTGGCTAGTCACCTTTTGTATCACATACATCGAAAAAGTCAAAACTTCGTTAACAATTGCTCACCTTTGTTGACGAAACTTAAAATTCGTCAAAAATATTTGACCACGAACCCTATATTCGTCAAGGAATAACTATATTTCTCAACGAATATAAGGTTTGTCGAGAAAAAAATCGTCATTAAATCACACATTTCTTATAGTGAAAATAGCAGTTACATGAACAATATCTCATTTGCCGCATATTGTGCTACTTTGGCTCCAACAAACGAAATTTGAGTGACCACATCTATGGGTTAGGCAAGAATTTTAGGTTTACTCCAATACCCCAACAGGTAACATCTCAATACGCAAAGTTGTATTCACCTTCATAAGAGTTCATAAGAGGATGAGAGAGCACTCGATCAGGACATGATAAAATTTATGGTGGTAATTCATGCTGTCATCATGTAAGATGCATGAATATAGAAGGTAAACCAGAAATTGACTGTTGAATGATAGAAGTTCTTCACGTGTTTGATGCTTATCCAATATATATATCCTAATATTTTTTTTTTGGTCAAACGGAAACTTCATTAACTAAACCACAAAGTACAATTTAAATAGCACAAACGAATGTCCGGCCCTGGAAACTAAGTACCAAAAGTACAACAAAAGAGCACAAGCTGAAACTTGACCCTGGAACTGGCCACCATGGCCTTGAAAGAGAACGGAAAAGATAAGTATTACCACTGTTGGATTTACAAAATCCAGATCGAATGGTAACGAGGTGGAAGAGATCCAGCGGGACATCAATTCCATGGGCCGTACGAAATGGCAGTTTAGATTACTGCCGCAGTTATGGTCAGATCCACATGAGGAGCGAGTTCTCAAAGCCGGATCTGAGAGATCCGCAGCTCGAAGAGAGTCGGCTTCATCCATCTGAACTAGATCCTCTATCTTCAGGCCACACCCGCGCCATATCAGACCCTCGCCTAAGATTTCAACTAGATCCATCTGAAAAGATAACTAGATCCTCCATATATCCTAATTGTGTTACAGGTGATACTCCTATTACATGAAAGTACATTCAGAGGATTTTGATCCTTTTTTCCAAAAGCATAGGTACAAATAACCGAGAAGCCGTAACGAATGCAGGCTCTCAATGTTTTTCCTCGATGAAAAAAAGTACCTCGATACCTGCCAAAAAAAAAAAAAAAACATTAACAAGGAATAAGGTGGCAAGTGCTCGCCAAATGTGGTACCGCCGTTGGTTATCCACATAGTTCTTGCTTGGGTACGATATGATGTGAAGCTTTTGATTGCGCGGTTGGAAAAAAAAAATGACAACTTTGAGGCTTAATAATTTTAATGGATTTTAGTCGATCATGTTGAACTCTAACGAAACACTGAAACATCGGTGAATTTAAGATTATAGAATTAATCATTTTTTACAGCCGAGATGAGAGAGTCTTACACTACTGAAAGATACAGAAATGACAAGTCTTCTAACTTATTCGATGACCCTTGGTCACGGGTTTAAGATTTATAAGCTACTAGTTTAACTACCTGCTTAGACGCACTCTGTTAAGCTGCCTTTGGCAGCAGTTTAAACAAAATTCATCCACACCTGAGGTAGATGGATGTGCAAGGAATTTGCTCCGTTTAGTAACACTCATTTTTCCACTTTTTTCTCTAGTTTCGTAAAATAAAAAAAATAAAGGCGTTTGGCACACAATTTTTGTTTTTTTTTTCTTCAGTTTTGAAAACTAGTTTTAAAACAGAGCTATTTTGAAAACTCCAAAAATGAGTTTTGGATTTTATTTTGATACCACCACCCTCCCACCGCCACTGTCCACCGCCGGCGGCCGGCCACCACTACTGTTGGCCACCGCCCCGCCCCGCCACCGCAAACCACCACCAAAGAAAAAACTCAAAATAAAAGCTGGGTAATCAAACACCAATTTATTTTTGTAAAAAAAAAATTTAACTGATTTTAGTTTTTATTTTTTTGAAAACAGAAAATCAAAACTAGAAGTATTACCAAACGCTACCTTAGTTTTTTGTATACAAGCCTCTTCAGACTAGCAAGCTCAAGGATAACTCCCCAGACCTTAGCAATTGAGCTATTGTTTGTTTGGGGTTCATTGGAGCGTTTAATTGAAACTAAAAAAGTCACCCCATTGTTCAAATTTACTGTTATGTTGTTATAACACAAGCACGTTAATGTTTACAACGGCGCTTGTTCTCACCATTATGTCACATTGGAAAGCAAGGTGGACTCGATACTATTTATTTGAATCTGGTGCAACTACGTATAGTGTAAGAATGAGCTTTTGCTACATTGGTTTTTTTCTTTTCCTTCTTCAACGATTGTCATGGATTCAACCCTCGTCAAACTCAACAAGGTTCCGCTCCAAGAGCGCTGCTATGGTTCAATAAATTGCCCACAATTGTAACGCCCCAAAAATTAATTATTCCCGAAGCGTAAATGATCGAATAAACGAAAATCAGAAGAGACCTTAAAATCATCAGAAGTCTCCCAAACAAAATTAGAAAATATTAAAATATCATAAATCTCCCAAAAAGGTCATTCAGAGCATACACTAATAATTCCCAAAAGTATTTCAATAACTAACATAGTGACCCATAACTTTTATACAATCCAAAATTTCTCCAACAGAGAGTTTCAAACCTGTCAAATTTGTTCACTAATACATACTTCAAAATATTTAATCTGATAGCATCTCAAAATTCTTCAAACACAAGCTTACAATGCTACTCAAACTTTAACCGTTGAAATATGAGTTCTTTACAACTCGAGTCCTAATAATTATACTTCAAATATCAGCACTAACTCTGAAACAAAGGCAGCTAACTATTGGTCACACAGCTAACGCTTCAAATTCAGAATCCCACCTACTGATCACCTGAAAGGAAAAATAATAAGGGAATGAGCCAAATGCCCAATAAGGTCGCTCAAAGGACTAATCAAACAAAAGCAAAAATATCCGAGAAGCAAAATTTTGGAAGCACAAAAGTTTAAACGGAACGGACATCAAACCAAATTTCAAATGTCAAAATATATCAGAAAGACAAGATTTCAAAAGTACACCAGTTTCGACTGAACAGAGGTCAGACCAAACATAAAAGGCCAAAATATATCTGAGTACGGAGACAGACTCTAGAGAGCCATTGAGAAAGTGGTCACATACGTCATTACTGACATATGAGGCCAGTTCAGAAAGTAAGATCGCGATCTCTAGCTCAATTCCCGCTGAGCTAGCCCACGTTCCACGTGGGTAAGTCGGAAATATGTCACATATACTGTGACATGGCTCATAGAATTACTAAAACAAAAATCTCAAGATCACCGTTATCAAATATCGGACATGTCAAACAATATACAAAGTTTACAAAAAAAATGATAATCATTAATCACTGAAACGAACGATATCAATATGACAAATTCTGAGGTCAAACAAATTCAACGGAATTTGATTCCCACAAGTCATAACATTGAGAACAAGTTATTCATAACAAAGTTCAAAGTAAAGGGAGAAGAAGAAAAATAATCACTTAACTCAATTCGAAGAAGTTCAAATTTCAAAAAGAACTAAGGACTTACATGAACGATTGACCCATCGCTGAAACAAATTTCAAAAGTAAACCCTTACTTTAATCAAGTCTTTAAAAATACGAATCCTCAAGTACCACTTTAGAACTCAAGAGCTTCCCAAGTCTTCTCCTCTCTCTTTCCACCGCAAGGGAAAATGAAACAAACTTCCCAAGCCTTCTCATCTCTCTCTTTCCACCACAAAAGAAAAAGGAACAGAAAACCCCCAAAAAGGTTGGAAAGGAAATATGACAACTATTTATATGGGACAAAATTTTTTAAGTTTTCATTCGACCGAAAACATAGTTTCATTCAACTGAATCCGACAGAAGTGAAAATGCTTCAAAAAAAATTAATTTTTTTTAACTTGAGCGAAAACATGTTTTCATTCAAATTCCCTTATAATTTGAATTAAAACATTTAATTCGAATTAAAACCTTTTTTTTTTTTTTTCATTCGACCGAAAATTGATTTTCATTCGAATTAAAACTTTTAATTCGAATGAAAACTTTTAACTCGAATGAAAACTTCAGTACTCGCTCGTCACGAGTTTAAAAACATTCCGTTCGAAGCAAAAATCTTTTTATTCGAAACAAATTCATTTACATTCGAAGCAAATTTATTTTCATTCGACCGAATCTTTCAGACTCCAAAACATCACTACCCTTCCCATTTTGATTCGAATGAAACCACTATTCATTCGACCAAAAATTTCAAAATGTTAACAACCATTTCTCAATATTATCAAAAAGACCACAAATTTATTTACTTAAAATAATAATTTCGCACAAGAAAAAAGAAATTTTTTCGGGGTATTACAATAATAGCCTAGTTCTCGCATCCGAACAAGGAGTTTTGTTCTCAAGCAAAAAGTAACAATAGTCCGATGTCCCGTATCACGTCTGATATGTCATCCTAATTGTATTCGAGTCTTCTAGTTCTATCGGACCCGATGAAAGTAATGCAAAAAAAGAATCAGAGAGGAATATTGAAAGCAGAAAGTAAGGATGATAATTTGGGAGCCTGATTGAAGCCCCACGCCCCCACCCACGCCGCCCCACATGTACTTATTTGGGAAAGCGCTAAATTGATATGGGACAAACGGGAAACTAATTGAGGCTATTTGGATTCTCCTGCTTCTCAACTTAACCTAAATACATGTCATAAAACTTAACACCTCTCTCTCTCTCTCTCTCTCTCTCTCTCTCTCTCTCTCTCTCTCTCTCTCTCTCTCTCTCTCTCTCTCTCTCTCACTCCACACACACACACACACACAAAAGCCTATAGTTGGCAACCACCACCGACCTCCTTTTCTCGCCATAGACCGCCAACACTCAACTCAGCCCCCATCGCATGCCACTAACAGTCACTGACGACAAACTCCGACAGCTGCAGTCGCCGATTGCGGCCAGTAAATTCCACCAGTCATCGCCGTCTGTCGCCGCCCATTGCTGTCGTCCAACTCCCTCAGTCACCTCGCCCACCGCCACTACCAATTGGGAAAAAAATTATAAAAAAAATGAGTAGATTAAAACAAAAAGAATTATAAGCTAAACGGGTTGACGTCGTAGAATCTGATCAAATGGGACGGATTGGATCTAAATGCAATGAGGCGGACATAGTTGAGGCAGGGTAAATAAAAAAATGGGCGACTTGAATTAGGGTGGGGCGCCCATATTTCCGTCCATGGTCAAAAGTCCCGTGTAGTCTTATAAACAAAACTTAAAATGCAATAGAAATGGGTGGAAAGGTGTTTGTTAAGCCTTATTATTTCTTCATACAAAAACTCTGTGAAAAATAAAGGGGGCGTATGGTTATGTTTTTCCATACTCAAATTTTGTGATGAAGGCAAAAAGATGCTCCTTTTTTTTTTTTTGTATTTTTACCATTTTGGATATGCATTTTGGATACAAAATCCAAATAGTATCGAAAAAAGGGAAAACACCTTAGAGGTGTTTTCACTTTTTTCGTTGAATTCCAACAAAGTTGAATTCTATGTCAAAACCAATGTTCACCCTTTCCACTCAGTTTTCTCTCTTTCTTCATCGTCTTTCTCTTCATCGTTACAGATCCATTGCCTTTCTTCATCGTTTCTCTTTCCCAGCAGGATATTCAACGTCTTTCCACTCAATTGTCTCTCTCTCTCTTCATCGTCTTTCTTCGTCGTCTGCACCTTGAAACCTGATTCCTCCGCCAGTACCTCGACCTTCGGCAAACTCTTTCTTCGTCGTCTACACCTCAGACGCCCTGTCTTTCACCCTTTTCCTCGCGGATGCGGACTCAGCAGCCACCTTTGTGGTCACCACGCCGCATAAATTGTAGACCGACGAGCTCGCCACGATCCGCCTCTTCCAGGAGAACACACCCTATCTGATCTGCATCACCAATCTCGCCGCCAGGTAGTTTTTAATTTTGATGTGCCAAGGCACAGAAGCAAACTGGGAATCATCCATTTGCCCCATTTGCATTTGCCCGGTACATATTTGTATGATTTGGAAATCCTGCCAGGAAAGAGAACCCCATTGATTGGTTTTGGTTGGCATCCTTGATTTGGGAATAAGATCATAAAAGAAAGAGAAAGATCCATCAAAGAAGCAATGAGGGTAATACCGGAAAAAATAGTAGTAACAGTAATGAAAACGGTAAAAATACAAAAACAAGAAAAAAAGATAGACACAAAAAAGTGGTGAAAATTAAAAAAGTACACAACTATAATTTGTAATTGGATACAAAAATATGAAAAACGAAAACGCAGTACAAATACAAAAAAAAAAAAATAGGTGTAAACGTACGGCCCAGAGTTTTCACATCTTGTGATAATTTTTAATTGAACCCTTTTGTCCTTAAAAACTATTGTGATAAGCCCCCCAACCTTCAACATTGCAAATTTTTGCAATTTTAGAGTGTGCAAGTGTGGAACAGAGCTCACAAGCCTTGAATGCTTGCCTGTGCAAATCCAAACCAACCATGGAGCTCAATACTCCCAACACTCCTCCTCTTTCCAAATTGCAAAACCCAGCTAGACATAAACCAAATCCACGCCCGAATGCTCACAACTGGCTTCATAAAAAACCCGTCTTTAAGCACCAAACTTGTTCTCACCTTCTGCTCTTCACCAAACACTCCTCTCATCCAATTTGCCCGTTACATCTTCTTCTGCCAGCCCGCTCTTCAAAACCCATCAAACCAACGCGACCCATTTCTCTGGAACGCAACAATCAAGACCTTCTCTCATGGGGAAGATGACCCAACACAGGCAGTTGCGATTTTGTCTCTAATGCTTGAAAATGGGGTTTGTGTTGATAAGTTCACGTTCTCTTTGGTTTTGAAAGCTTGCTCGAGAATGGGTTTACTCAAGGAAGGGATGCAGATTCATGGTTTGTTAAGGAAGTTTGAATTTGGGTCTAATGTGTTTTTGCAAAATTGTTTGGTTTGTTTGTATGTGAAATGTGGATGTGTTGAATATGCTCGCCAGGTGTTTGATAGAATCCTTGAGAGGGATTCTGTTTCGTTCAACTTGATGATTAATGGGTATGTTAAGTCTGGGATGATGGATTCGGCTTCTGACTTGTTTGATTCGATGCCACTGGGGATGAAGAATTTGATTTCTTGGAACACTATGATTAGTGGGTGTGTTGATAGATCGGATTATGGATTTAAGGTTGCTTGGGAGCTGTTTGAGAAAATGCCTAAGAGAGACTTGGTTTCTTGGAATTTGATGATCGAGTGTTGTGCCAAGTGTGGGGAAATGGAAACTGCTCGTGTTTTATTTGATACTATGCCGGAAAGAGATGTAGTTAGTTGGGCGAACATGATAGATGGGTATGCTAAATTAGGTAGTGTCGATATTGCTAGGGCGTTGTTTGATGACATGCCTGAAAGGGATGTAATTTCTTGTAACGTGATGATGGCTGGATATGTACAGAATGGGCATTGCATGGAAGCATTGAAAGTTTTTCATGGTATCTTAAAGGAGAGGGCTTTAGCTCCTGATAATACCACTCTGTTGATTGCTCTTTCAGCAATTGCTCAATTAGGAGGATACATTGATGAAGGGATTGCTGTGCACTCCTACATAGAGGAACATGGATTTAGTGTGGATGGAAAACTTGGTGTCGCCCTGATAGACATGTACGCAAAATCTGGGAGTGCCGAGAATGCTATGTGGGTTTTTGAGCGCGTAGAAGAGAAAATGGTCGATCATTGGAATGCTATTATTGGTGGGTTGGCCATCCATGGCTTGGGTGTATTGGCATTTGATTTGTTCATGGAGATGGAGAGACATTCTATAAAGCCTGATGATATCACATTCATCGGAGTGCTGAATGCTTGTGGACATGCTGGGTTGGTTAAGGAAGGTATGATCTGTTTTGAGATCATGAGAAGAATTCACAAGATGGAGCCAAAACTCCAGCATTACGGATGCATGGTTGATATACGCTGCAAGGCAGGGCACTTAGAAGAGGCCACGAGATTTATGGAAAAAATGCCAATTGAGCCAACTGATGTGGTCTGGCGGATTTTGCTTAGTGCATGTAAGAATTATGAAAATATCAACATTGGGGAGCCGGTAGCTAAGCATCTAATTGCGCTGAATTCCTATGACTCAAGCTCCTATGTGCTTCTATCTAATGTTTACGCTTGTTTTGGTATGTGGGACTATGTTAGGAGGGTAAGGAGGATATTGAAGAAAAGACACTTCAAGAAAATTCCAGGTTGCAGTAGGATTGAACTTGAGGGAACCGTTCATGAGTTTGTTGTTGGGGATAGGTTCCATCCACAAGTAGAAGAGATTTATGCTACGCTTAACATAACCAGCACTCTCAACTCAGAAGTCACCTGTTCTGGGCTCTGATATTAAGTAGAGACTTGCTCAAGTACCATGCTAGAAGGCAAATGTGCAATATGCTAAGATGATTTACAGGTAACCCATGACCATCTTGCTTATTCCCTTGTATACCATAATTACTTCACCCCCAAATTGTAAATTTTAAAATGTTAGAGATAAAAATGAGCGATCCAGTGGGTTTTTATTGACAACTTCTATTTAACCAAGTCCATCTTATGCTTCCCTGAACTGGCACAACAACTGAATTCATACACAGTACTTGCATTAATTGCACTAAAGTGATGTAAACATGCCAAATGGGAACGCGTTGATTTTCTTACAGATGCTATTGTGTTGTGTACTGTTAGCACGCAAGTATGAATTTTACTTTTTCGTTTCAGTTCCTTGCTAAGATTAATATTACGAAGTCTTTGTTGCATGAAGAGGATGCCCGTGAATATGCTATAGGTCATCTGTTATGCTTAAGTCCAACACACTGAAGGCCTTACATGGGAAGAAAAGGTTTCCTTCACTTCAGTTGTAAAGGCACACAGCCTGCAATAGTATAGTAGGAAAGAGATCTCTCTAATCTGTTGAACTATATTCTACACAAGGATTTCTGGTATTAGTTACGGAACCTGACCTTAGAGATGAGAAGCTATTAATTACTGAAGCCGTCGGACAGGTAGAGTGCTCTCAAGTCAGAAGTAATCTGTTCTAGGCTTTGATGAAGGGAATGTGAGTAATTTATGTTCCTTTCCTCTCTTCATCAAGAACAACATCATGCTTAAGAGTAATTATTGCCTTCCCTAAATTCGCAATATGCTTAGGTTGATTTGCATTCAAGGAATGACTTCTTTGCTTAGTTCTTTGTCAGACTTCTTGACAAGCTACATTAAGCACATTCATTCAGTAAACATACTTGTATTAGTACTGATATTTGAAAAATAACTCAGTAGGAAGCAAGTCTTTAAAAGTACCAGATGGAATCAATGACAAGTAACATAAAATATGTATGTCCTGCTGAACTCAAGTACCTGAGCACGATTTTACTTGTCTTGTTGTTTTAGTAGTTCATCCAAATTTGTATTGCTAAGGATACATGTAATCATTGCATAGCAAAAGAACTTAAACCCATACTTTTTTTGGTGCTAAGTGTGACTACGAACAACCGAAAAAGAATAAGTTTTTGGAGTTGCGATCTTATTTTTTATGGTTAATTAAGAAAACAAGAAAACCCCTAAATTCAACTCTAAATGTCTAATAAAGCTTCCTTATCTTGCGAAAACGGAGATTGGGATTCGGGGATTAAGTGATATGATGCGAAGGTGTTACGCACCCCATCATACTCTAAACTTAGCCTAAAAGGGCTCTATTTGTTTTAATGTGTCCTTTTATTTATTTTTTAATGATTTTTACCAACTCACATAATTGAAAAGCAAAGCCTTCGTACCCGATCAGGCAAATCTGGATCAAAATTATGTAGTTCTGATGGCGACCTAAATCTTGGTTTGTGGTTTTAGAAATCTAATTCTAACTGGCTTCAAATTGTTTTAAAATCTAATTATAATCAACTCTTCTAGTTGTTATGGAAATCTGATTATTAACTTCTTCTAGTAATCTAATTATAATCGACTCTTCGAGTTGTTATGGAAATCTGATTATCAACTTCTTCTAGTTTAATGTTGGAAAACTCTTCATATTCTTTCGCTGACTAAGATTTGATGGCAAAGAGGGGATTCTACTCTAATCTGTTCATAATTATTCTAATCTATTCTACAAAAATAGAAGACACAGGTTGAGGACTTTACATTTAGTCGGGATTGCCAATGCCATGATGCACAGATCGATCTAGTGTCGAAAACCACGAAAAAGGTCTTGACCAGCTAGAAAATTGATGTTTTGGTTTTGAAGACGACTCCTAATGGATTCAACTTTTTTATTTTTACTAAGCTTTAGCTCCTAAAAAAATACAAGATTTAGGCTTTTGAATCGCTTAAATCAGATATTGTATGAGCATGTTGAAGTTGTTTGAAGCTTAGGTCTGTGCAAAATGTGGGAAATCGGGATTTAGGGATTTTGGAGGCTAATTTGGAGTGGGGAGGCTAACAAGGTCGAAAGATTATGACTTTCCTCTTTAGAATAAACCCTAAGACCTCAATTCATAGCCTTGAAGTCCTTGGAAGCTAAGAAAACCGACTTTGAGTCCAAAAGGGACTTAAAACCCTCAAAATAGTTAATCCTGACGGTGTCTAGATTGTTGTGCCAACATAAGGGAAGAAGTGCCAGCCGGTTTAACTGAGGAATTTTTTTGGGAGTGGGTAAACCAGTCGGTGCACCTTATAAAGTTACTCTCCAACAGGATATCACTCATACGGCCAACTTTGGGAGCTTGGTTTTCTCTCATCTGAATTCAGATTTAGGCTTACCTTATATCGATCTATGGAAATTTACTTTCACATTGAATTGGAATCACTCAAAACCAATTAGTACGAGGTGAGATATTAATGAAATGTTAAAGGTTTGTCAGTTTCAGAACAAGTTTGGTACGAATTATCTTAGTTAGTACTTAACAAAATTAGGATGATGATATATTGATGGAAAGCAAACTTAAGTTCACATTTAATTCGTCACGATGAGTAAATTATCATCCACCAGAGTAGACTATTGTACACGTGCACCCAAATTCGACTGTTAAAATTCAAGACAAGTACAAATCACGATTTAATATTCATGCAAACATACAATGACATGTTATAACTATAACAAAATATAATAATGATGATCAAGTGATAGACATGCCAAATAACCCCAAGATGAATGCAACAATGCAAAGAGGGGGAGTTTTACAGGCAAAACTAGACCATTAAACTATTGGTTAAGCTCAACACAAATACATTAACTGGACTTGACTTAAATACAAAACATTAGCGACAAAAATGAGGTGTCTAAAGTAAAGAAACTTGTACCACATAGATGATTAATTGGCACAATAGCATGTAAGATGATGTAATCTTCGACTTTATTGAGGACATCCATCGAACCAAGTTCGTTTACTATGGTTCATAAGCTGTCACACTTCATCCATTCCAGTTTCATACTTCCATTAAGCACAAGTTATTGGTCTTGTTTATAAATGTCTAAGTACTCAAGACCGGCTTTATTTCTTACATTGAGAGTGTGTTTGAATGAGATAATTGAACTGAAGATTTCACTTTTATTGAGGATTTAAAAATACATAACACCAAGTTTGGATTATGATGAGATGAATTTACCAAATTGGAGAAATGATTTGAAAAAAAAGATTTGGTGTGTTAAAATCTCTTGTACAAGTAACTAGTCCAGACTAGTTATATGACAAATCCTTACCACAAATGTATGGAGAAACTGACTTTTTGTCTCCATAACTTTAGCTAGCTACCTTCTTCCATTAAAAGAGGGAACTCTCTCTCACAAGTTTATATTCATACACCATCAAATTATTATCTAGATTTTTTTTTCGAATGTAAATCGACATATAAAAATTCGTTTCTTCAAAACCGCTCAAACACTAAATTTGCAATTCCACAAATTTATAAATCAATGAATTTTAAAATGCAAGTTACTTTGAAATTTCTCATCCAAACACACTCTCAGTATCAGTAGCTCGTCACTTGTTTACTAATGAAGCGGCAACAAGCACCTCCTTTCTCAAAGTCAACTTTATCCCTTCTTGCTCCGATTTTAAATGAGGCTCCCGCAGGGGCGCTCATGTTTTTGGCCCCTCCCCGGCATCGATTTATGCTTTCAACTTCTTAAAAGAGCGTGTATATCTAGGATTCTTATGTCCTATTATTATGTACCTAAAAGAGAATAGTAGAACACCACCAAGTATAAATCCGTAAGTAATAAGCTCTTATACAAGTTGCAAAGGCACATTTTGCGAGCTATAGCTATAGTAGGAAAGAATTAGACTAACTTTAATGGATGCTAAGGAAATTTATTGATGAGAACCTAGTAGTAATGGCGGGAACCATGGGGAAGCGTGGCTGTGCAGCCTGTAGATCTCATGAGTTAAGCTCAAAAATCTTAATATAGCAAAGACTATCGGTATCTTTTTCTTCTGCATATTGTGTTGAGCGGGGGTAGGGGCGGTTGGAGCATGTCAAGCTACAAATCTCAGCTATTCTAGTCATGGAAACCTCTCTTCTACAAGGAATATCGAGAAACCGCTAAGATCGGTGATGTTGGGAGAGCAGCCTAGGTTGCTTGTCGCACGACAGCATTGACAGTAAACGTTCACAAGAATTTCTTTAGCCATCGAACTAACTCTCACTTCTCTTTTCGGGCCCACGTGCCTGTTACATTTTCCTCTCTCAGCACGCTTCTCAATATCCAAGAGGGCTAATCTGACCTATTTCCTAGTAATGCAATTGTCAAGTTTTCTATATAGGAAGTTTCAATTTTTCCAGTAATAATTGAAATTGGGATTCTTGTTGATAAGTTCGTGTATACTTGTTAGGCATGGATGCGAATGGGGTTGGTTACGGTCAATTTTTCCAGTAACAATTGAAATTGGGATTCATGTTGATAAGTTTGTGTATACTTGTTTCCAAAGGCATATACGCGAATGGGGTTGGTTACGGAAGGGACGCAGATTCATAGATTGATGAGGAAATCTGACGTTGGGTCAAATGTATTTTAGGACTGGTTTGATTTGTTTGTATGTGAGATGTGTGTGTCTTGAATCTACTCGGAAGGTGTTTGATAAATAACTGAACGAGATTCGATTTTTTCTAATTCACATTTTGATGTTATGTCAAATCTGGGATGGAATAAGTTACTACTCTTTGAGGAGAAAATAAACGGATAGACTTTAATATTGATGCAAGGGAAATTGTACAACGAACCGCATCTTACTGTCAAACTGGACCGCCTTTTACCGAGAAGGCTTAACCATCTGGTTTTGTACCAAAACTCGAAAGTCATACAATCCACATTTTCCTCTTTTGAGCTGCAAATCTCTTAGGGCGATTGTGACTGCGTCTTCGATGGGCTACAGTATGCAAGCCAGCAATTACTAAATCGATGTCAAAATGCACCCGTCAGTACGAATTGAGATGATATGAGTAGCTATGATGCCAGATGGTGTTAAATATGGGAGCCTACCATTGATCTCTTTAGCTTTAAATTTCATTTTAACTTTCCTCCAATATCTCATAAAAACATGAGAAGCTTGTAAAAAATTATAACAAGGTAATCTTAGAGGCCTATTGAAATTGTCCAAACTGCTAGGAGGATTTATAGCACTGATGCATGCTATTAGCTGAATGGTAGTGTGGCCTGAATTACATGAGTCATTCAAGAAACTAGGGCACGCTACATTGAGTCTTGATTATCATGTGAAACGTGCTTCCAGAACTTCTTCAAACTTTTTGCTGTTCTCGTGATTACACCAAATTAGTGCAATGAGCTTCTGTGGTTATAATATTGGCATCTTGCAACTGAATGCATTTTGGTCTTGGATCATTTGAGAAAATTGCTTTTGAAAATATCTTATTATGTGTACGAGAATATTTTTATCGAGATCTATCAAGGTATGTCTATCTTACTGTCAAGTTCAACAAATGGTCCATTAGGGTGAGTTATGACCATCTTATTACTCTCTTCATGTAGATTACATCAAAATAGTCGGGACAGCTTCAAAACCTTTAGCTATATTTCTTTGGTATAAGATAATTGATCATACTGTATTTCTATAGTTAACCAAAAAAAGTTAGCCCAATGAGCAAAAATGTAGTACGCAATTGCTCATATACAACAGTAGTGCATCATTACATATGTTCTTTAGCAACATTATTACTAAAACATCTATTCTATACAACGACATACCTACTTACCTAAGCAAAAGCTAGGCACAATGTTACAAAGTGGAAACTTGAAACTTAGGGCGAATGTCAAAGTTGTATGCTAAAGTATCACTCCTGTATACCTTAAGTACACAACGTTTTAAATGTGAATAATTAAGTGCCTAAGTTTCAAAAAATGAGTCAAATCAGAACTATCGCTAACAGACTTCAACTGCAGTTAAGTTTTATCAAGGGCAAATATGTCAATAATACTGAAAAAAACAAATCTTAAAAACGTGGCACAATCACCACCTTCAATTTTCTTTCTTCCTTAATTTAATCACTACAAATAAAACTCTCTCTCTCTCTCTCTCTCTCTCTCTCTCACACCATCACCCAAACATCATCACCCATCAATATAGAAGAAGAAGAGACATAGAAAGAAGAGAGAAATTTTTTTACCTACATCCGTGATCCGTATGCCGTCGGAGTAATTTAGCTCATTTTTTGAAACTTAGGTACTTAATTGGTACATTTGAAACGTTGGGGACTTAAGTTGTATTGGAATTATACTTTAAGGTACAGTTTTGACATTAGTCCAGATACTTGACAGGAGTTTCTTGAAAACATAACATGTAGAAATCAGTAATATAGATGGCAAAATGAAAACTGCCTTCCCAGCTTATCGTACAACGAACCTTTTATTATAAAGTCACCGTATTGAAGTGCAATTTCAGCAAAACAAGGTAACTATAATATGTACCAATAATGGAAAATATTGGGAGTAGATGTTTTCACTTTTCAGATATGGCTGCGCCTCTTATTGGGTATTCCTTTATGCCCTGCATGGCTTTTTGGAATTCCTCATGCAGGTTTATCGGTCATAGAGGAATCAGAGGACAAATGGCCGGAGGAATGACTAGACCAGGCAAAGAATTTGTGGAGAGCGGAAGTCAAAGAACTTATGAAACTGAGGGAAGTGTCCCTCAAGTCCCATTTATTCTTGATTTATACGGTAACACAACAATGGCACTATCATATATATAACACATTTATTGACCATATAAGGTCAAATGAATGGTTCTATTTCTTTGTTTAGCCTATGGTTACTCTATGCAACCCTTCATATATGCCTCTCATTGCAATAACATCATCAGTACTTTTGGTATTAATAGCAAAAGGCAAATGTTCAAGTTTAAGTCTTTTTACTTCTTACATTTATTGGCAATATAAGGTCAATGAATAGTTTTATTTCTTTGTTTATGTAACCCTTCGTATATGCTTCTTACCACTATAACATCAAATTGCACCACAAAAAAATAACCTTATAACATCAAATACTTTGTATATTACTACCAAAAGACAAATGGATGCATTAGAGTTGTTTTCAAAGGCCCAGCCTGGACAGCTTTCATAGAGCCATGGTTAAGACTCACTGTGCAAATCCTATCTTCATGACGAAATGGAAGCCACCGGTTACAGATATGTACAAGATAAACTTTGATGGCGCCTTATTTCGGGAGAATAAGGCAATGGGAGCTGGGGTGGTGATTCGGAACTCTGACGGCATATTCTATGCAGCGCTGTCACAATATATCAGTGATTGTGAGGATCCAGAGATAGCGGAAGCAAAAGCGGTACTACTGGCAGTGGAATTTGGTATTGACTGTGGTTTTATGGATGTGTCAATTGAAGGGGATTCAAAGAACGTGATTACGACACTTAAAAGTGCGAATGACGATTTATCGACAATAGGTGTTCTCATGGATGATGCCAAGAAAATGCTTTTGAGGTTTCAGAGATATGAATTACATTGGACTAAAAGAACAGGAAATACGGTGGCTCATAAATTAGCAAAATATGCAAGGGTACACTTGGATTCTAGAATTTGGTTAGAGGAAGCGCCTGGTTTTTTAATGCCGGCTATCCTCAGTGATGTAACCGATAATGAGTAATAATATCGCTCTTTCATCTAAAAAAAATTTAGTCGTTCCTTATCTAATGCACTTACGAGCTTATTTTCTTTTAAAGCAGATAGAGTGCCAAGTATATAGTATCTATAAGTATACCATATGCCTACATGCATACATAGCACCAAAAAAATTAATGAAATAAAGGTAGCGATCGTCATATGGATGAAACATGTTACATTGTAACTTGGATATGTCCTTATAATGTTAATCAACATCATACTTCTACCCTACCGAAAAAGGCACAACCATAAATGTCAAAAATGTATACTTATATTGGAAAAAAATTTGGTTGTTACCTCGGTTGGAGGAATCTTTCTCCTACCCCTTATATAGCGACAATCAATTGTCTCTAAATGTTTATAGTGGCTTTTATTTAATGACGCTAAAAAGTGCTGCTAATAATTGTTGCTGAAAGTGTTAGAAGAAAAGTCGCTTGAAACATTTAGCGACTATTAATTGTCACTATACATGGGGTTGTAGGAAGATTCCTACAACCCAAGTAAGAGCCAAAGTTTGTTCACTTATATTAGTGTTCATTAACTTTTAGAAAAAATGAAAAAAATCAAGAAGAAGAGGACGATCTAATGCTCAAGGTGATGTTACCAAGAACTATGGAATTTTGCTCATTTGACGATGTATAAAACATGAAGCTTACTTGCGAGACAGTTGTTAGAAAATGTGACCGGTGATATGGACTAAAACTGGCAATGCTTATAATTGATAAACAAAAATATATTGTTGAATTCGCATCAGTTTCAGTTTATATAAACTCCTCTTAAGTTATAAATACTCACTCAATAACATTGTGCTTATTCATCTTTTTTCTATTTTTTTTCGCACTTATTAGGTGTTAAATTATAAGGCTTTTGAATTATTTGTTGCATAACATAGATGCTTTTAAAATAATTTTACCAAAGGTAGTTTTTGAAATTAAGTTTAGCAAATGTAGCTAAAGACCAAACTGTTATATTTTAAAGGCTTTTTTGGCGATGAAAAAAATACTTTATAGAGCCAAAGACTAATAACACATTTTCTTTAATGGTATTAATTACAAATTACAAAACTAAAGTTGTATCTAATCATTTATGTAATATATCATTCTTGCCCCTTGACTAAATTATAAGAACAACAAAGTCCAATTGCTCAGGATGAACAAAGCAAATGCAACATCATTTTCATTTTAAATAATAATCAACATTAATGTTCACCTGCAATACTTCTGGTATAGATAAAAATAAATGAAATTGTTAGGGAGATAATAAAGAGTCAAGTGTCCACCACTAACAAGCCCACATGTACCGAATAAGCCCAATCGACTTAAAATTTTAAGCTAATAGGATTTGGTCCATCCATATATAGATGTTATACTTTTTCATACTTATTGGTTATGGAACTATATAACTCTACCCTTGCACCTAGGGGTGAGCATTAAACCGTTAATAAATCTGAACCGTTCAAACCACAACCCGAACCAATACAATCCGAACCGTCCAAAGATCTTAATAGTTTGGTTTCACATTTCTCAAACCGACCTTGGTTCGGTTTGGTTCACGGTTCACATTTTCTAAACCGATTCCAAACCGAACCGAACCGACCTATGATATGTTACTCTACTTTTAGTAACATTCATTGACAATTTCACTCATACGGTAGTAAGCAAATCCATATATACAAATCTTGAGAGTTATAAGAAAAGAAAATTATGAGAACACTAATGACACAAAATTTTCGTGACTAATAAATGTTCTATATTTTCTCATTCTTTCTCATACATCAAGGAATACTTATATATCGAATCTAACAAGATTATATGCAATTTAGAAAATATATAACTTCAATTTTTAATCACTTTTAGATCCAATAGTAGTTTGCAAATGAACGTCTTTAAGTGGACACAAACCGATCCAAACCGACTAAACCGAACCGTTTAAACCGACCAAACCGAACCGTCTAAATCGATGATGTTTGGTTTGGTTCGGTTCACAATTTTCCAAACCGAAGGGTAACGGTTTGATTTGCGGTTTGACCCCCAAACCGAACCAAACCGAACCGTGCTCACCCCTACGTAGTTGCACCTCAACATAATTTTGGTTGGTTAATAAATCTAAGTAATTCCAAGCACAACCACAAGGAGTCCTGTGCTGGTTGGCAATTTCGATGAGACAAGTTGCTGATGAAACATCTTGGATTTAAGAGTGAAACGTAGTGGTTATATTAGGAAACACCTATCTTAAATGGCATTCCAAGGGTGTCATGAAACACATTGAGGTTCATCTTGTTTTGCCACCCTAACAATTGTTACATCACTCAAAAATGTTTCATTAACAAAAGGCTATGTGTGGAGCCTTCTCTTTTTGAAGATAAATAGTATTGACCCTTCAATGATGAGGCTTTGGACTTCAGAATTCAATGTGAGGAGGTATTCGCGGCATCTCAGTGTTGAGTTATAATCTGCTCTAAAAGCTGCACGTGAAGAGGTGTATTAAGGTGCAGCACCACCTAGTGCACAATTAAATATAGTGCAAATTGCACTATAATAAATGGGGACCAAATATGCAAGCAGGAAGAATTAAACATAAGATCTTGCCAAACTATAACTTTGATACCATGTTAAGTTACCATCTGCACTAAAAGCTGAAGCTGTTAGAGAATGGCCCAATAATGTTATCATGCTTAACATGCAAAAAATGTTCTGCAGATGAGTAAGAATTCAATAGTAACATTTGAATCATTTTGGACTTGGTCTCGGAGTAGCAAAGTTGTATGTGACTGTCTAATAGGATCATAAAATAGTCTCCGAGAAATAAAGTATCATGCTAGAAGCGCATGATACTCCAACTCCCTGCTTTCGAACTTTGACCCTTTCACAGAGATTGAGAAAGGTATTTAGAGTTAAATGGCATCCGGAGATGTTGTGGATATCGCTTAAATATTTGAAGGACATATATTCATTCAAAGGGTATTCGAAGGTCTGATAATGGTATTCAGAGTTACATCATGCTTTCTGTATAATGAAATTAGAAGAACATCAAACTTCATGGTTTGCCATATAAATTATTGTTGGTCATCTCTCAAAGGTCGACTCGTGGCAACTAAACACTGCATTATTAGCAGGGATGGTCGGAACATAGTGAAGTTCCATTCATACAAGTTATGAAGTTGCAAGTTATTTGCTCCAAGAAGTCATGCACATTAGCATTTGAGCGTTACATTTTCCTCTCTTAGCATGGGATTCCTGATCATAAGCTCGTGTAAACTTGATTTCAAAGGCATGTTTTGCGGATGGAGTTGGTCATGGAAAGGAATGCAATTTCATGGATTGATGAGGAACTATGAAGTTCGACCTAATGTGTTTTATAGGATTTTTGATTTTTTTGTATGTGAGATATGGGCGTCTTCAGTCTTCTCGGAAGGTGTTTGATGAAATACCTGAAGGCAATTCGTTTTCGTTTCAATCAGCGTGTGATGGTATGTTACTTGTAAGATGGAAAAAGTTTTTCCACTGTACAAGAAAGTGAAATTGCTCTTGGTCGTTAATCGGCAAGAAGAAGAGTCATGCTACATTCCAAAGGAAGTCCGGTAGACGTGACATAGCAAACTGGTCGAGGAGTGGATATCTGAGGTATAACCTTTGTCACGACATGAGTGGTTTACATATCTCTTCCCCAAGAAGATAAACAGACAGACATCAATTTCGACGAAAGGGAGAATCCTACAAGAAACTGCATCTTACAGTCAAGATGGAGCACCTTTTACCGGGAAAGCTTAAGCATCTTGTCTAATTCAGGAAATCGAAGTTCATTCATTTCACACTTTCACCTTTTTAGCTGCTTTATAACTGCTCTATTTCTAAGGGACTTTGACTGCGTCTTAGAAACGGATGAATGGCTGCTGCATGCCAGTCGAAGATCATTGAGTTACTGTCAAAATTTATCTGTCACTACGAATTGGGACGTTATGAGTAGTTATGGTGTTAGATGGTGTTATATATGAGGGCCTACCAATTGTCATTTTAACTTTCCTCCAATATCTCATAAAAACATATAAAAAAAACTTATAAAAAAAATATAACAGGGTAATATTAGAGGCCTGATGAAATAGTCGAAACAGATAGAAGTTTTTATAGCAGTGGGGGGTGCTATTAGCTGGAAGATAGTGTGGCCAGAATTGCATGAGTCATTCAAGAAACAAGGGTAAGCTGTTTCTGAGCCTTGATTATCATGCGAGATGTGTGCAATTTAACAAGATTGATGATGGTCAAAGGGGGCAAATTTTACACCATTCATGTTTGGCCGTTACTTTTGCGACTAGTAGTGCGAACTTTGACAATTTTTGGAAAAAAGAAAAAAATTCAAGAGAAAGGTGCTTCCACAACTTCTTCTGACTTCGTCGTTGTTCTCGTGATAGACCAAATTAGCGCAATGAGCTTGTTTGATTACAATACTTTGGATCCATCGGTTTGAGTTATAAACAATTATTATTTTCTCTTCATATGCAGTAAATCAAAATGGCTGGGACAACTTCAAGACTTAGTGTTCGGCTTGGTACAAGATATGATTTTCATAATTTAAAAAATATTTTCTAGAATGTGATAATAAATACGTATACGTGATGCTAGATTTTTCTCACAGTATTCGTGTTATTAGTTTTATTTTTACAACCATATTGCCTGTGTCAGGTGACTCGTAATGAAATTAGAAGAACATCAAAGTTCATGGTTCCCATAAGAATTATTGATGGTCATCCCTCAAAGGCCGCATTTAATTATCCAAGAGTGTAGCTGAGTTTTATTCATACAAGTTATGAAGTTCCAGGTTATTTGCTAACAGGCTAGAAGAAGTTTCAGGTGATTTGCTTACAAACTACAAAAAGTCATGCAAAGTAGCATTTGAGTGTTACATTTTCCTCTCCCAGCATACTTTTTAAGATCCAATAGACTAACCTGACCCATTTTCTTGAAATGCATTTGTCAAACTTTCTCTCATGGGGAAATGACTCAATATAGTTTCAATGTTTTCAGTAATAATGATTGTAAAGGGGATTCCTGGTGATAAGTTCGCATATGAAGGCATGTTTGGCAAATTATGGAGGGAATGTAGATTCATGGATTGATGAGGAAATATGAAGTTCAACCAAATTGTTTTACAGGACTTTTTGATTTGTTTGTATGTGAGATATGGGTTTCTTGAATCTTGTCGAAGGGTGTTTGATAGAATATCTGAACGAGAAACAGATTCGTTTAAGTCGTTGTTCAATGATATGTTAGTTTGGTATGGAAAAGGTTACAACTTATGCCTTTTTCACTACACAAAAAGGTAAAATTGATCTTGGTTGATAATGGGTAAGAAGAGGACCCATGCTACGTTCCAAAGGAAGTCCAGTGATGTGACATAGCAATTTGATCGACGAGTGGATATTTGAGGTATAACCCTCGATACGACATTTGTGGCTTATGTAGCTCTTTCCGCAGAGGATAAACTGACAGACTTCAATTTCGGCGAAAGGGAGAATCCTACAAACAAATGCATCTTACAGTCAAAATGCACCGCTTTTTAGCGAGAAAGCTTAAGCATCTTGTCCTATTCCAAAATTCGACAGTCATTCAATTCACATTTTCACTTATTTAGCTGCTTAATAGATGCTCTATTTCTAAGGGGTTGTGACTCCTAACGAATGGTTGTTGCATGTATGCCAAAGATTATTGAGTCGATGTCAAACTGTATCCGTCGGGACGAATTGGGACGCTATGAGTAGCTACGGTGTTAGACGGTGTTATATATAAGGGTCTACCATCGATCTCTTTAGGTTTACATTTCATTTTAACTTTCCTCCAATATCTCATAAAAAACTTACAAAAAAATATAACAGGGTAATGTTAGAGGCCTGGTGAAATTGTCTAAACCGATAAAAGGTTTTATAGCAGTGGTGCATGCTATTAGCAGAAAGATAGTGTGGCCTGAATTGCATGAGTCTTTCAAGAAACCAGGGCACGCCATTTCTGAGCCTTGATTACCATGTGAGATGTGTGCAGTTTAACAAGCTTGGTGATGGTCAAGGGATGTAGAACAAGAAGCTAATTTCTGTGAACGTGAGATATTCAGAGAGCACCCACATGAGACATTGTCTTCTCTACAAACTAACAAATTTTACACCATATATGTTTTGCCCTTACTTTTTTTACGACTAGTGGTAATGCATGCGAACTTTTATATTATATAATCTTTGAAAAGAAAAATCAAGTGAAATGTGCTTCCAAAACTTCTTTCGACGTTTCGTTGTTCACGTGACAACACCAAATCAGTGCAATGAGCTTCATTGTCCATCTAGATCAACCAGTATGTCTATGGTATTACTGTCAAGTTTAGTACCTTAGATCCATCAGAAACATTTACTCCGCAGTGTTATTTTATTTTAGGTACACTAGATCAAAATGGCCGGGACAACTTCAAGACTTAGTGTTCAGCTTCGTGGGAGTGTTCGGCTTCGTGGGGTGGAGGGAGGGGGAGGGGAGAGAAAGAGATAGAGAGGGAGAGTTCTATTATGGAAAATAGTTTAGGGATAATTACAGCAGTGTCCCTAAGGTTAGGGTGAAATTACAGTCAATGATACTAAGTTTCAAAATGTAACATACCGTGACAAAAAAAGTTAAAAAGGTAACACTCGTGTCCATCCGTTAGGGTTCCATAAAAAAAGTGTACTTCTTTTATGATGTCATCACTGCGTATTTTCAAAATGACAATATTGTTCTTGTACTGTATATATTGAATAAATTTTCAAATTTTCAAATTAAGGTTTCAAACACACTATCACACCTCCCCCTACCCCGCTGTCGCCACCCCCCTCCATCCCCCTGCCCCGCCGCCACCGCCTTCACAGCACCTCAACACCACGGGCTAAGGCGGGTTGGGCGAGGAAGACAGTTACGGTAATGTTGGGCGAGGAAAGGGGTTGAGCAAGGTAGGGTTGCGACGTAATGGGGGGAGGGAGGGGGCATCAGCGATGGGGTGGGGGGTAGGGGCAACAGCGGTGGGGTGGGGGAGGGTGGGCCCAGCCAGGGGCAGACATATGTTATGGCAAGGGGGGGCTGAAGCACCCCCTCACTTCTGGGGAAAAAAAAATTGGTTTTCGGGAATCGCATCACCCCGTTCCCGAGACGCCGTTCCCCCATCCTCGATACCCCGTTCCCCGAGACCACAACTCGGCGCTCTCTCTCTCTCATCGGTGGACAGTGGACGTAACAACAGGTGATTAGATCTGGCATATTGCCGGCAACGCCACGCAACTGAACAGTCTGAACCCACCTTGTAGATCTCCGACCGGCGACCAAATCTTGAAGAAACGACACTCCGCCGGTGACCAGATCTTCGAGTCTTTGTTCGGCGTCCGACCACGCGACCAATCACCAGATCTGCTTGACGAAGTGCCACTGCTTGACGTCGTCCGACCACACGACCAGATCTGCTTGACAGAGTGCCTCACCCAGTCACCCTGCCGACTGCCGCGAGCTGCTGCACGGACGATTGTTGGGATTTGCTGCTGGGAATTTGCCTGTTGTATGTTACTTCATCCCAATTTGTGGTGGAGCTGCATCCAGCCGTGGTGAATTTGTCTGTTGTATGTTGAGTGTTGTCTATTTGAGTGCTTGATGGAATGGCCCATTGTTTTGGTAAATTATCGTTAATTTATTGTTATTATTTATTTTATATTTGTATGTCGATGCTTATACTACAGACTTGGGTTATTTTGCATGTATATAGATGTCAATACAAATATATTTGTACATTAAAAGTATCATAAACCTAGAGTTTAATTCTAAAATTTTGAGTATCGAAACATTGATATAGTTTAATTTCAGTGATTATATAGAGATTTAGTAAAGTTCTTAAATTGCGTTTAATTCAGTGATTATATAGAGATTTAGAAAAATCTCTATATAATATTATTTTATTATAAATTTTATTTTATTTTTGTGCATTCGATAGAATTTTTGCACCCCCTGAAAAAAAATTCTGGTTCCGCCCCAGGCAGCAGCGTCGGGGTAAGGAGGAGGGTGGTGGGTGGGATGGGAGGGATGGTGGAACGAAGAGAGAGAGAGAGAGAGAGAAATGTTCAAAGAGGGGCCGTATTGCTGCGTCGAGGTGGGGAGTGGGAAGGGGCAACAGCGGCGGGGTGAGGGGAAGGTGGTGGCCGCAGCGGGCTGGGTTGGGGCAGCAGCGGTGAGGTGGGGGAAGGAGGGTGGTGTGCGGGGTGGTAGGGGAAGAGAGAGAGAGAGAGTGTGTGTGTCCCCCCCCCCCCCCCAACCACCCACCAAGTTAGATGAAAGTAATGGCATTTGAAAAAATAGATTTGTAACTTAAGGGTAATAAAGTCATTTTATTGAAACCGTTATGGTTTTAAAGATTTCATCTGGTCAACGGACATAAATGTAATTTGTCCAAACTAATGGACACACCTATAATTTCACTCTAACCTCAAGGACACTACTATAATTATCCCAATAGTTTAAGTTCTTTGAGACAACATTTTTTTTTTCCTGTTCTTGTAACTGTTTCCTCTTTTCATTATACAATGTTACAACTGTTAACCCAAAAAAATTAGTGAAATGAGCAAAAAATAATAATGTAGTACGTAATTGATCATAAACGACCTTACTGCATAAAATTATAGTCTTTAGCAACATTTTTTCTCAAACATCTGCGCTATACAAAGACTTGCATCCTTACTCAGGGAATAGCTATGTTACAAAGTAGAAACTTGAAAATAGTAGGAGTGTCTTACAAACAAAACATTTAGCATTCAGCAAGATGCACATTTATCTTCCTTGCCTTACCAGGTTTTCATGCCAGCATTGCAACCTTTAGTCAGAACTTGCGTAAAAACTTCTCGTCTCATAAGCAGCCGAACAAGTGCGATTTTCATACTTCTTTGTAACGTCACCCTATTAAAATGCAATTTCAACTAAACCAAGTAAATATGGGATCTACTACTAATGGAAAATATTACAACTATAACTATAGTTGCGCCTCACCCGGTAGCTTGACATCACTACTAACAATATATTGACAAAGCCACTTTTATTCAGATCAGGATCTTCTGCTATACAGCAAATGTGTTGTATTAAAAAAATGCCGCTAAATATTTTTTAGCGACAAAAAATTATCATTATAAGATATAAACTTCAGTACCAGTGAAAAAACACTTTCAGTAACAATTTTTTATCGATAAATGATGTACAGTACCTCTAATGTTAAACAAATGATCTTGATCAGTTTTATCGATAAATCCATGTCACGGTTGCGACCTTTCTGCCATTCCTGTCTTTTTGGAATTCCGTATGCAGGTTTACGTGTCATAGAGGAATCGAAGGACAAAACAAGACAGAAATTGTGGGAAGAAGTCAAGAACTTAAGAAAGTGAACATTTCTTGTGAGAGTAAAATCAAAAGTATCTCAGTTAGCGTTGTTGGAGGCATATGAAGAAATTAAGAAACGCAAATGTACGTTGAAGAATTTAAGAGTCGTGACAGTTGTTGGAAGCCAAAAGCGTGAAATCATAAATTGATCTCTGGTCTATATTGTCAAAAATTGTATCATAATGGTAGATTACACGACCTCATAATATATTTGTTAGTATAGACATAGATAAATAGTAGAAAAATGAAACGTTAAATGTAAATAGATTTGTTAGGGAGATAACAAAGAGTCAAGTGTCAATCACTAAGAAGGTTTATACATAGTGAATGAACCCAACTCGACTTAAAAGCTTAAGCTAATAAGATTTCGTCTGTCCATGTATATATATCATACTTATTTTTCACACTTGCTCGCTGTGACAAGTGGGACTATTTAACTTAATACATGCACCACAACTGACAATCTGTGAGTAATTCTAAGCGCAACGACGAGGAGTCCTGTGCTAGTTGGCCATTTCGATGAGACGAGTTGCTATGGAACATCTTGAATTTAAGCGTCAAAGGAATGGTTATATTACAGCACCCTTATCTTGATTGACATTCCAAGAGGTTAATGTAACACATTGACGTTCATCTTGTTTTGCCACCCTAAAATTGGTTAAATCATGCTAGAAGGATTCCGAATTCTACAGGAGGAATTCAAGGCATCTCTGCAGTAAATGTTCACGTATAGGAGCAAGAATTATGTAGTAACATTTGAATCACTTTGGTCTTGGTCTTTGAGTAGCAAAGCTGTTTATGACTCTCTAACAGGATCATAAACTAGTATCCGATAACTTAAGCGCATGATTCTCCAACTCCCTGCTTCTGAACTTTGATCCTTTCAAAAAGATTGACAAAGGTAAGGACAAAGATTGATTCATGCTTTGTATAAAAGGTAATTTGAAGAACATCGCACTGCATAGTTCGCCATAAAAGTTATTCATGTTCATCCCTCAAAAGTTGACTCGTGGCAACTAAACACTGCATTTATTTAACAAAGACGGTCAGAACGTAGCTAAGTTCCATTCATACAAGTTATGAAGATTCAGGCCATTTTACCTACAAACTACAAGAATTCATGGCACATTAGTGCATGGGACTTCGGACCTTTAAGGACATTGCATGGAACAAGAAAATTAACCACTAGATGTTAGCAGCAGACCCAACTTACCTGAATACCTCCACTTGAAATTCAGACAACTCCATGTAGACATCAAGGGCTGCAAGTGACCCCACTGAGTTCTTGCATCACAATTTCGATGGCCAGCCTTTGGTTAGGAGATTCGTGAGTGCAAAGCAGAGCGACTCTCCCCAGCTTAACTGCCTCAGTTTCTGAGAAGTTCCCTTCAAGATTTCTATCTATGAAATCTTCAAATTTGCATGATTCGGCCCCTTGACGAATCAACTGGGTGACTTTACTGGTTCCAGAGAGGATCTGAAATATAACCATGCCGAATGCATATATGTCGCTCTTTTCAGTGAATCGGCCAGTTGTGGTGTACTCCGGAGCCAAGTATCCCATGGCGGCGCTGGCCTTTAGTGTAGAAAAGACAATGTCATCTGCCACTAGTTTGTGCAGGCCGGAATCTGAGAGCATTGGGTTGAACCGCTGATCAACGAGCACTTTCTCAGCTGATATATTTTGGTGAACTAGAGCAGCTTTATTTCGTTCGCTTCGGTGCAAGTATTCAATACCTGGTCAGGCACAAGACATCAAATCATACTCATTCACAAGAAGGCATTTGAAGATAGGCAAGTGCCAAGTAAGTAATACTGTTGGCCTGTTGGTGTGTTAAGCACACTTTCTTCCAACTCTTGAAACAACACTCAAAAATAAGTCCAGAAAAGCACATGAAACTAGTTAATTTGCTTGAGCTACAAGAAGTGAACGCTAAGCACATCTGCAGTGTGCATTTTGATGATTGTTTTTTCATAGTATTGCTAATAGTCAAAGCATCGCTTTAGCAGGTCATGAATCATTTATCTTATGGAGGTGACATCTAGCATGTTACAAATGACATTACGAGGTTCCAAAAATATAGGATCAAATATGCCGTTAATCAGGAACAGTAGTGTTCTTAAACGGAAATCAATGCACTCTGACAAAAAGCTCAATTATGACTAAAGTTGTTAGTTCCACATGCATATGGTAATATACCATTAGCTTGAACACCTTTAATTGCATTACTAAATTCAAACTAATCGACCGAGTTAAAAGGGCACAAAAGAAAATTATAGCACCAACCTTTGGCAATTCCTCTAATTATAGAGATTCTTGTGGACCACTCAAGCACCTTCCCTTGGCCATCCTTCATATCAAGATACCGGAGCAAGTTACCGTTGGGGACAAAATCATAAATGAGATAGCACTCTCCTCTGCCTTTTGAACAGCAAAAGCCTCTCAACCTCAGGAGATTTTCGTGTTTCAAGGAGGTCAGTATCTTCAATCCCTTAAGGAATTCGGCTTCATCAGATTTGCAGCTTGTCTTGGCAATGCACTTAATAGCAACAACAGACCCATCCCTCAGAGTTCCTTTGTAGATAGCTGAGAAACCACTCTTGCCTAATAAATTCACATCTGAGAAGTACTGAGTTGCAGATTCCACATCATCCAGATTGAACATGAAGCTCTCGAAAACTTCCTGTGAGAACCCATTTCCGCTTTGACCTTTAGACAAAGGGTCCCACCCATTGGAATACTCAAGACTGATGAGGGGCGAGGCACTCCTCCTGTAAGCTTCCTTGACTTGGTCGGTACTAAGTCGACTATCAGAAGTATCAAAAGCACTTCCAATTTTCTGCTTTCGCCGACGATACCACAATAATGTGAAAAGCCCAGAAACTACGAATGAGATGACGACAATAACTCCGAATATCACAGCAACTTGCGAGCTCGTTGACCGGTTTGAACAGTGGGTTTCTGTGCAGTTTGGTTTGGGATTTGCAGACTCCGGAATACTTTTTGAAGACAGACCATCCGAGCCAGGCCCAAATGGTTCCGGTTTATTTGGGTTTAAAGAATCAGTTGAAGTGCAAACTTTCAAGGAAGAAAAACCAGCTCCGCATAAGCCTGGATTGTTTGCATAC